>CM053610.1:110566891-110580493 GCA_028646535.1 Procyon lotor
GCTAGAATGCATCCTGTGGTCTGAACTGGAGTCAGATATGAACTCATGATTGAGATTGACGGCCGGGTGAGTAGATAGATGATAGGTAGTTAGATCGATGGATTGATCAATATACATGTATGTCTATGCACAGGTTACTATACATACATATATGTTTATCTCTTCACTGAGAGGGACTAGACGCACTCCAGTAGCAGAGAACATACACACACACACCCAGGTCTGAAACTAGGGTTCAGTGGAGAACTGATTCCAGGCAGGGCCTAAGCAGGGCAAGTACCAGATGAACCCAGAGGATCTTGTGGTAGCAGAAAGAAAAGAAGTGCAGAAGAGGGAGAAGAAGGGGGCGAGGGGCGGAGAAGAAGAAAAGGAAGAGAAGGAGAAGGAGGGGGAGGGGGAGGAGGAGAAGGAGAAGGAGGAGAAGGAAGAGGAGAAGAAAGAGGTGGAGGAGGAAGAGAAGGAGAAAAGGAAAGAAAAAACACAGGCAAGCATGTTGAAAGAGTACAGGAGCTGACCTGAGACCCCCCCAAGGGCCAAAGTTGGAACTTGTCCAACAAAATAGCATTATTAGATGACAACCCAAATAACTCAAACCAATTCATAAATCCATGTGGATATAAATAATGACCTAATAAAGAAGTGAATAATGAGGACGCAACTTTTTCTTGAAGGATTCCAATTAAAAAGTATAGAAAGAATGAGGGAAACAGAAGGATCACCATTATAACACCAGTAATAATTGTCACGGGCAGGTTCCACCGATGGAAGCTAAGGTTAGTGCACAAGGGTAAAGCAGAAACAGACTATTTACAAGGTTTCAGAATATTTAGTAATTACAGAGGGAAGTCAGAGTGAAAAGTCTTGGCAGACGCGGCCTCAACCAAACCATTGAGGTTGACATCTTGGGGATACACAGTGACACCACCCCTCACCCCCCACTGGGGGGCCACTTTGGCTCTGTCGCCTCTTTCTCAATACCATAACAACTTCAGTGTGATCATGAAAAGACATTAGACAAACCCAAATCGAGGGACTCTGGAACAACTCTTCAACAGTGTCGAGATCGTGAAAGAAAGGGGTCTGAGGAACAGTCACAGACTGGGGGAGACTAACGAGACCTCAACTCAATGCCATGGAGGCTCCTAGAACAGGAAAAGAAATTGGTAGAAAAACTGGTGGGATCTGAAGAAATTTTGCAGCTCCGTTTTGAAAAACTGGATCACTGGTTCAACACTGCCACCTACTCTTAGTATCAAATGAGTAATAAAGACCCAAAGGCCCAAGGAGTCCGGAGAAAGAGCACAGGGAGTTCTAGATGGAAAAAGAGGATACAGTCTTTATTTATGACGTTGGGAGGTGGAGGGTGGTTCTGATCCAGACCTTGAAGGATCATCAATGACAACCAGTAGAAATGAATACAGATGAGATTTGGGGTCGGATCTGGGGGTAGAGGTGGAACAGCAAGCTTATCCAAGGTTTGGCAGTGGTAAAGTCCAAAATGTGTTCAGTACTCACTGTGTAGGTTGCCAAAGAGAAAATGCCCTTATGGGTTTCTTGAGTGGTTAGTCTGGCAAGGTAGGCTTAGACCAATACATCATGGCCTCCAACGGCAGCCTGAGAAGTTAGTGCTTTATCCTAAAGGCCCCAGAGAGCCAAGAAAAGCTTTTATAGGTAGGGGTTGAAACATTATGAAACCTCTATTTTATGAAAACGAATTGGCCATGGTGGGCAGACCACACGGGGTGGGCAGCGGAAGACAATTAAGGTAGACAACTTGTATGATGGTCTACATAATCCAGGTGAAGGGTCAAGCTGTGATCGGGAGCTGATGGCCATGGAGACTTGATAAAGGGGCAGCACATTTCCAAATTCACCCATTTCTGAGTCCGTGTAAGTGGAGAGCTCCCGCAATAATACTGCCCATCACCACCCAGGTTCAAGGTGAGATGTAGCAGCAGCGTCTCTGCAGAGCTGAGGCCATCCTATGAAATGTGAGTCCCTGTAACTCCCCCCTCATTTCAGTCCTTTTTGGTTGTGGGAACACTGATTCTTCATTTGTTTCCCCAACTATCCATTAAAGAAGGGCCAGAGAGCCAGGAAGAAAAAAGTGCTTTGGGAACCATGGTCACGGGTTTCCCTGCCAGGGGCCCTCGTGCGAGCCTCGGTCTATGGAGACTGGCTGCTTCGAGAAGTCTCTGACTCCCACCCCATCCCAATTCAGAAACAAAACACAGAAAAACAAAGAAAAAAAATGGTCTTAAAATCCCAGTGAAATTGAACTTTCTTTAAATATTTGTTTGCTAATTACTATTGCAGGAGTAATTACTCTCAGTACTACAAATACCTCTGCTCTACGGAATAGAAGAAGGAAAGAGGAGGCAGCTGGTGGGGGGTAGGGTGGGGAGGGAGTGCAGGGGACCAGAGAGGGGAGCCAAAGGCAAATTTCACCTACTTTGCAAGGGTGCTGTGGGTTCCTTGGATCCTGGTTTGGGAATGGAAATTCCCGTCCCTACTGCCTCTTGTCCTTCTAATTGGAATCAGACTCTGGAGATTCCCGCTGGGCACCAACTTGGAGTATTCCCTGAAAATATGCTCAATGTCAGTCGCTCGCACATACATCTAAATGGCATTTCCCTTGCATTTTCCATGTTAATGAGGTAAAATATTGGGAAAAAAAATCATTTGTATAAATTAGAATTTTATAATTGGCCATTTATGGCCAGGTTTAGCATTCTTAGAAGGACTCCGTGAGAAGGCAATCAATTACATACAATAGATGAAGAGACTTGTATAAAAGCCCAGGGCAAACCAACTAACAGAAGGTAGAATGGAAACTCCAAGAGCCTCGTAATAGGTTTTGACTCCCCAAATGCCAGTCATTGATCCCATTCTCCAGTGAGCTCTGTGCCTGAGAAGCCAGCATGGGGAGATTTTGACATATAACAAGGGGAAGCATTTAAAACCTCATTGCGCTCCACCCTCCCTGCCTACCATTTACCTCAGCAAAGCCTGGTCTGCCCCCTTTGGAGGGCATATTGTCAGTACCCCTTTCACCTTCCATTAACTTCACAGGGGAGTCCCTCCTCACAGGAGCTCTGGCCTGCTGGTCGACCTTCTTCATGCTCCTGGTTGTCTTGTTCTCAGCTGGTTTGGCCACCACTTACTAGCCGTCATTAGAATAGGCATGGCTGGTTCCTTCCTGATCTTGCCCTTTTCTCTTTCTCCTGGTCTTGCCCCTCAGCACCCCCCTCCCCCGCCATTTTCCCTCCTTTCTCATCATCCTTTCCCCTGCAGGGGGCTCTAGGAAAAGCTCATTGTTGGGTGGCAGCATTGTGACCACTCCCCTGGGGTTGTGATGTCAGTACTTGGTGGTGCCCAGAGAGAGAAGAAAAATGAATGAGGACTAAGCAAGGCTGCTGCACAGGGCTCATTTGAGCCCAGCACTGGATTCAGAGCTGAGTCTGGTCCACGTCGGGGCCAACAGGAAGCTTAAAGTACAGCGTGACCAAATCCCTTTGCAAAGCTGGATTTTTGTCCTGTTGCTTTCTGAATTCACAACAGGCGAGCTGGAGGAGACTTTTAATTCAGAAAGTTGCCCTCCTACGAATTGAAGAAATGTTGAGGGAGGAAACGGACTTAACTATTTTTTACCAAGCCATGGAAATTTGGTGCCATTTACTGTGTCTATTATTAAGAGATTTCTGTAATCAGTGTTATTGCCCAAAAAAGCATCAATTCCAAGAAATTTAAGGCTACATATGAACTTTCAAGTCATATGAAGCCCAAGTCATGGGGGAAATGAATATTTACGAGATACAATTGCTGAATTGTCCAATCAACTAAAAATAGTTTTAAACTGGTGATAAAAATGGAAGGTTATTCTATGGTCAGAATGGAATCCTTTAAAATAAGACAGTTACAAAAAAAAAAAAAAAGACAGTTACTTCTGTACAAGCATCTAAAGTCTTTGCTCAGGGGGGGTCTGGGTGGCTCAGTCGGTTGAGCATCCTACTCTTTTTTTTTTTTCTTAATTATTTATTTATTTGACAGAGAGAGAGAGATCACAAGTAGGCAGAGAGGCAGGCAGAGAGAGGGAGGGAAAAGGCTCCCTGCCGAGCAGAGAGCCCGATGTGAGCATCCTACTCTTGATTTCAGGTCAGGTCATGACCTCAGGGTCATGAGATCAAACCCCATGTTGGGTTCCACGCTCAGTGGGGAGTCTGCTTGAGATTCGCTCCCTCTCCCTCTCTTTTCCTCTCACCCTTACCCCTGCTCACACTCGCTTGCACGCACATGCACATAATCTCTCTCTCAAATAATAAACAAAAAAATATTTTTTTTTAAAGTCTTCTCAGGGGGCGCCTGGGTGGCTCAGCCATTAAGCATCTGCCTTCGGCTCAGGTCATGATCCCAGCGTCTTGGGATTGAGCCCCACATCGGGCTCCCTGCTCGGCAGGAAGCCTGCTTCTCCCGCTACCATTCCCTCGGCTTGTGTTCCCACTCTCGCTGTGTTTCTCTCTGTCAGATAAAAAAAAAAAAGCTTTTTTAAAGTCTTTTTTAAAGTCTTCTCAGACTTTTTTAAAGTCTTTTTTTTAAAGACTTTTTTAAAGTCTTCTCAGATGTGACCCTGGGAGCCCAAGATTGGAGTGGGCTTGTCTTCTCACAAGTGGTTTTGGGGCATGGTGAGAATGCTTACTACCAAATGCTATGCTTCAGGGTAGAAGGTGAAATTTAAAAATACCCATTCATGAACCATGGGCCACCTCATTCTTTAGGCAAATCCAGACCTGGAGCCAGCCTTCCAAACATGAGAAACACCTAATCCCTTCCCACATCTTTGGATGGTGATTTTGAATCCCCATGGAAAAGGTACATTTGAAAAACAAGTTCTTTTAAGGAAGAGAATTTTTTTCTCTTTTGTCTCTAGCTCATGGTGCCTTGGATGGATCCGTGGTCACCATAGAGCCCTAAAAAGAATGCTCTGATGTCAGAAGCCTGGGTGGTAGGTTCCAGTAACTGCCCGGGATTTGTACATTGCTTTGTTGACTTGTCATTATGCAACCCAACACTGTTCAGTAAATCGTGCAAATGTAGCACATTCCGCTGTCCTGGGTGAGAGGATGCAACTAGAAACAGCAGTACCTGGAAGATCTAAAGATCCTTTCCACTAAATACTAGTCCTCTCTCCTTTGTTATCATTTTATTTTACTAGTCTTTTCTCTAGTTCCTCCAGATCTTGACAACCCTTCCTTGTGAAAATTTGGAGGCTAAAAAGTAGCCGGGTGCTTTTTCAATTGTGATTCTCCTCTTCAAAAGCGTACTCCTGTGTGCGATAGGCTACGGAGACCAGAAGGGGTGCTACGGAAGCCAGCATGCTCAGCGGGCCCCGAGACTCCAGCTCTCAAAGCAACAACCTGTCAGCCTCCGTAGAATGAGATCATGTAGCTTTGCACTGTCCCAACCCTGTGATATCAGGCTGCATGGATATATGTCTGTCCACCTGAGACCAAGGATGTAATTTCTGCTAGTCTTCCCTGCAGGTCAGACCACACCTGCAAAACCACATCTGGTGTGGCCATCAGACTTGAGGGCCATAAGGATGGCAGCAGGCCTGTTGGGAAGAGGATGATCCGGCATGAAGGGGAAGGCTGAACCACTCTCCAAGTCTTTAATAATAACCAAAGCTGTGTGACCTGCAGAAAATCCCAGTGTAGGGAGTGGGACGTGGAGGAATGGAGACCTAATGTCAAAGGGCTGATCTAGGAGAACACGATTACGTTTGTCTGTAGATTCCAGAGACCCTGTGATAGTAATGAAAGGGACCTAGGGAGACACGTCGGACCCGTGCAGACAACCTGTGCTGTCTGGAGCCCAGGACTTCCCAGCCAGACCCCCAGTCGGAAGGACACGGTACGAGTTTTCCCAAACATGAGGCAGCAAGTTGAATGAGAATCCCCGCTGCTTCTCCCAGCCCTGACTCAACGAATTAGCTCTTTCCTTCTCCCTGTCTTCCAGAGGGAACTGCTATGTCTTTTGCAAAACCAGCAGGAGAATTCTAGGCTAGCAAAGAAATCCGAAAACCCTAATTCCAGAGGCTTCGGGCACCCCTGTGTTTCTAGCCACATTATCTGCAATCGCCAAATTACAGAAACAGCCAAGTGTCCACAGATAGACAAACGGGTAAAGAAGACATAGTATATATACAATGGACTATCACTCATCCACAAAAAAGAAGGAAATCCTATCATTTGCAACAACACGGATGGAACTAGAGAGTATAAGCAAACAAAGCCAGTGAAAGAAAGACAAATATCTTACGATTTCATGCATACATGGAATTTAAGAAACAAATGAGCAAAGGAAAAAAAAACAGAGAGGGACATACCAGGAAAAAACTGTTAACTACAGAGAACAAACTGATGGTTTCCAGAGGGGAGGTGGGTGGATGAATGGGGGAAGAAGATGGTGGCAATGAAGGGGGACACTCCTCGCGATGAGCACTAAGTAATGTATAGAATTGCTGAATCACTATATTGTACACCTGAAGCTAATATAACACTTTCCATTAACTACACCGTGATTAAAATTTAGAACTTAATAAAAATTAAAGTAAAAAAATAAAAAGACATATCTTAATGAAAAAAAAAAAAAATACAAGAACTCTGGCTTGGACTTCGTCGTACCGCACCAGAGCGATGCACAGAGGAATGGCGGTCTGTGTGGAGACGGGCAAGTGGAGGTGGGAACACCGCCCTCGAGCTCTGCTGGCCTGAGCTCAGCTGCTCTCCCTCACGCACGCGCGCTCCCCTCAGAAGACGACCTGGGTGTCTGGGAGCAGGGAAGGCCACGGAGGCTTCTGCCCCAAGAGGAGAGAAGAGACTAGAGAACTCTCTATGAAGGGATCCTGAGGGGGCGCCTGGGCAACTCAGTCTGTGAAGCATCTACCTCTAGATTTCCACGCAGGTCATGATCTCAGTGTCGTGAGATCGAGCCCCACATGGGGCTCCACGCTGGGCGTGGAGCTTGTTTAAGATTCCCCTTCTGCGGGGCCCCTGGGGGGCTCAGATGGGTAAGCCTCCGCCTTTCGCTCAGGTCTTGATCTCCAGGGTCCTGGGGTCGAGCCCCATGTCGGGCTCTCTGCTCAGCGGGGAGCCTGCTTCCCCTCTCCCTCTGCCCCTCCCCCTGCTTCTGCTCTCTGTCTCTGTATCTGTCTCAAATGAATTTAAAAAAAAATCTAAAAATATTTGTAAAAAAGATTCTCTTTCGGCCACTCTCCTCCACCCTCTCTCAAAAAATAAAGTGCTCCTGAGAAGAAGCTGGTCTCAAAAGAGTTCCAGATCTGCCCTTGAGCCAGTTCCCAGCTTCTAGCTGTAAGTAACCCAAGTCCCCAGAGGGAAACTCTATCTTTTCCTCCCAAAACAGTGAGGATATTAAAAAAAAATCCCATAGGTCTTTTTGGAATCTGGGGTGTCCTGGGTAGGTCGTGGCTCTGAGGAAGTGAAGACTTGGATTCTGTCTTACGAGACCCTGCATGTGTCACCCCAAGACCTCAGTCTCCACATTGGAAAGCAAGGAGGTGGGGACAGAAGTTCATCAGCTCTGACCTGTCTGCGATGTGACTTCCTGGGGGGGCACAGACAATCTTGCATCACCAGCCCTGCCTGCCCGTCCCCCCAAACACACTGAAGGTATCACTGCCAATCTGGCGCCCAAGGCACCACTAGGCATCTCTAGCCATTTCAAAGGATACTGACTGAGATAGTTTCAAAAGAAGAAAGTGATGCAAATTCACTTGAATTTTAAAACAGATAACATCTTACCCAATACTTTCTCCTCCCCCTGCTCCCTCCCCTGGGAATGTGTAAGTGAAGGTTTGGGCATCATGAACCTAATCAGAGGATTCGAGCTTCTTGAATTTCAAGTAGGAGGGAGGGATGGAGGCAAGGGGTGAGGGTGCGCAGACGAGCATCCATCCCTGAGCCAACACTGTTCAGTTTTATCACCCTGCCTTGTAGGGTGATAACACCCTCGAAACCACGGCAGTGTGATCTGGCTCAGGCGATGCTCCACCGGGCCCTGGGGTGCTCAGGAGACCCGGAGACAGAGGGATCAGCTAGAGGGCATCAGAATGAGGGCACATCATCCTAACACACATACACATGTACCCACACGTGCACACACACGTGGGCACGTGTGCACACATACTCCTCCAGCACCAGCATCAAACATCTGACTACACATCAAGTGTCACCACTGCTCTAGTTCCACTGTTTCTCATGGAGTCCAAGTTCAAACCACACTGGACCATTTCCATTTCTTTATGCTTGTCCTGTTCTCTTCTACCACAGGGCCTTTGGACATGCTCTTCCCTCTCCTTGGAATCCTATCCCCTCTTTACCTGATTACCTTCCACTCATTCTTCAACCTTAGTTCTACCATCACTACCCTCCCTGACTATATCGATTCTCTCTGCTAGACATTCTTACTATTCTCTGTATCTTTTATTTGAAGTCGTTGTTATAGTTCAGATTTTCCACTTGTATGTGCAATCATTGTAAAATCTCTCTTTAGTAGACAGAGTCTGCAGGAAGGAAAAGACCATTTCTGTTTAAGTATCTAGCATGGTGCTTGGCATGTAGTAGTTGCTCAATGCACACTTTTAAATGAATGCTTAAATGTCATATCATGGATCTCAATGCCTGGTTGCAAATATATATTCATCATAGTAAAAAAGATAAAACCCAGCTATAACAAAAATATAATTATCCTAGCAAAAATAAAGTAACAACTCATGTACAAATGTTAAAAACACCAGTGGCCTTATCAAGACTTAAGCAGGAGGGAAGTCACAAAGAATACATTCATGCAACAAGCCATTTCTGAGTGCTTACTGTGCACAAGGTACAACAGTGGGGGGGTAAACATCTTTTAAAAAAAAGAGGGACACCTGGGTGGCTCCAGCACCTGTTGGAGGTTCTACTGGGCTGCTGGCCCCTCCCTCGGCTGTAGTACCCTTTGCAGGTGTTGCAGGAGACAGCTAGCTCTGTGTTAGTCCTGCAGGCCACCTTTCCCTTCGTTCCCAACTTCCAAACTTGATTACATAGCTTTTCCACCGGAGAAGCCCCTCCTGTTTTCTGCATTGTTGTAAGTTACTAAGTTCTGAAGTTTCCTTGACTTTGAATATGACATCTGGAAGTAAAGGGAAAATAAATGCATGTTTGTGTAGCAGCGGCCCTCATCAGAGCCCCCCAACGTCACTGCTTGATGCAGGAAGTAAGAGCAAGTGGGAGGAGGGAGGTCTCCCGGGGAGAGGGGCGCAAAGTGCACCCATACACAGCGGAGAGGTTGGGAAGCCAGAGCACAGGCTAAAGGTACTACAGGCAAGGAACAAATGACAAGAATTCGAAGCCACTCAACAGAGAAGCTTCTGGAGACAGCATCTTATACTGCTTACCGACAAAGTCTCTGGAGCCAAGAGGTGTGGGTTCAAATCCTAACCCTGGCCCTTACAGTCTGTGTGACCCGGGCAAGTGGCTCAACCTCTCAGCCTCCATATATCCAACAGAGACAGGAATAGGACCAACCTACAGAGCTTCCAGGAGGAGCTAAATGACCAAATACGTATAATGCTTTTAGACGAGAACCTGTCACATAAGGACCACGTTAAATAACTAGGAAAACCAACGACCTATATGAAAATCATGGTCATCCGATTAGAAAAGACAGATCCCAATTAAAACAAGTTCCTCTTTCGAAATGTTTAAAACAGCTTAAGATATGTTTAAAATGGTCTGAACTATTTAAAATTAAAAACATTTATATAAATTTAAAATTTAAATTTAAAATTTAAATACATTTTAAGTACATATTAAGTGCACTTTTTAAAGCATGCATTATATATATTTTTAAGTAAGTAAGGGCTTAAAAATAATGAGTGTGAGGGTTTCCAAGTGGCAGACTAAGGGAAAAGCTTAAGGACAATATGGGGGGTGGGGGGACAGAAGGATGGAGAGTGGGAAGCTTATGTTTCTCCCCTTAACAAGGAAAAGGCCCCCAGGAAAAACACACCTCCCCCAGGAAGAACACACTGGGGGAAATACTCCGTATATAAGAATGGCAGTCTGAATACAGAACAAACTAGAACAGGGTGAGATTATACATAAATGGCAGAGTACAAGAAAGGAGAAGGCATTTGTCCCTCTGCCCTGTGAGAATTCTCCTCCAGCAGAGCGGAAGTCCCAGGATTAAGTGCAAAAGGGACAGGAAAACAGATCCGAGAAACGACCAGGAGACCCTGGCTGTGTACCATGGCTGGTATTTCCTAGCGGATTTTCTAGAAACCGTGCACACGGAGCGCTTCGATGAAATGTTTCAAAAATAAATTTAAATCTAGACCAAATCCCTTCCCACCCACCCACCCACCCTCCTGCCAAAATGTGCTCCTTCCAAGAAGACGACATTTTAAATCCAATCCTTTTTCAACTTAAAGGCAGCAAGGAAGACAAACTTTTCAAACCTAAAGCAGCAAGTTTTCAAGCAACTGGAGCAGGACAACCCAGAATTCTGAGAATTGCTGCTCTTACAAGAAATGTTGCAATCCACGCACGGGCGGGCCAAGAAGGAGACGTTTTCAAGTACACGCTGCTCATTACAAGCACAGCAGGAAAGATGAGGCTTAGTGTAACCATCAGCTCCCCACGTTCCCTCCTCTCCAGAGCAAGATGGGTTAATCAGCTTGGGTGAACACTTCATTGTTTGAGTGTCCCTCCAGAATTCAAAGCTGTCTTGAATGAATCTCTGCGTGGAGGGGGCGGGGGAGACACGCGTGTAGGGATGGAGGCAGGGGGCATGTCGGGGCGTGGGTCTTTCTTTGGGTTTCTGTTTCCCAGAGCTACGTCCTCCAAACGGAGAGCTAGACCTCATGGGGGAAGCCTTCCCTCAGACGTCCCTGGGGTCCAGCAAGAATCGGTCACTGGCTTCTCTGAACTAATGAGCCACATGTAAGCCCATGATGGCACATGTCACAAAGCATTGTCACTGTGCCATTTTGTATTCTGCTTGCTACTTCCTCTAATGGCTGGTGAGCCCTCGAATGAAAAGCCTGACAATGGCACACTCATCACTGACCCCCGGGTCCCCAGCCCACCTGCACGGCAAGGAGGACAAAGCCAGAGCCGCAGAGGCAGGATAGATGCAGAGAGCCTCCCCCGGGGGGTGGCAGCCATACGGAGCTCGGTATTTCCAGTCCAGACCTCGCCCCCAGCTCCAGAACCTACATCCGACGACCTGCTGGACACCTGCAGACGGTCCACGAGCACTTCACCCTCAAAGAGGCCAACCCTGAACTCCTGACTGGTCTCCCTGCCTCCCAGTCCACCCCATGGCTGGCCTCTAACAGGGCTGCAGATCTGAGGGGGCGTCGTCTGCTTTAGGACCTTCCAGGCCACCTGCCCCCATTCCCACTCCCTCTAGGGTAAAGTCCAAGGTCCTCGGGCAGGCAGACGCAGCCCCCTCCCGCGCCATCAGCACCCTTGCTTCCTGTTCTCCTCCACCTGCACCTCCCGCTTCTGGCCGGGTCCTGCCACCAGCCCCAGGTGCCCGGACTCAGCGTGTTTTCTAGAACACCGCTGTGCCTGGCTAACTTATGGCTCTTCCAACACTCTGCATAAGACTTGCTCTGTCTTGTCTTTTTTTTTTTTTCCTGAATTGCTTCTAAACTCTCCACCCACCTGAGCTGAGTTCCAAACCCCACTTCTCTTCTCTTCCGCACGATGCCTTGTGGTTGCGTGAACTCCCCACGTGCACACGAGGCGCTGAGGCTCAGAGAAGCAAGCAAACGTGCTCGCTGACACACGTACACTTAAGTGGGGGGCTTAGGGGCCAAGGCCAGGACGCGTCCTCCTAACCCAGTTCCTCTGCCTTAGACAGTTAAGACTTTCTGTTACTCCACCCTCGAGACAGAAACTGCCTACTTGGATCTCCCATTCATTGCCTCCGATCTTGTTTCTAGAGGAGCCGTGTGAAGGGCAGCGCAGGGCCTGTGGGAGAGGCCCATGGATTGTCTCTCCTTGCTTCCCTCTCTCGCACACCGTAGCCACCGCACTGGGCACAGCCAGAGGCTGGGGCTGGAAACCTGGTGGGCTCCCGTCCGCCGGCTACGGATCGGGGACTCGACCCCAGGAAGCGGCCTCTGACTGCCTGGTGACTGCCAGCCTGCAGGCCCACAACAGGAGGAGAGGCTCACTCACCGGGACTTCCTGCCTCCACTCTCCTCCATGGTGGGTGGCTCCCCTCGCTCCGGGCTCAACTGCCACCAACCGCCCCGCTGGTCTGGATTCCTGGCCTCTGATTGGGCCCCGTTCCTGCCAATCCCCTCGGAAATACACCTGACCCCTGGGGCGAGGCCTCCCTCAGCTCCCTTCCTCATTCATTGGGCTGAAGCCTGTGGAGTCCTCTCCCCTCCAGCCAGCATCACGCCTGTCTCCTGAGTCCCCGGCAAAGCCTCCTGTTCTGCATTCTGTTCCTGGCTCTCCAGACTCCCCAGACGGGGAGCTCCTTGAGAGCAGAGACTATAGGCCTATAGCCTATAGTCTATAGCCACCCTTCTCGGATCCCCAAGGCTTAGGACAGCCCACAGAGGGACAAGTGAGTGTTCGGGCTCTCTCTCTTCCTCCCTGGATCATTCCAAAAGCCTTTCCTTGAGCCTCGCCGCCCCCTAGCTTATCTCCTCAAGTCCAACCTCCACAGGAAAAGAACTGGGGTTCAAGACCCGCGGAGGTAGACAGCAGGTTGTACAATGTTGCTCAAGCCTAAGGTATAGTTCTGGGGGCAAGGTGAGGGCACGACGAGCCGGGAACTGGGGAGGAAGCTTGGGCCCGCCGCCCGAGCGCTGCGGCAGAACCCCCTTCCCAGCCTCAGAGGCTCCTCAAGCCAGATCCAGGACGAGTCCAGAAGCCAGAATGAGCAAGGGGCGGAGGATGGCGCTGGCCCCCAGCCTGCAGGACATTCGGTCTCGGGAGATCCCAAAGAAAGCATCCATGGTCTGCAAAGCACTAAATACAGTCACAGGGACAATCTGCAGCGCCTGGCTAAGGCTTGGGGACCACACGGGGCAGTGGGACTGACGCAGGACAAAGGAACCAAAGGGCACAGGACCTGCAGGAGGGACTTGAGAGGCCCCGGGGGCTCTTCTTAGATACACGCGACCACACCCACTGTAAGGACAGTCCACCAGGGGTAACCGACAAATGCTTGGGTACCAATATGAACCTTTTCCCATGGGCACTAGGGAGCCACGGAAGGCTTTTTAAATCAGGGAGGCAACAAAATCATTTCTGTGCCTGGGGGAGGAAGGATCCAGGGAGAAGAGGTTAGAAACTAGCCGAAATGTTCTTAGCTCACCCCGGGCTTCTGGATGCTGGATTCGGCCAGCATCGGGGGAGGGGCGGAGTCCTGGTGTGGAGACGGCATGCATCCACAGTCACACTTCGTCAGAGCACGTGCTCTGCCCCGGAAACGTAAAGGCCGAATGGTACGCTCACGGCAACATCACTCACATTAATGTTCGAAGGCCACACGTTTCTAATCCAGCCAGGGTCCCTC
>CM053610.1:110589448-110608425 GCA_028646535.1 Procyon lotor
GGATTAGTCAACGAATTAAGCACCTGATCCGTGCCGTGCACTGTGCTTAGTACTGAGCTCATCATTGGAGCAATTACAAAGATGACTAAGACCTGATCACCTGAGTTATTCATAGTGTGGCAGGAAAAACAGGTGCAGAAATGCAGCTGAATAATCCGACCTGATGGGTGCTATCGTGGAGGCAGAAACAAGCACTGGGGAAGCCCCAAAGGAGGAAAATCTCCTAGGGAAGGAGGGAGGGAGGGTCAGGAGAGTCATCTCAGGAGAGCTGGGTGCTGATGACCGAGCAGGAGTCCGCGAGGCCAACGAGGGAGGGGGTGGCAAGGGGAAACAAAGCCACAGGCAGTACGGACAGACACACAGATACTAGCGTTGCTGTGAGCCAGCGAGGAGGCAGGAACACAGAGTGAGCTCCGAGAGCCGAGCTAAGGAATAGCAAGGACCCTGGAATTCAGGAAGAGGAGCCGAGGAGTGACACGGAAGGAAACAGCATGTCACTGAGGCTGAAGTGCCCGTGTGAGACTAGCCGAGGCTACAGAGGATCAGCCCGGACGCCCAGGAAGGGGCGGCGGCTCTGGGAGTGGGGCGTCTGCCCCTAAGGATGCCCCTCCCCCGATGCGTGCCCACCTTGCGCTGAGAGCCGTGCTGGGCGCCCACCCACGCGGCTCTGGAAGCTTCCTCAGCCCCCTGGGTGTTTCATCAGCATCAGCCTGGAAACGAAGAAGCCGAGGCTCCAACCAGCTTTCTATGACCTGCCCAAGGTCACACGCGGTAGCAGTGGCCAAGGGGTGAATGGACCCGAGTTTGTCCAGCCCCAAATCCTCTGCCCTTCCCTCTCTACCAAGTGCCTCCCGAGGGGCAGGAGGCTGCTGCTGTGGCCCACGGGGAGGGCACGAAGGGGCGGCAGTGGGCCAGGCCAGAGAGAGCACGCGATGGGACAGAGGTCAGGAGGAGAGCCCGGGAAGTCCACACCCCGGGAGGGCGAGACCCACGGGGCACTGTGCAACCTGACTGGTCAAGCCTAAAGGAGCCCCGGATGGAGTGCTGCGTTTCCACCCTTGGGCAGACGGCGGGGGCCACACTTGGGGGAGAGTGAATGGAACCTCAGGTGACTGTGACCCTGAGACACCAAGTTCCCAGCACCCAAGTCACCCCGACACATGGTGACCCTTAGAAGCTACATTTAGAGGGACTTCAACCTGCGTCAAGGTGACAGCCAGTGGCCACACCTTCAGCCTCCCCGGTGTAGAGTAAGAGCGCACGCCTACTGTGTGCCTGCGGCTCCCGTATTCAGTCCCCATCATTCTTTCTCTCTGCGGTGTTACCGTCCTGCTTTGTACCGGAGACACGGAGTTTCTGAAAGGCTGGGTGATTTTTCCCAAGGCCACAGCGCTGACGTGCTGTTCCACCCCAAAGCCTCATTCGGCTGGCCGCCACCCACTCACCCTGTGTCCCCTTCCTGACGCCCGGGCCACCTCCCGCAGGTGTGACCAGTCACGTCATCAGCGTCGCCCAGCACCTTACTCACCTCTCGGGGGTGACTCTCCCCACGTGGCCTGGCCGGTCTGTCCCCGATCACTCTAGGGGATCCCCCAGGAGCAGCCACCAGCCTTATTCTTCCCGTTCTGTGGAGCCTGGAGCACCGGGGCCGCTCGGAGACCAGTAGCTGAATGACAGGATCGGCTGAGCAGCGGGACTGCAGCCACTGGTTTGAGCTTACAGACCATAACGCCGCATTGTCAGTGTGTCTGACAGGGACCCCCAGAGGGCCCTGCATGAGGACAAGGGAAGAGGCGGCATCCGGAAGAGGACCGTGAAGGTCTGGGTGGCTTCCTCCCGATGCTGCCATCTCTGTCCTCCACACCCTGAGGGACCCCAGACCTTCGAGTCAGGAAGGTGGCCGAGCCTGACCCTGTGTTATGGTCCAGCGTGGACAGAACTTCCCCAAAGGCTCGGAAGCCACACGGGCCACTAAGTCCAACCTCAGGGGCGCCTGGGAGGCTCAGTGGGTTGAAGCCTCTGCCTTCAGCCCAGGTCATGATCTCAGGGTCCTGGGATCAAGCCCCGCATCAGGCTCTCTGCTTGATGGGGAGCCTGCTTCCTCCTCTCTCTGTCTGCCTCTCTGCCTACTTGTGATCTCTGTGTCAAATAAATAAATAAAATCTTTAAAAAAAAAAAAAAAACTAAGTCCAACATTAATTCACACCAAGCTGAACTTGGTAGAATAACGCTCTTCATTCTCTTCGGCAACATGACTTGGTCTCAGGAAGAAAGTTCTGCCTAAAAAGTCTTTATGTGGACACATTTAAAAAGAGATCCAGACGACACAATATTTTGCATGGACACAAGGGTTCAGAGGGGCCTGGGGACCACCTAGTCACGCGTGTGACATGAAGGAGGCTCAGAGCATGGGACGTGAGTATGAACGTGGCCCGTGGACCCGAGCAGTGGCCTCGGGCACGTGGCTGGCTCACCCAAAGTGGCAGTATTCGTATGCAGTATTTATATGCAGTACTTACAGTCTTCATGACAAAGCTCTGCTCGCAAAGTGTGCAAAGCCTTGACTGTGCCCAGAATACTGCAGGTTTCAAGGGAGAAGGATCCTCATAAACAAGGTTTATCTCCCCTAAAAAGAGCCAGTGGGCATCCCCACTGAACGGCACAGGGCATCTCCGAACCAGAGGGGAAAGGAATTCTGCCCAGGTTCCTGATTTCGGAGGTGGAGCGTCGGGGACGTGGCAAGTTGAGCTTCAAGCACGATTATCAGCCCCGGAGTGGGAGGAGAGGAGGGTTTTGCTGCAGAAACAACTACCTAGAACATGAGGAAATCGCTGTCTCTGGAGACATCCGATCCGCCCGGCAATGTCCTCTCAGTTCTCGGAAGAGGAGGGTGTCCGGAAGCCAGTCCCAGCGGCCCAGATTCTGGGAGGGACTTTTAAATAAAGAACTGAGGAGGCCCCGACCTTGAGTACATCCAGTCCCTTCTACGAAAGCATCTGGTCTCCCGAGGGCCGCCGTGAAGCTGGCCCCTGGCCAAGTCGGAGATCAGGCCGCAAACAGGAGGCCGTGACTTCGGAGGGATCAGGACCCGGCAGGACACGGTGTGCACCCACGCCCCCAGGCTCGTCCCAACGCCCCAGACGGAGCTCGGCGGACCAGGCCCCGGCCAGCCACGTCCCCACAGAGTCAGGGCCATGGGGAGGGGCACGGGAGGGACAGGCTGTCTGTTGTTTGGAAGAAAATGACACCATGGTCGGTGCTAAACACGGTGACACCCTCCGACCACAACCCGCCTGCCTTGGGTGAGCCAGGAGCTCCTGGGTTGGTGAATCGCCCAGAGCAGAGAAAAGCACAAGCCTGGCCTGCCTGTCGTCCCACTGCCTCGTGGTGTGACGTGGGCTTGCTCCTGGCCTGCTGAGGGGGCCTCGGTGCCCAGGTCTGTCCGCGCCCGCAGCCGGCAAGGCTGACCTAATGAGGTGGGAAGCTGGTTTTCAGCCACCGTGGCAGCCAACCAAAACCCCCTCTACTCACCCCACCCCTGCACCCCTTTCCTTGTCCCCGGGCCTCAGCAGACAAGGAAGGAAACAGCAGGTCGCCAAGGTTCAGCAAACACAGCTCGCCAGGACTGGGAAGGCCGATGAGTTCCCGAGTGGTGATGCACAGACTCAGGCAGGCCGCGGGCTTTCCGGCCAAAGCTGGGGGAAGCAGGAGCCACAGCCTGTACTAGCCCAGAATGGTCGGGGGGTGCCCCTGCCTGCCCCCTGCGTCAGCCACAGGCCTCCAGGGGCTGCCATGGCTCCAGCTTGGCTTGGAGCAGGGCTCAGGGCTCCGGGCTGCTGCAAACTCATGAGCAGGCCAAGCTTTCTGCAAGAGGCAGGAGGCCGGCCTCCGGTTTCAGCGCTGCCCATGTGAATGACAGCACTGCTTAAAAACAAAGAGGGAATAAGCCAGAGCTCCACAGAAACGGACATCACCCTTCTTGGGACCCCAGGGGCCTCTGTTCCCATGAGACGCAGTCTGGGGAGCAAACCTCTTCTCTGGGTCGGACGCTGGAGATGCTGACCTGGAGAGCCTCGGGAAAGGGAGCACGGCATGCCAGGAGCACAGCGAGGGCGGCCCAGGGGAGCACAGCTGAGCTCAGTTGTGCAGGCGAGTCAGGATTCTGGAGGCTGCCCAGGGAAGGCAGCCACATGGCCGGAGAGGGGGCAGCCGTTGTTCCAGCTCAGACCAGCAGCTCCCGGAGGCCTGCGACCTGATGCCAGGCCAAGAAGAGGCGCCCTCGGGCCACTCTGGGCTAATGGTCATGTGGATAAAGCTAGAAGTTGGGCTTGGTCCTCTTTCCCCCTCCTTTGGCCCAGAAACCTCAGGTCTGCCAGAGTCCGCGCATCACGATGTAGAAATTCAGCCTGGCTTCCCAGCACGAGGCGTGGAGCGGAGCGCTCGTGTGATGATCACAGCTGGCCTCTCGACACAGCACGGATTCTCCTAGCGCCCCCGGACCAATGCAATCAACCCCAAACGCTCTTGCTTTGTCTGTCGCCTACCCCGGACCTTCTGGGGACCCAACCCCCAGCCTGCCTGTCGGCCTTTCCAACAGTCTCCTCTAGGGGCTCATCTGCCCCATTTCATTTCTTCACTTCCACTCTTCTCGCTCCCTTGACCCACTGAGTCGGGGGTCTACTCCCGCCCCTGCCACCCAGAACGGTCCCCAGCAATGTCACCGACAGCATCCACGTCGCTCGATCCAGCAGGAAATCCTCAGCTCACAATCTTGCTTTCGATCCATCAACAGCACTGACACAATTTCTCACTCACTCCCTCTCTCTCTACTTTTTCCACGTGGTTCCCAGGACACCCAACTCTCTTAGTCTCTGCTCTCCTCCACCTACGGTGAGTCCTTGGCGCTCTATCCAGTCTCACGGCTTCAAAGACCCTCCAAACGCTCATGACTCCCAAACATCTACACCCACGTGTATGATTTCTCTCCGGATTCCAGATTCGCGTACCCCAAGACCTACTTGACCATATCTGGCAGGTGTCTCAAACTCAGTAAGTCCAAACCTCAGCTGACCCCACACTGTTCTACCTGCAGGGTCCCCTCCCACATCTTGCTCGATGGTAACTATATCCTTCCAGAGGCTCAGGCCAAAAACCTTGGAGCAAACTTGCTCCTTGTCCCACACCAATATCAGGAAATCCTCATGGCTCTCTCTTTAAGACATATCCAGAATCTGGTCACTTTTCACCCCCTACCCCGGTTCTCACCTGAGGCTGACCCCCTTTTACTGCAACGGTTAACCAGTTGACCATGGTCAACCATGCAGTAAAGCCTCTTCTCTCTCTTCTGGTTAACTGCAATTTACTTCTTGGTTTCCTCCCAGCTGGACTCCTTGCTTCTCGGCTTATAACCTACTCTCCACACTGCAGCCAAAGAGGTCAGAAAACATCCCTGCTTGGCCCACACCCTGCAAGGGCTCAAAGTATAAGCCAAAGTCTTCTCAGTGGCCTGCAGAGCCCTATTTGCTCCCTCCACCTCCCCCCTTCATCCCCTGCTACCCTCCCCGGGGGCCCCTCCAGCCACACCACTCTCCTCGCTAGTCCTCAAATGCTCCACCTTAGGGTCCTTGCACTGCTTGGATACTCGCTCAACCTGAAACACCTTCCCCTCAAAGTCAAATGGCCAGCTCCTCAACGCCTTCCAATCTTGACTCACGTATTACCTTCTTACTGAGGCCGGTCCGGACCACAGCCCGCCCTCCTATTTCAGAATCCCTGAGCCTTGTGCCCAGTTTCATTGCACTTTTAGCCTCTAACACATTATATAACTTGCATATCTATTATCCTTCTCGTTGATGGGCTGTCCAGAATGTGAACCCCATGAGGGCCGGGCTTTATTTTATATTTGCTTTGTTTGGGCCAGATTTGTTCACTGATGCATCCCGAGTTTCTAGCCAGTACTTGCCACATAATAGGCTCTCGATAAATACCGAGCAACTGAACTGAATGAATTATGGCCTCATGGCTGCCTTGCACCTTGGTTTTCGGATCCTTGTTTTATGGGCAGGAACAGCATGCAATGGAGATCCATGGTGTCACAGATGATGGGCAGTCATGGAAATTCAGAGAGGCTGAGAAAATGACTGGAAAGGGGTACCCAGAACGTTTCAATTCTAATAATATTTTTTTATTGTTATAGGAAGTAGTAGGGATGTAGATCTTTGTTACGGTAATCCTCATAACTTGTGTATATATAAAAGGTGTCCTAGTTTTTAAAAAGTAATCGATATTCCAAAAGCTAGCCATTCTTACTATGTGCTCAGCCTGTGTTAGGTGTTGGGCTGGGGAGCAGATGGGGAGCACGGAGAGCCGTGGCCCTGTCCTCCAAGAGCCCGAGACGTACAGTGTGAGAACACCGTAACCCCTAGAACAATCCACAGCTTGGGCGGAACATGGGAGGAAGCCAGTCCAGGATTCAGGGCAGACGAGTGATACACTCGCTGGTATAGAAGTTCAGAGGACACGGAGATGACTATGGTCAGAGGGGCTGGAGGACCTACCCAACTCAACGCCGAGAGGAGAAAGACCTCAGTGAGAATGGGAGCTGTAGCAGCATACTCTCAATGAATCCTTGCATGAACCCCTCGTGTGGGCTCACGCAAGGATAACAGAGCATCTGACTTCGAAACATCACTTGATCATACTTTGTTCACCCATTCACTAGGTGAATCTACAATCTACCAAGTCTTTACTGCCTCAAGGATTCGATAATTCTCTGTGCCAAAATGGTGAATTCATTCAATGCTAGGTATTAGGCATGCAGAAATTTAAAAACTATATGGCCCTTGGCCTCAAAGAATTCACAATCTAATATGGGAGTCAGGCATGAGTTCCTCTAACAACCTTGAGAAGGAAATACAGCAAAGAGGAGGAAACAGGCTCAGAGAAGAGCCAGGGATTGAACACAACCCCTGCCTCGGGGAGCTCCCATTCCAGGAATGGAACCCATGTGAACAAGAGGCATGGAACTCATGACCTCTCACACTCCAAATCACCCCTAAGTCAGCTGGAGGCGCTTCTTAAAAATGAAGATCTGGGGTGCCTGAGTGGCTCAGTGGGTTAAAGCCTCTGCCTTCGGCTCAGGCCCTGATCTCGGGGTCCTGGGATCGAGCCCCGCATCGGGCTCTCTGCTCCACGGGGAACCTACTTCCCTCTCTCTCTGGGCCTGCCTCTCTGCCTACTTGTGATCTCTCTCTCTCTGTCAAATAAATAAATAAAATCTTTTTAAAAAATGCAGATTCTGGGGCATCTGGGTGGCTCAGTTGGTTAAGTGTCTGACTTTTGGTTTCAGCCTAGGTCATGATCTCAGGGTCATAGGATCGAGCCCCATGTTGGGATCAAGCCCCAGAATCTCCTCTGGCCCTCCCCCTGCTCTCTCGCACTCTCTCTCTCCCCCTCTCTCTCTTAATAAATAAATAAATAAATAAATAAATAAATAAATAAATAAATAAATAAATAAAACCTTCAGAAAGAAAGAATGCAGATTCTGACTTGATAGTCTTGAGTGGGGTCTGAAGGTTTGCATTTCTGATTAGCTCCCAGAGGGTGCCAATGCAGAATCCGGTCTGAGGATCACACTTTGAAAAGCACAGGACTATAGATTTAAACCAGCTCATACCGCTGACCAAACCATTCGGCAGAGAGCAGGGCTCACATTTAGATTATTCTAGAATCTCTAGATCAATGCTTCCCAAACCTGACTGCACATCAGTCAGATGGGCAACGTTTTAAACATGACCAAGGCTCAATGCCAGAAATTTTATTTCATAGGGATGGGATCTGGAATTTTGTAGTCTTGCTTCTTTGTTTCTAAACAAACTGCACAGGGATTCTGGTGCACAGCCCTTTTGGAAGATGACCACTTGCCTGGTCTTCCTGAGACCCCCAGGCCAGGCTCTCTGCATTCTCTATTTCTCTGACTCTCTAGCTCCACCTACTGTACCCATCCTGACTTTACCACAGCTGGACACTGGTCCAGAGAAAGCCTCTGGGGTTCGATTTGAGGTGTATAAAGAAGGCTGGTCCCGGACTCAAAATAAGACTTCTAAAAATATGATAAAATAAATAAATAAAATAAAATAAAATAAAGTAAGATTAAATTAAACTAAATTAAATATAAACATATACATAAATAAGATTTCTCTCCCACATTAGCCAGACTCTATGCCTTACATTTCTCAGGCTGCAGTATAACCCCAAGATCTCAAGGGCGGAGCCAAAATCCTACTTGTCTATGTATCACGAGGCTTCATAAAGGGTACAGAATATAGACCAAATCAGTGGTGGTGGAATTTAAAGGAAAACTTTGAGTTAAGCATTGTCCTTTCCTCTATTTTTATCAAAGGAAAACATCTGGAGGAGAGCAATTTCAACCAGCTGCGCTGTGATTTTCCTCTGGGACACCAAGGGTGGGACACCTGAGCATCGTGGGCCTCGGGGGAGGAGAGGTGGGAATGTGGGAGGAGGGAAGCGACAGGGAAGCCCCCCTCAGAGCCTTGGCCGCGCTCCAAGAACTGTCTGCTGAGCAAGCATTACGACTCAGGATCTAAGCCAGCTTGCTGATCAGAATCTACTGGGGAGCTCACTAACATTACTTGGTCCTGGGCCCCACCAGGCTCTGACGAGTGAGGATCTCTAGAGGCGGGACTGAGGAACTCTTCAGAGCTCCCCAGGGATCGGGGCGTTTGGGAAGCCCTGCACTGCCCTCCCAGCAGGCCACTTAGGTACAGAGGGACTTATGGAGTTGCGTCATGTAGCCAGTAGGCGCCAGAGCAAAAGAAAGGAGAAGGAACTGGGACCCAACTTTCCAGTGGCATTTTCATAGGAAGTAAAAATATTCTAAATCCCCGGGGTGGGGGAGGGGGTAATGCTGGTGACATTTTACTTTGAATATGCCAGCGTTTCCTTGGGATACACAGTGAGGCAACGTTCCCATTTAGGGCATGTTCACCATGTGGACTTGACCTTGCATGCTCCAAGTGAGTCACTCTCAAGTGTTGGGAAGCCAGGGACATAGACAACCTATAAGACAGTGGCAGCCACCACCAGAATTCCCAGGAACAACACTGGTGAAGAAAATATATTTTATTTTCCATAGGATAGTTAGGGTGGCACACACATACATCCGATGAAATCTCTCATGATACCCTAAAAGATAGGCTGGATAACTTGGGCTGAGTAATATTTTAATAATGTACAGCTACGAACACTAAAATTCCAAAGGAACGTGAAAATCAGCCTGGATGGAGACCATGGATGTCATGTCACTGGCTCTAGCCTTTCCCTTTCCTTCTTAAACATTTTATCGATTTTGGGTTAAGACAGAAAGCATGCCTGTGGCTTATAGTCAAGATAGTATGATGAGTTTGTACTCTGAATGACCCCACCCTTCCAATCCAAACCCAAGTATATAAAAAGATAAAGCAAAATCACACAGTGAGGCTCAAAAACAAGGAAAGTGTTTTCAAGAATCACAGACAGATTAAAAATGGAAAACCTCGGGTCCACGAGGTGCCGGTCCTGACACAGAGGGTGTGGCCAGCCCTTGCGACGGGTCATGTGAAATGGGACACAGGCTCCACACAGAAGCCTATCCTGGGACTCAGTCCCCGTTGCTGGCAAAAGAGAATTGAACACTTCTGCAGCCCCACTGCTTCGGGCCAAGGCTATGGAGGACAGTGGGAGCACGATGACATAGCTTTTCAAACAGGAATCAAACTGAATGGCTGTCTGGCGTGGCATCTGTCTAAGGTGTCCCCAGTAGCACCACAAGAAAGGTGCTCTGCAGGGCTGTTATGAGGCGTGGTTCTGGACGGTCCCCCCAGAGCCTCGGAAAAAAACAGCCAAGGGTGTGTCCAGGGTGCCAGACTGAAGGCGTGCCTCTCAAAGCCCCCAGCCCTGATGCTAGAGAACAAACTGGGGAGAGCGGCAGGTACGTGAGGAAAGAAAACAATAACAAATTTAAAAATGTAGCCATTCCAGTTAAGCCCCAAACCAAAACTTCTGATACTTATGAAGAAATATAATGCTAAGAAAGATAGCCAAAAATACAGAAACAAACCAAAAACCACGAGGAGTATGGAGTCACAACAAATTCATTTCACTGAGCAGCCTCACAATGACTTTAAGCAGAAGACTTAAAGATACCGGTTGAGGAATAACTTGAAGAGAAATTATGAAACAAGAAGATATGAAAATTAAACCAAAGCCAGTATCTAGGACCAGTTAGAAGTCTTGGAAATGAAAAATATAGTCATAGAAATTAAAATTAGAAGGGACAACTGGGTGGTATGGTCAGTTAAGCATCAGACTCTGGGCTTCCATTCAGGTCAGGATCTCAGGTCCTGAGATGGTGCTCTGAGTTGGGGGGGGTCCGTGCTCAGCAGGGAGTCGGCTTGAGATTCTCTCCCTCAGCTCCTCCCCCCCAACTTGCACCTTCTTTCTCATAAATAAATCAAATAAATCTTTTTTTAAAAGATTTTTATTTTTATTTATTTGACAGAGAGAGAGAGATCACAAGTAGGCAGAGAGGCAGGCAGAGAGAGAGGGGGAAGCAGGCTCCCTGCTAAGCAGAGAGCCTGATGAGGGGCTTGATCCCAGGACCCTGAGATCATGACCTGAGCCAAAGGAAGAGGCTTTAACCCACTGAGCCACCCAGGTGCCCCTAAATCAAATAAATCTTAAAAAAAAAAAAAAAAAAAAAAACAGTAAAAGAGGGAAATAGGAATTAGAATATAGTAAGGAAGAATTCAAGCAGCACAGCACATCAAAGAGAAAAAGAAAGAAAAGAGCAGGAAGGGGATGGAGGATACGGTGAGAGGCTATACAGTCTGTGTCTAAGAAGTGTTCCAGAAAACAGAATAAGGAAATCACAGAGGAGAGGCTTTTGAAGAGATGTCTGAAATTCGTCCAAAATTGATGAAAGACTTGAGTGATGAGAAACACTAGCCTCTGAGCACTGAGAAGGACAGATAAAAATAATTCTACACACATTGTAGTGACACAGCAGAACATAAAAGGCAAAGGAGAAACTTTAAAAGCCTCACAGAAGACCAGTATTTTTTTAAATACTGAAGGAAAACAACTGTCAACCTAGTCAACCCAGAATTTTATACTTAGCTAAACTACCACTCAAGCAAGACACCTTGAGTATACAAAAACTAAAGGGATTTATCTTCTATAAACTTCACTGAAAGAACAGTCAAGTGAGGTACACCAGCAAAAAGAAAAGCAAATCCAGATGGCAGGTGTAGGATACCAGAAACAGCAGGAAGCCCACATATGGATCCAAGAGGTTGGAAATTTTCATTATTTAAATTTTATACTGAAAAATTAAAGTTTTGACAAAAACCAAAGCTCTAAACAAAAGTAGCAAGAGGGGAGTGCATTCAGTGGTGGTTAAAGTGAGATAAGGTCTAGATGATATTTGGCAGAACAGAAATAACAAACAATTTTAGGGACACCTGGGTGGCTCAGTCGGTTAAGTGTCTGCCTTTGGCTCAGGTCATGATCTCAGGGTCCTGGGATCCTGCCAGGATCCTGCATTACTGGGCTCCCTGATCGGTGGGGAGCCTGCTTCTCCCTCTCTTTCTGCCCCTCCCACCAACTTGTGCTCTATCCTTTTCTCATTTTCTCAAATAAATAAAACCTTATTTTTTTTTTTACAGATTTTTATGTATTTATATGACAGAGAGAGAGACAGCAAGAGAGGGAACACAAGCAGAGTGAGTGGGAAAAGCAGGCTTCCTCCTGAGCAGGGAGCCCGAGGCGGGGCTCAATCTCAGGACCCTGGGATCACGACCTTAGCCAAAGGCAGATGCTTAATGACTGAACCACCCAGGAGCCCCCCAGATAAATAAAACCTTAAAAAAACAAATAATTTTCAACACCATTCAACAATAAGTTGGATATGTCCAAAAATTAAGGAGAACCACTAAAAGAATGGGAATTCAATCTATAGTCATGGGATCTTCTGAGGAAAAATGGAAATAAGGATGAAAAAAATATTTTTTTTCAATTATCAATCCAATAGAAGTCAGGAAAGGAAAGCAAGGAAGGCAGATGGTCAGATGTAATAAAATCAGTATGTTGGAGAACAAAATTAAAACACCAAAGGACTTACACAGGTCTAAAATCAGTGAAGTGATATTTAAGAGAGATATACTGAGACTCAAAAAGTCAATTGTTTAACTGCTCGATAAGGAAGTCTTAGCGACCAGCAGTTAACTACGCATGCTATGATCATAGAAAACAGAAAGAGATATATGAGATCCAGAACGAGGAAGACCAGAGGCCATTATCCACTGCCCTGGTCAGATAAGCTTTAAGAAGAATGATGACCAGCTAGAGTCCTCACAAAGAGTACAAGTGGATATCAACAGAACTAGAAATCTCTCGTGACAAAGAACCAGCGGAAGGAATTGGGCATATTCACTCTGGAGAAGAAAAGACATAGTAGGGTCACGAATATTGTCTGCATATCTTAGAAGGACATAGTCACTTCAAATTTATATATACATATAAGTAAATATATACATATATATTTCTGTTTATTATATGATAATATAAAGTATATTATATACAAGTATATATTATGTGTGTTTATGTATTATATTTACATATAATATTTTACTACATATATTCATTTATTTCTATTTATTAGCTAATTTATTTCATTAATATGTATCTTATATATTAGAAAGAGAGAGAGCTGATTCTGGGGAGCATCAGAAGGTCCAGCTAAGGTCATGGGTTGACAATGCTCAACCTCCCACTTGCATTTACTGAACCTCTTCTTGTGCCCAGAACCTGTTAGGTGCTAAGAGACCAGAGATCTGCACAACACTATTTCTGTTCCTAAGAAGTTCATACTCTAGTAAAAAAAAACCAAAAAAAAAAACCCAAAAAACAAAAAACGGGGGGAAAAAAAAAGCAACACTGTAGAACCAATCAATACAACGAAGTAAGTAAGCACTTAGCCTGACGGCCACAAATGACCACAGACCCCAAAGGAAGGTGGGATCCGTCTGGTCTCCAAAGGCAGAAGAGGAAATTGCGCCTTATAGGACAAGGAAGGACTCTCTGGACAAAGAGCTGGGAGGGAATATCATGAACAAAGGGCAAAGGTATGACCTTCTGGTGAAACCTGAGAGCCCAAAGTGATGGGAATCAGGTCTCAGCCCCCAACACAATTACCAACAGAAATTCTAAGAAAAACAGAGATGCTGGACCCAAGCCCGTAGGTTTGGATTCCATAATGTTTGGGAAGTCTGTGATTCTGATGTCTGCGTCTGAGGGCAACGACAAGACTCCTGTGAGGCCAGCTTTGCACGTGAGGCCAGATCCGATGACCAGCCAGCAAGGTCTCTCCCAATCCAACATTCGAGGCTTTTCCTTCATCAAAAAGTTTCTAAGGGCAGGGCCCATGGAGAGCAGTGTCTTTCCTGCTACTCCTCACCCCATCCGCCATCACGTCTAAGAGGCGCCAGGAGTCACTGGAAAGTGACCGGCCTTCAGGTGAGAAGGTCCCTGCCGGAGAGTCACTCTGCAGCCCAACATCAGGGCTAAGACACACGGGCTGGGAGAACTGGTTCCCGGGGCCGGTCGGAGTTCATTCCTACAAATGCTCTCCCCAGAAAACTAGGAAGAGGTCTTAGGAAGCTAATAACCAGGGATCTTATTGGCAGGAGGCTGGTGCTGGAATTTCGGTTTCGCTGCAGGTTTTAATCTCTCTAAGCTCCCCTGTGTGTAAACTGAGGCTAAGAACGCACTGACGGGGTTCTCAGGAGGGCTGAGAGACAACAGGGAAATGCCTCACAGGCACCTGGCATCTAAAAAGCACTCAGTCCACAACAAAGATACACCTGGACACTTAACGCTGTGAACGTACTTTCCTCTGTCCATAAACTGGGAATAATTCATGTTTGCAAAATGCCATCACACTAGACAGCGGCCCAGGGTTCACCACGTAAGACTAGCTGTCCTTTCTCTTTCCATCTGGTCACCTCTAACCCAATGGGCATTTCTAATTGGATAAAAACCAGAAACCTGATCCCGTCTTGCTTCACCATTAATTGTGAAGTGTCTATCAAACAGCTATTAATAAACTCAGTTTCTGCTTAGGTCAAACAGGGGAAGACACCCACTCGCCAAGTCCTCATTGCCTTTATTTCGAATGACTTTGAAATTAAAATCGCCATGTCCTTAAAGAGAATTCACTCGAGAATTTCAGCAGAACTCTCCCATTGTTGGCAGAAAAATGTTTTATGTAGTAACTCCTTTCTCATGTGTGCCCTATTTGCATGGGGCAGAGGGGACCTGATCTTTGCCCAAGTGCCCATCCCAGGTCCCCGCGGTGACAGCGCCCTCTGGGGGGCGTGGGGTCTTTCTGGGCCACCAGCTGACAGCAGTTCAGTGCTCCGTACAAAGGGCTGCTCTTTAAGGGGGGAAACAGAGGAACAAGCAGGGTCTAAAGGATGTACAGGGCGTGGAAATAGGGTCCTCCCAGCCCTGGCCATATGGCAAGGCTCAGGCCACCAATCTGAGGCTGAGACCCTGTTACTCCATGTTGCTCCAGAAAGAATCCCCACCTGTGCTGGGGCACTTGGCTGGCTCAGTGGGTTAAGCAACCGGCTCTTGATCTCAAGTCAGGTCTTGATCTCACGATCATTGTGAGTTCAAGCCTTGCACTGGGCTTAAAAAAAAAGGAAAAAATTCCAACCTGTGATTCCAGAGTGGTCGAGGGGGCCTGCAGGGCATGGAGCCCGGGGGTGGCCAGGGCGGGAGGGAGCGAGGGAGGGCAGGGCTGAGCAGGAGGCGGTTGGCGTGGGGAGAGCCCAGGGAGCCTGAGATGCGGGAGCCCCAGGCTCGCCATCTCTGCAGCCTCACCAGGTGCCGCATGATTGGTCCAAGTACAGGGAGCAGGCTGCCGACATTCTCACTGCCCGGGGGAGTGCAGGTGCTGGCAAGCGTGGTCAGCCTGCTTCCCCGGGCCACACGTGGCTCCAGAGCCCCTCAGCTGAGTGACCAAGAGGGACCCCTGTGGATGAACAGATTTCACAAAGTCGTCCTTCCTCCCGACAGTGCTAGAGCCCCAGAGCCTCGGTCCCAGAGCGCCGCGGGTTTGGGGACTAAAGTGTAGGGTGGCTTTCGGCCCCCATGCACCCCTCAGCCAGTGCCCCGGACAGCCCACAGACCTCAGGATACCCTGCAGCAGCCCTGCCTCACCCTCGTTTTCCAAAAGTGCTGGATGAATGCAACATCCCCCCGCCCCTGGAATGACAGTCAGCAAAGCTACCTTGGAGCAGGCACCCCATGCCTGCGCTTGCGTAGTGTAAGCTGCAGACAGCCCCTGGGGGGGTGGGTCATTGCCCCAGCACGAGAGCAGCCCTGCCCAGAGCCCCACAGAACCCAGACCCCCAGCCTGTTTCAATTCTCCATGCTCCTCCCCTGCTGAAAACGATTCTCCCCTGTCTTCATTCCAGTAAGGATAAATTGTTCAGAGGTTCACGGGCAACCCCCTCCTGTCCCGCCCAGCTGGGGTTGCTACAGGAGACGTCACATCCTTCTGTCTCCCGAGCCCCAGCTACAGACCCCCAAGGAGTCACATCCCCACAACATCCAGTAACACCTGGCTTTCCCGTCAGTCCTATCTAAATAATATTTAAAAAAAAAAAAAAATAGGTAATTGTGTTCCAAACTTCTGGTTATGAATGGCTTAGATTTCTTATCAAATCCAAAAAGGACCTCAAGCAGCTTAGAAAGAAAAAAACACCAAGTAATAGAAGTATTTGAAAACAGATCAAAAGCGGTGAAATGGAGCAGGATTTAGAAGGAGGGGAGGGAACAGAGAGAATTATTCCTGAAATCTAGACTCAGCATTATCCTGCAGTGGAGCACTAAAGGAAACTCTGCCTTCCCCTCCCTCCCCCCGGCAGCCAGGGCCAAGGCAGAGAGATGAATAACAGGGGTCTCTGTTACAGGATCCGTATCCGTGTGTCCCCACAGACGTGACTCCCAGCCGCACACCCATGACACACGTACCCGTGGGGCCCCGCACAGGACGACAATTGTGGAAGGCCGGCCTCAGAGCCCACGGGGCCTTAGGCACAGGCATCTTCTTATTCACCCGAGGGGGAGGGGTAAGCTCTTCCCGCGGGCATGCGCTCTGCCCAGAGTGCCTGGGCGGTAACCATCCACCCCAATCCTGTGGCCTTTAAATCAGACCAGCTCACCCATAAAACACAGCACACACCACTTGTCCTCTGGCCAATATCAGCCTCAGCACTCGGGAGTAACTCATCTGGGCCAGACTCCCAGGCACCAGCCGGCCTCTCTCCCAGAGTCTGTCTGCCCTAACATTCTGGTCTTCAGCTCCCACTGGGGACTGACTCCAGAGCCATCTCTAGGCTGCTCCTCGGGCCTACGTGAACCGCGGGTCCCCTCTCTCCAAGTGCATCCCACCCACGATGGGCAATGTGTCCCCAAAGGGCAGCCTGATGGCTGTCGATGACCTCAGAACTCAAATGGGGTAAGGCGGGGGTCTGGGCACATGAGTGAAGACCAGACAGGCCAAAGCTCACCATCAAATGGTAAAGACTAGGGTGGGCTCACCTTGTCATTGCGTCCATTCACCTTCCTCCCACAAATGCTAACCACTTGCTGTGTGCTGGGCGCGGGCGGACCAGTCTTGGCAGAACTCCGGAGAAAGTGCGTGTAAGACCCAAAAAGAAGCTGACAGTTGAGAATGGAGGCATCACTCCCAGCTGGGGTTTCAAGGCAAAGCTGCATTTGGACAAGACCTTGAAGGGTCAACAGGCCACCGGTGGTGGCGATCCCTCCCCCAGGTTCTCTATTAGCTGAGCATAAACCATGAATGAAGAAATGGACTTGGATAAGCAGAGGCACAAGGAGAAAGCCCAAGAAATAAAAGGAGTAAGAGAAGGGGAAACAGAGGGAAACATCTGGAAAGAGCAACAAGACCAAGTGTGTTCCACATACAAGGGCAAAGAGAAGTTCAAAGAGAATTTATGTACTTTTCCTGCATGGAAGGCCAGGAAACTAGGACTTTGAGTCTTAGAAAACATGCCAAGGACACCCTGGGGGGCTCGGTCTCCCCATCTGTGAAATGAGGGGCTGCGCCAGGTCTGGGGTTCTTAAACTCTTTACTTCAGAGACTAAAGTTACATTTCTAGCCTTGACCTTCCCTGGCTTCCACTCCAAACACTTCTCACCCCTCCCCTGCAACCATTGGGATTATCTCAACAGCCTCTGAACTGGTCCCACCAGCCGAGGGCCAGCAGCCTGGTCCCCATCATGCACACGGTCCAAGGCATCTCCAGGTCCCCCACAACCTCCTGTCTCATCAGGTCAAGGCCGACGCCCTTACCATGGGGAGGCGAGGCGGGGGGGGGGGGGCGGTAAGGGGGTTCTGACGTGAGCTCCTTCTCTTCCCCCGTTCTCTCTGCTCCAACCACACTGGCCTCCCTCCTAGAAGCTTTGGCCCCAGGGCCTAGACACCTACTGTGCACTCCGCTCACTCCCTCACCTGCTCCCAGGCTGTGCCCAAGCATCATCTTCCCGAGGAGGTCTGCCCTGACCTCTCCTTTAAAGCCACATCCTTCTCCCATTCTGTCCCCCTCCCCCTGCTCAAGATCCCCCCATCACCCCCTCTCCATGTGGGACATGTTCTACTTATTCATTTGCTCATTCTCTTCTCCTCCACCTGGAGTGTCAGCTCGAGGAGGGCAGGGGTACTTGTTGGCTCAGCCACTGCTCCCACTCCAGTGCCCAGAAGGACACCTGCCACATAGCAGAAACTAGCGAGTATTTATCACCAGAATGAACAAAGGAACGAAAAAAATAATCTTCCACTACTTTTGTTCCAGGGAGCATGGGTGGTAACTGACATAAAGTTGTCAACTTCTTATCTTAAGAAGGAAGGAAGGAGGGGCACCTGGGTGGCTGAGTGGGTTGAACCTCCAACTCTTCAGCTCAGGTCATGATCTTAGGGTCATGAGATCGAGTCCCGTATCAGGCTCCGCACTGGGCATGGAGCCTGCTTGAGATTTCCTCTCTCCCTCTTCCTCTGCACCATCCCCTGCTCTCTCTCTCTCTAAAAAAAAAAAAAAAGGAAGGAAAGTGCACATACTTACAATTTTTTTCATAAAAGAAAAACACTTTAACGTCCCCCAAATGGGATATGCATTCTTTCACGATTAATAATAATCTTTCCCAGGAAAAGGTCACACCAGCATACGTGCCACCCAACAGCGCCCTGCTCTTTTTCCCTCGAGCATCCCTAAAGACTTTGGCACCAGCCCCCGTCCACCCGAGCTCTGCCCCAGCACCCAGCTCCGCGTCACGGTGCCTCTTCCATGAACAAAGAGATGAGATGGTCACGTGCCCCGACCGGCCCTTGCTCCCGCAGACATGCCTGCGGACGTCAGAGGCATTCTTGGCTCTGGAGAAAGGCGGGAGCTCCAGCTCAGGAAGCCGGCTCAGATCCAGGGCCACCGTTCAGGTCACCGAGGGCCCACGTGACACCAGCCTATGGCTCACAAACTCTACTGTCCCCACTGAGTGGTCAGTGCATTTATGTTTTCTGCACAGCTCCTTTGTCATGCAGCTGCCTAGAGAAAACTAAGAAGATGGTCCAAACCCAGCCCCATCTACCTGCACAATAAGCTTGGCAAAGCAGGATTGTCAGCCCAAGGACAACCTCGTCAGCCGGACGTGTGCACTTGTGGCTCCCCAAATCACCAGTCAGCCCAGACCGCTCACTCTCGCCTCCTTTCTTCCCAGCCCCCTTTCCCACCCCTGCAGCTCAGCTCCAGGGCCCCCTGCCACCACAAGCCAGCCTCCTGGGCTGCCTGGCCAGGGGGCTCCCCACTCTGCACGCGCCAGCCGTCCGCGTCCCGACT
>CM053610.1:110608525-110623144 GCA_028646535.1 Procyon lotor
TGCATTTATGTTTTCTGCACAGCTCCTTTGTCATGCAGCTGCCTAGAGAAAACTAAGAAGATGGTCCAAACCCAGCCCCATCTACCTGCACAATAAGCTTGGCAAAGCAGGGTTGTCAGCCCAAGGACAACCTTGTCAGCCGGACGTGTGCACTTGTGGCTCCCCAAATCACCAGTCAGCCCAGACCGCTCACTCTCGCCTCCTTTCTTCCCAGCCCCCTTTCCCACCCCTGCAGCTCAGCTCCAGGGCCCCTTGCCACCACAAGCCAGCCTCCTGGGCTGCCTGGCCAGGGGGCTCCCCACTCTGCACGCGCCAGCCGTCCGCGTCCCGACTTGCCCGTGTGCAGTGTGCTCACTCAGCTCCTCTTCTCGGGCTTTTGGTCACATCGTTTCACATTTTAAAATATCAGAGCACAAAATCGACGTGATTCCCATGACGTGCTGCACATTAGTTCATGCAGTTCTCAGCTCGCTGCCTCTCCTCTAAATTCGACCCCATCTGCTCTTTTTTCGTGGCTGAGAGCATGCACTGCAGACCCCCGAGGGTTAGTTAAAACTGCGTCTGCAGGGGCTCCACAGTTTGCAAAGTTCTGTGACCCACATAACTCATTCGAGCCTCACAGAACCAGGCAGGGAAACTGATCTCTCAGCTAAGCGACCTTGTCCAAGGTCACATACCTACTCATTTGGAATGCCAGGCCTGCACCCCAGTTTCCAAACTCTGAGTCTATGGCTCCTGAGCATCTCAGCGTATTGCTTCTCAATCGTGCATACACATGGACCCAAAAAAATACATCTCTTGTTGACAAAGAGTGGAGCCCTCATTATATCCATGCTTTCCATTTAAATGCATTCAGTTATATATAGTGTTGGCAAAATAGAGAGGGAAGAAAGAAAAATAGTAATAATTTCAAGTGTCCATGGCAATTCGTCTTGCTGTTTTCACTTCAGGGGGTAATTCCCCAGAAAGTTCTTGAATAGAAAGTACGGAGCTGCTGTTTCCCCGACCATTTCACATCCTCGGTGGGTCTCATGAAGTAAGCAGTTCACCCTCCTGGCATGAGTATAACGCTCAAAGAGAGAGATCACACTGTGCCAGAAAAGCCTCCATGCCAGGCTTTGCAGAAGGAACAGAAATCTGCTCCAAGGCTCCAGAAAATAGGCCCGTGTTGCCTCTGATAAGAGCAGATACCAGTTACATGCGTACTGGGAGCTCCATGGCTTTTAACCCACTTAGTCTCAGGAAATCCATTTTGCGGATGAACAAATGAGGCTACGGAAGGCCAGTCCCCAGCCAGCAGGCCGGAGAACCAGGCTGTGACCTCAGACAGGGAGTCAGTTTAATCACCCCAACCATCATTGCTGATGTGCCCACGGACGGCGGCTGCCGTGGACCCACATCCTAGCAGACTTGGGACCGCACAGTTTGTGCCTATCGCACTGACCTGAGATCCTAATCTTTGCATGAAACGTGTCTCCCCATACAAAGCTCCCATCCAGCTCCAGCCCTGACCAGAGGGGTGGGGGAGGCGACGGGGATCCCTGAGTGCAGTGAGCAAGGACCTCTGGGAACAAGCTGGGGGTTAGGGGATTGCTCCAAAGCCAGGCACACATGTGGCCTGACAGGTACGCGCCAGGCAGGGCGATCAATCCATTCCAAACCCTTCTGAGAACAAAAGGGGGTGTGAGACGCAGTTATATCAGGATGAAAGAGGCAAACCCGACTGACCCAGGCCGACATAGCTCTGTGCTCCTTGTTGTGGGGACACCAAGACGGAGACACCCTTGCTGCCCTCGGGAGCTCCCGGCTCAGTGGGAAAGAGGAGACGGGTAAATGAGGACTGAATGTAGCACGCAGAGGGGGGAAGGTGCTGGCTGCCATCAGATTTCCAAAGCAGTGTCTGAGACTTGTCACCTACAGATCCCATTTCATAAAAGAGAAACAAATGGGTCCATCAGAACCACGCAGAAACATGGGCTGAACAAAACGCAGGTGCTACCTCACCCGGGGCGGGGCGGGGGATGGGGGACAGCCTCAATGGCTGCGTGAAATTTTACAAAGATGGTGGCATTGGGACGGGCCTCCAGGGATGAGTAGGTTGGCCAGGGGTTGAGAAAGAGGAGGGACCGTGCGCGTCTCCAGGCGAGATGAGGAACGTATGCCGGCAGCAGTTGGCCACAGGGAGCTGAATCACAAAAAACTGCGATGATGAGGAATTCAGATTGGACTCGGGAATGGCTGGCTTTTTTGGGGGGGGCGGGGGGCACCACTGATGTTCATCCAAACTTCTGAATCTTCACTAGTAAAGTCCCACGGGCCACAGGCTGGGCGGTATTATTACAGGAAGACCGGCGTTTTCGCTGTTTGTAATGGCAGAGCAGCGCCTCCAGAGGGCACTCCGAACTCCCCAACGCTCCACCTGATCGAGGGAGGGAGGGGGCCCGGGCCCCTGAGAGGAGGGGCCAGGCCGCCAGAGCTCTGCCTGCTGGGAGCCAGGGCTCTGAGGATTGCTTCCTACAGTTTTTCTCTCAGCCCCTGTCCCCCATCCACACACACCGGGCTGGGAGGGATCGGGCCCACCCGAGGCTCTTGAGTGAGCTAACAGGGGTTTCAGGTCAGCTGAGGCTTTGCGGAGAGGCAGGCAGACCCTCTCCCTGAGTCTGTCTTTCGATACCCGCCCAAGCCCCCAAAGTCAGGGGCTGGGGCTCCAGAAGTCCCAGGGAAAAAAGGAGCCCTGGGGGGTACTGTCTGATCTCTGCCTAGGCCTCCAGTCAGCATTGTCGAAGGAGTCCAGGCAGCAAACATACTGAGGGCAGGTGAGACCCAGATCCCAGCCCTGGGTCTATAGGGCCTGGAGGTGGCAGGATGGGTCTGGGTTCCTGTCGATCATCTCCCTGAAGACCCAGCTCACTCCACCAGCTCAGCACCTCTGAAGAAAGGCACTTGGTGGGCAGCACTTGAGAACAGAGAACACGGCCAAGAGAAGGAAGGGGAGGCCAGCTTTGGAGAAGCCTTGAATGCCGAGCTAAAACACCCAGATGACGAATATACTCCAAATTCTCCTCCATATGAGGACATACAGGGGTCTGGATTTGTGTGCTTCCTCCTTAACGTTGCTTACTAAGACCAACAATCCAAGTGTCAATGATCTGATTTCTCTTCAACATGATATTTGCAGCCCAACCTATAACTACAGGCTACCTGTGCTCAGGTTTAGTGTCATAACTAGTCATAGCTTCATCTACCAAGTATCTGTGAGTATTATATTCTTAGGTCTCATATGCCCCATAATACAGATGAGAAAACTAAGGCTCCAGGAAATCAAAGCTTGTAAGTGGCAAAACTGAGGCCTGAGCCCAGACCCTATGGCGCCTATACACCCCCCCACGCTGGCTTCACACCGGGTCCCACATATTTGGCCACTGCTTGCCGGCATCCGCAGCCCGAGTGCCTGACCAACATGAGAAGCACCGTGCATGCCCCCGCTAAGGAGAATCAAACTCCCCCCAAAGGCCTGCGGAACAAAACCTGCAGACTTAGCTCGAGGAGAACGCCCTGTCCTCGCAAAACCCAGCCTTCTTTCACGCTGAGCCCTCAGTCTAGAAGGCTCCAATCCCCCCAGCCCTCCCACTCCGCCCCCTGTGCTCTGTTTATTGAAACCCTACTCTCCTCCAAGGCTTGGCTCCAATGCCAGCTCCTGAGACGCCTTCCCTGGCCCTGCCAGTTGGCGTTGCTCCTGATCTGTGCTCCCGTGAACTTGGCAGCTGGCGGAGGGCAGGCCCACCCACTGACATTCTGCCTTGACCTCCTGCTGGCATAGACCAGGTCTCCCCCATCCCTCTGGGCCCCGCGGGGCTCTGCACACGTTCAGCACCCGGCGATTGAGCCCACAGTCCCTGGGAATGCTTACGGCCAATGCCACAGGTCGAGGGTGCCAAGTTAACAGGTGTCCCCGAGGGCTCAGAGCGCTATCAGCTGGCCCTCCCCAGCCCCAGGAAGGAAAGCACCCCACTACGGCTGGGGCATGTCTACCCTTCCCAGAAGCAGCCCGCCCAGCCCGGGCTCCCGGCCCTGGCAGCCACAGCTCCGGCCTCCCCCGCCCTGCTTGGCCGGTTCTCCAGACTGCCTTCCTCCTCCAGCCTTCCCCACGCTGCCGTCCACCCGAGTGTCTGCCTCAACTTCCCGCTCTGCGTTCCAGTTCTGTTTTGCGGCAGCCTGACTTTGGACTTAGCCTTCCTCTGCCCTCCACCAGCTAGTCCAGGACTCAGTCCCCCGCCAGCAGAAGGAGGCCAGTCCTCTCACTGGAGCTGCAGGTTGGGTTCCCGGTGCCCCCAGGCTGCAGCGGCCCTTGGCGCAACAGGTCCCATTCTTCCTGACACGGCAGGAGCCTGCCCTGGGGTCCCTGCAGGAGTGAGGACAGCAGCTCCAGGGGCCGAGGGGCCGAGGAGGGGCCGTCAGAGGGGCCGAGGAGGGGCCGTCACTCTGTCCCGCCAGAGAGGCCTCCCCAGCTCCCTACCCCCCCCAGGCAGAAAGTCACACAGCAGGTGCTAGGCAGCTCGGGGCTTTCACATCAAGCGCTCAGGACAAGGCGGGGGTTAAGAGAGGTACCGAATAAAAAAGGACAAGAGGTGGATTTCAAATCTTTTCTGTGGCTTAACCAGAGTGAACCTTTAGGGAACTGAAGCGTGACCTCTGTTTACAAAGTTCCCAGGCTCCCCGAGCAGCGGATGACCAACGTTTCCCCATCTTATTTTCATCTTTCTATATATTCTGGATCTCCTATAACGAACATGCTTTTGCAATCAGGAAATATAACTAATAACCAAAACATATAAGCAAAGAACGGATCCCGTCAGAGCACCCTCAGATCACGAAGTCTGTAGAGTGTCCGGGAGGCGAGAAGAGACCGGCTTCCTATCCCCACCTCCTAGAAGTCCCCAAGCTCCCGTGGGCAAGTCCCAGCTTCACGGCTGGCTTCCTCTACTGTCAGATGGGAAGGACCATGTCTGCATGGGCCGTCCAAGAGAGATGCTCACAATAATGACCCAGGGCGGTGGCGGCTAGGGGTCCCCATCGTGGATGTAGGAGAGCATTGTGGGGGAGCAGCGCTGCTCTAGCAGAAGACAGGGCTGCTCTGGGTGAGAGAGACATTCCGGGAATGGAAATAAGACACAGCTGTCTTAATCTCCAACTACCCACAGAACCAGTCTAATTAATCAGAGTGTGGGAGCTGTTGGTCTGCACAGCATTCCTTGGGGGCAGCCCCATTCCTGTCCTCAGCCTGTCCCTTGGGACAGGGTCAGTGATCAGCCTCAGGGAACTCTTCTGCCAACATCTGTCCACCCTTGGATGGCAAATATTCGCCCAAAGGGCCCTCAGCAAATAGTGGCCAAGGCAGGAGCAGAACCCACACCCCTTTCTCGGTCCAGCACCCCACTGTATTTCAGCCTGAGCACCCATGGCAAGTTCCCAGTGGGGCCTGTTACCCCTGAAGGGGAAGGAACCACCCTGAGGATGCATGTGCCTGAGGTGACAGGTGGTGACAGGTGCTTCAGGGAACCAGCAACCTCGTGCGTGCCATACCTCTCACTCTATTTCCCCTGGAAGCAGAGAGCCTCAGCTGTCTCTGCTTCCAAGGCACACGGAAACTTCCAGCATAACCCCAGTCTTGTGCAGCTAAGGACAAGAAGCAGAGTGTCACGGGCGCCCCAGATACCACTGGAGGGGGGCAGGGAGGTTCACACACTATCCTCACGGCAACCAAACCCCCAGGCCTCCGGGAAATAGCAAGTAATGAATTCTAACTGAAGCCACCAGCCAGTGCCCCCTTCTACTTGGGGTTATCTGAGCACCCTCTACTCCTGCGTTGGGGCTTAAACTGAAAATAACTACTTCTGAACTGAAGCCCTGGCATCTAGTGTGAGCTCCAAAAGGGCAGGATGGTACCACCTCTGGCTTTGCAGGCCGGTAGAGGCCTATGACGGCACACACATCACAGCTCCAGGACACCATGGTTAAATGACTGCATGAGGGCAGGTTGCATCAACACTCAGGGCCTCTCCTCACCTGCACATACATGGAAGACAGCATGAGTGCCCAGCTCTCTGCCTGGCGGGCAGGAAGCCCTCAAAACACCCTGCGGCCCTGTCTTAATGATCGAAGCTATCACTATTCATTTTCCATCCAAGGCATAGAAAAAAATCCTTTAAATTCTTGAGTAAATTCTAAAACATCCTCTATAAATGTGGTCTCCACGTCACAGGAGCCCCTGGGGAACAGCTGATCCCACCTCTTATTTGGAGAAATATGATTGCCTCAATCCTAAGTGAATGCCTCTGGGCACAGCCGGTCCCCCGTGGCCCCACCAGAGCTCCCAGAGGAAGGCGCAGTGCCAGCCAGCCAAGCCCTGGCCCTTACCCACGACCAAGGTGAATCCGGGGAGCTCTTGCCCTGCGGGGGCTCCCAGGTAGACCCGCCACGGTCCTGCTCCTCCATGACCCGGCCCGAGGGATGCTGACTGTCTCCTCGCCCAGCTCCGGAAATTAGTGACCCAACGCAGCTGATTTCACCCTCTCTCAGGAGGCTGGCAGGGGTGGGAGGAGGGGCGGACGGAGCCCAGAGCAGGCGGCGGCTTCCCTTTACAGCCAGGAGCCCCGCCAAGTCACAAGGCCCAGGAAAAGAGCAGAGTGTTGAATTGCAAATCCTCTCCCACCTGGGGGCTGGCTAACAAACAACCAGACACCTCCTGTTTCCCGCAGAATGCAGAGATTCCCAGCACACGTCAGTTTGTGTGAGCTTGGTGGAACAGGGGTGGGAGCCATGACCCCTGCTGGCGGCCACCTGCTATGCTCTCCTCCCTGGCTCCAGTTAGATGGACCAACTCCCGGAAGGGCCCACAGCTCCAAAAGGCAGAGGTGGGGAGGGGGGCATTGAGAGCAGCAGGTGTTGGAGAGACCAGCTCCCGTGCTGCCTACAGTGCAGGGAGAAGCCTGTTCACACTCCCTCCACCACCAGTTCTTGCCACCACCCCGGGGATCCTCTCTCTCTGTTCCTCCAATCCCATTCCTGGGCACACCTCAGGGAGTCAGGAAGCCTGGGCTCCTGGAACCCTCCCCTAGAGGCCACCCCTGTCCCCTCTATCACACACGCAGCAGCAGGCACAGCACAAGCTCACCTGTTTCGAATACCACCCTCCCCCCCCCCCGGCCCCGTCCAAGCTAAGTACTCCAAACACGTTCTGGCATATATTCTACACGGCCGCCCCACAGGGTTACAAACACAACACGGGAGCTTCAAGAACGGCCCTGGGTCACAAAGCAGGAAGTGGCCAAGTAGGGCCAGGCTGACTTCAAATACGGTGCTGGAAATGATGCTCTAATCCTACTAGGAGCCCTGGATCCATGCAGATGGGGTGGGCTCCCATGAGCCCTGGGTTTAGAGGGACCTGCGGCAGGAGTGCGAGGGCAGGCATATAATGGGGGCAGTTCCTGGGCAAGGCCGGGGGTGGAAGGAGTGCCGCAGAAACAGGTGCTGGGGCTTTGACCTGGTTTGATCAGGACCTCAGGATCCCACCCAGAGAGAGAGGGTGGCCCCAGAGAGCACAGCAGGATAAAGGAGAGGGCTTTAGGATAGCGACAGCTCAGGTTCCTTGACTCGGCTCTTACCAGAGAGAACCTCCCCCTCCATGCTCTGCTCCTCCTCGTGTCCCTGCAGTGGGTGATGGGTGACCTTGACGCCAAGGCCAACCACCTCCTGATGTCTTTCAACCCCACTTCTGCAACTCCTCCCAGGCCAAGCCTTCTCTGGTTTCACTCTTCACAGCTCTTCCTCCTTCCCTCCAGAGAGGACCCTGACCCAGACAGAGCCCACCTGGGCTGGTAGGGAGACTGAAGTTTAGAACACAGGAAAAGTGTGTCCTATCTAATGCAAGGGTGAAAGTGCCCCTCCCTTTATGGGTTCTGGGGGGCAGTGGCTTCCCCAGGGGCTACATCCGGGGAGTTGCAGGGAAGGACTCAATCCCAGGCCTCCTGCATCTGGGTCACCATGGTTGTGGCCAGCCTGGTGCCCCTGGCCCTGCCCACCCAGAGAAGCACAGAGAGTGCTAGTGAGGGACCAATGTGCACAGCCTCAGAGTCAGGTTCCCCTGCTCCCACTCCCAGCCCTGCCCCCTCCTATAGTCAGAACGCCCCAAGTGTTTAACTATAGGGGAGAAAATAACACTTTAAGACACTTCTACTGAGCTGGGTCACCACCACTCTTCTATTTTTAATTCATGCTGTCAAGATATTTTAAGAACCTCATGACCAACAAGGGATAAGATTGTGAGTAATTATACCTGGTCATGTTTAGCATTTAGCCAGAAATCTGATGGAGGGACAGGACCGCACAGACAGGAACTACTCTGAACAGGGCAGATCCGTGTCACGCCCATCGGTTGGGAGGACACAGTCCTGCAGACTCTCTGGGAGGAAGGAGCCAGGGCGGGGTCCTGAGAGCTCCGAGCCCAGGCGGGCTCACGCCCTGGCTGCTGGCAGTGCTGCTCGGCGGCAGGAGTTCCAGCTGACATGTGTCTTGCTGCAAAGTCAGGCCGCTGAGAGCCAGCATGATCTGGCTGGTCCACCTAGAAGCGGGGACATGAGCACTGATGGGGCGTCCAGAAGCCTGGGTGATGCATAGACTTCACAGCCTGAGTCACACTCACGGCCTGAGTCACACAAGACCTAGGCTCTGGCTCTGGCCCTCCCTTCAGCAGCAGTTGTGTCTTAAGGCAATTCCCTCAGGCTCTAAGGGCCTTTGTTTCCTTATCTGGGAAACAGGGTTAAAAATAGAGCCTCTCCTCCCTTGGGGTGTTGTGGGGACACTTGAGGCCATGTGCAGAGAGTCCTTAACACAATGCTTACCTAGGGTGGGTTAGAGTCTCAAAAAGAAGTAGCAACTATTAATCCCCACAATAACTTTGAAGTAGGCAATAATAGCTCCATTTTACAGATGAAGAAACTGAGTTTATTGGGGGCTTCCATCAGCTGGGGACTCTCCAGCATTTCCTGCCTCATAGCTCCTGACTCTCCATCAGCGCCCCAAGGGGCCATGGCCAGGACCAAGCTGAGTTTCCCCTGAGACACCTCCCTGGCCACGTGCCCCCCAGCTGTGAAGAATCCCCTGGCTGCCAGGCCAGAGTCTGCGAGGCACCCACTAAGCCTGCAAGAACACTGGATCTTCCCATTCCCATTTTCCCTTAGCTCATGCTCTGACCTCTTCCTGAAACACCCTTCCTCTCCTCTCCTCCTTTTCAAATTTGTCCACTTTCTGGGCCCATGTCACCCCTCCTTCTCCCATGGAGCCTTCCCAGATCTGTCCACTCCATAATGAGTCTTCCATCCTTTGACATTTGAGGGAAAGGATGAAGTCAAATGGATATTTCTGAGCCCCTTCCAAGTGCCTACTGTTTGCTCACACATGCCTTCTCTCATCTTCAAGGTTTGCTCTTTCCCAGAAGAGGAGACAGGCTCAGAGAGGCTCCCCTGGTCAGGAAGAAGTGGAGAGAGCCCCCTTCATCCAACACGTAGAGCGAGCCAGGGAGGGGACTTACCTGTGAGTCTGTGTTGCATCAACCCAACTACGGTGGCGGAGACCCCTCTGGACAGGACTTCCGCTCTTGGCTCCTCTTCAGCTACATATTGGCAAGGCCACAGCCTGGAGAAGAAGTCACATCAGGTGGGGTCTTTTCATTAATAAACTTAATTTTTCTATAGTAGTTTAGGTTGATCTACAAATTTGATCTGAAAGTATGAAGAGTTCTTATATACTGTGTGCCCATCTAGGCACATGTTCCCCACTATCATCATCCTGGCACCTGATTAGTACAATTCTTACAACTGCTGAACCTACACTGACATCAGTATCACCCAAAGTCCACTGTTGACATTAGGGTTAATTACTGGTGTGGTATGGTCTGTGGTTTCAACAAATGTATATTGCCATGTATCTACCTTTTTAGTATCAGAGTGTTTCCCTGCCCTAAAGATCTTTGAGCCCCACCTATTCATCCCTCCTGCCCTCCGTGTTTTCCCTGGTCTGATAGCTCATTTCTTTTTAGTGCTGACTGCTGTTCTATCGTCTGGATGGACCACAGCTGGTGCATCCATTCATCAATGGAAGAATATCTGGGTGGCTTCCAAGTTTGGGCAATTATGACTACAGGTGCTACAAACATCTGTGTGCATAAAAGGTTTGTGTGTGGGCATAAGTTTCCAACTCCTTTGGGTAAAGACCAAGGAGCACAATTTCTGGATTATATGTTTAGCTTTGTAAGAAACCGCCAAACTGTCTTCCAAAGTGGCTGCGCCATTCTGCATTCCCACCTGCAGCGAGGGAGCATTCCTGCTGCTCCCCAGCCTCGCCATCATCGGGCATTGTCAGGATTCCAGATTTTTGCCATCCTAACAGGGGTGTGGTGGTACCTCGTGGGTGTTTTAATTGGCATCTCCCTGATTCCTTATGATATGAAGCATCTTTTCATATGTTTGCTTGTGTGTCTTCTTTGTTGAAGTGTCTGCAAAGGTCTATGGCCCATTTTTTAACCGCGTTATTGGTTTTCTTATAGTTGAGCTTGAAGAGTTCTGTGCGTATTTTGAATAAGAGTCCTTTATCATGGGGGCGCCTGGGTGGCTCAGTCGTTAAGCAGCTGCCTTCGGCCCAGGTCAGATCCCAGGGGCCTGGGATCGAGCCCCACATCGGGCTCTCTGCTCTGCAGGGAGCCTGCTTCTCCCGCTACCATTCCCTCTGCTTGTGTTCCCTCCATCGCTGTGTTTCTCTCTGTCAAATAAATAAAATCTTAAAAAAAAAAAAAAAAAGAGTCCTTTATCATGCACGTACACTAGATCCGTGAAGGTCCCAATAGAAAACAGATGGGACACTTGAGCGAGTCCTTGTGGAAGCCCATTCAAGAGACTGTTGAGGATATGGGCAGAGTTGAGGAAGACCGCCCTGGAGCGGTGACAAGACCAGCAGCAGCCAGAGGAGGCCAGCCTGGGCTGGGGAAAGGAGACAGGGCAGCAGCCTAAGTCCAGGTGTCCAGCCTAAGTCCAGGGCAGGCCATCTGCCCCCTAAAGTGTCCACATCCTAATCCCCAGAACCTGTGTCTATGTTACATCCTGGACGTCACATTACATGGCAAAGAGAAATTAAGGCTCCTAGTTGGCTGGCCTTAAAATGGGAAAACTGTCCTGAAATATCTCCAAACAAGCACCTGAGTAGTCGCCCCAGACCCTCCTCCTTCTTTGCCGCTGCAGAGCTTAGAACACACCTGTCACCACTGCTTGTCACCACAGTCTCTGTCCTTGCCGTGTGTATCAGGTGGGCCCAATATAATCGCAAGGTCTTTAAAAGAGGAAGGGGGATGCAGGAGAGAAGCAGAAACGGCAGCATGGGAGCGATGTGGCGTGACCTTGCTGACTTGGAGAAGGAGGAGACCACAAGTCAATGACCCTGGCAGCCTGCAACAACTGGAAGGCGAGGACACGGGTTCTCTGCCAGGGCTTCTGGAAGGAACACACCCTACCTTGCCAACACCTTGATGGCAGCCCCGCCAGACCTGTACTTCTGATCTACTTCTACTGAACTGCAAGATACTTACTTTGCGTTGCCTGAAGCCACCCAACAGCAGACATCTAAGGTTAGTGCACGAAGTGGCTGGAGGAGACCCCTGCAGGGGCTTTGGTGGAGGGCGCCAAGGGTGGGGCCAGTCCGTGGTAAACCAGTGGGGGGGTGCGGGGGGTGGTGGTGAAAGGAACAATACCTTCAACTCTCTCCTCCCACTTTCTCCTTGTCCACCACGCACTGAACCCATGTGGAAGCCAGAGAACTCAGGGCAGAGCCGAGAAGAATGAAGAACAGATATGGAAATGCATAATGAAGGGAAGGGGGGTGTGTGTGTGTGTGTGTGTGTGTGTGTGTGTGTGTGCACGTGCACGCACATGCCTGCCCATCTCTCTCTCTCTCACCCACATACTCTGCGGTTGCCGTGAAGGTAAACTCTGTTTCTCTAAGTCAGAAAATCTCACCATGACTCAGTCCTGGAGTGAGGGAAACAGGCTCTTTTTTTTTCAAGGTTCAAGTAGCAAATCATCTCTCCAGGTCATCGGTTGGCATCAGGATCCCAAGCTGCATAGGGACTGGAAGCTATGTTAGCACAACAAAGCATTGCAGCCTGGGAGGCTCCAACAAGAGAAATTCAGTGGCTCACAGTTCTGGAGGCTGGAAGTCCAAGATTAAGGTGCCAACTGATTTGGCTCCTGCTGAGAACTCTCTCCCTGGTGAGCAGTTTCCTTCTCACTGTGTCCTCAGATGGCAGAGAGAGAGGGAGCTCTCTGGTACCTCCACTTGTAAGGACACTAATCCTATGGGAGCAGGGCCCCACCCTTCTGACCTTGTTTAATCCTAATTACTTCCTTACTCCTAATATAGTCACACTGAGGTGTAGGCTTCAGCATATGAATTGGGGTAAGGAGGACACAAAGCGGTCTATAAAAGAAGCCCTTTTGATTATATCTTGCATATAACAGGCAAGAAGATCAGGAATCCGGGCACACAAAGCAAGCGAAGGGTCCTGGCCTCAGAGGGCCCCGGGCCTGGCCAGGAAGGCTCATTAATACCCTACATAACTGACCGGACAGCCCAAAGCAGCATCTCTCCATCTCAGGCATCCTTGGACTCAGAACTGCTGACCTTCTACCTAGAGCTGCCCACGCCTGGTGGATCCCTCTAGCACTGAATGCTTCTGAGTTATTTGCTGCATAATTAGAAGTGGAAGCATTTAGCCTGGCCTGGGGCTCAATGGGAGAGCCAAGAATTTTATTCTAACACAGACCGTGGAGGAAATCAGGGATCAGAGTCTTCCAACACAGACCGAAACCCATCTTAACACAAGTGATTTTGTTTCTTTTCCGAGGCAAAGTTAGGTTCACAGGGGGATGGATGAAAGACGCAAGCTCTCAGCCCAGAGCATCCACACATGGATACACTCTCTGAGAAGAGCTTCAGGTTAGAAGGACCGCAAATGAGATTTACAAACAGAGGGTACATCGGTCACTCTGCTGCGGTTCCCTGGATGAAGAGAGAAATTGTAAGCCCTCTGACATGGTCACAGGGAGAACCCACGGGGAAAGTCAATGGGGCTGATTCCTCCTCACTTCCACATTAATTGCATTTTGCAGGCTGCCTCTGACCTGACTGGAGGGGCTCATCCATTGAAGACACCGAGGAAACTTTCCTCTTCCTACATGACAGAGGACGCTCACCTAGAGTGGTTCTAAAACAGCAACAATACCTCCTTCACCTCCTGGACACCCCCACCAGTTCCACAAGTGAAAAACCAGAAACTGCCCCTTTGTCTTTGAGCTTCTCCACCATGTAGGAGTGAAGGTTGAACTCCTGTAGCAACAGCCCAGGGACCCCAGTCCTGAACACTCCCATCTGCTCAGTGCTCTAACACTCAGGAGTGAGAGGCTGATGGCTGCCAGAGACATACAGCTAGTGAATGGCAGAGCTGAGACTCCTAGCCACCTCTCTTGATCCCAAGCCCACTGTCCTCTCCACTGTTCTAACCTAGACCTTGGGAGACTAAGTACTTGGAGAAATTCTCCAAAGGGAAGCAGGAACCTATCTTTTTCAGATCCTGCTGGACTTATTGAGCTACACAAAACCCAGTAAAGAGTTAAAAATTTATTAATACACGTCTTTTGCATCAAAGAAAATTTGTCTAAAACTCATGTATGGAATCCTTGTTGTGGACTGAATCGTGTCCCCCCAAAATCCACTTAGCTCACAGTGTGACTGTAAGATTATATATCTGGATGGGAGATTAAACCATCAGTGGAGCATAGCAACTTTGCCAAAGATAAAAGATCAGGAGACCCGGGTTTGGCTCTAGTAAGTACCAGGAGTTCTGAGTGCAAGATAATAAAGGGCCTTTTAACTCTAAAGTTCTGACATTTACAAGGGTTAAGGAGAGAGACTAAGGAAAGGTTTTAAAGCATGTTAACACACTTTTCACTTCCTCACCCTGCTCCATAGGACAACATCCTAAAAGCCTGGGAAAGCCTGATACCCTGCGGATGCATCTATCAGTGACAAAGGAATCCCTGGAGAATGTTAGTGTGGTGTTCAAACAGCCCTCCAGCAAGAAGAGTAACAGCTGCAAAGTGGCCAGGTTCTGGCAAGTCCTTGGCCGCTGTCTCTGGGACTTCGCGCACACAGCAGCACAGCAGAACCCCGCCAGGTGCCTGGGACCTGCGGGATGCCTCTTTAGGCTGAAGGTTTGGAGTTTTCTCACAGATTGGCTCATTTAATCTTCATAGAGATTCTGCAATGTAGATAATATTTTCTTAAGTGCAGAAATGGGTTGAGAGCTTAAAAAACTTGCCCAAGTTCCCACAGCTGGTAATTCAGCCCCAACCCCTCTGTATCACCTTCCACGCAGCACCCAGTGCTCCCATGGGTTGAACTGAATGGAGAAATGTAAACGCAGCCGATGGGCCTGCATTCGCTGTCCCCTCCCGCCCCAGAGTTTGCTCAGGGGCACACTCCGGCGGGGGGGGGGGGGGGGGGGGGGGGGGGGGG
>CM053610.1:110630051-110704458 GCA_028646535.1 Procyon lotor
CCTTCCCACGGCTGAGAAGCCTGGTGGCGAGGAGCATGGCTTCTCAGAAAGACGTCCACTTCTTAGGGAAACCACATCTCCCGGACCACACACAGCGGCAGGCTCCCAGCATCTCCGAGGGCTTGGCAATGGCCCGTCAATCGGCACGTGCCCCTTTCACTGTGCAGGGGACTGGGAACTGCATGGGGAACAGGGACTTGGGAGGCCAGCTGGAGCACACCTGCCAAGGGCAGCTGTGTTGATGGACCTATTTATCAAATTCATGCCCTGCCTCCTGTAGCAGAAAATAGGCCTTCCTCACCTGCCCTTTGGAGGATCGAGGCTTTCTCCAGAAGAAAGGGGTGGGCGCTGTGAGGCGCTGTGAGGAGGTGCAGGTCCTCTAACACATCCTCCCCGGTTTCTCTTCCAGGGCACTCTACGATTTCTATCACTACTTCTACCTGGTCACAAACACGCTCTTCTACGTCAGTTCAGCGGTGACCCCTGTCCTGTACAACGTCGTGTCTTCCTCCTTCAGAAAACTCTTCCTGAAAGCCCTAGGCTCCCTGTGTCAAGAGCGCCACCACGTGGAGCCATGACCCCTGGGAGCCCCGGGGACCCCTGAATGGACCCAGCTCTGAGCTCCAGGGATCCCCCAGTCACGCCGACCCGGATGAAAACAGAAGAATGAACAAACCAAACCGTGACTGACGGCTCGGTCACCTAGAATTCAGACAAGCGATGTTATCATGAGTAAGTCAGGCTCTGTAGTCAGATGCACTCACCCGGACCCCCGGACCCACCACTGACCAGCTATGCGTCGGCAGGCGAGTCGCTTGCACGCTGAGCCTCGGTCTTCCTGTTTGTGTGATGGAGATGAACAGGACCCAGCTCTTAGAGTTGTTCGAAGATTAAAGTGCTTAGCACAGTGCCTAGTGCATAATAAATAATAAACGTTGGCTGGCATATGTTTGTCATTGTCATTAGTGTTCTTATTATTGCTATTTTTCGCTCTCCTGGGAGTCCACCACATTCTCCAGTAGCTTCATGCTCATCCGTTGTGGGCTCACAGGGCCTAAGAATTTCCACCAATGACAAAGGACAGTGCTCCAGAAGTTTACTACTTCACATAAGCTGTAGTAACCTTCTCCAGTCTCACCCAGTAGGACTCTGTGAGCTGTGGGAGGCCCTGGGGGCACCCACTCCCCTCCCCTGGCCTCTGGCCAGTGTGACTGTCTGATGCCAGGCCCCTAGGGCCACCCAGGGCAAGGACAGATGTGTGACCGACCCAGAAGTGGCAGGGTGTCAAACTACTATTTATTTTGGAGGTCCTGGGAATATGCTCACAACCATTGCCAGCTTCTACGTGGTAAAACAAAAGCAAAGGGAAACTAAGGAAGGTTCTTCTCCCACTATTTAGTAACTCAGGGAATATTTAGTAACTCAGGGAACAAAGCCCAGGCTCGGGAGCGAGCAGCGAGGCCCACCAGTGCCTCCACCAGCTTCCCAAGAGTCTCAAAGCCAAAGAGCAACAGAAAAGAAAGGCCCACCAGGAAGGAACCGAGTGAATCACGATCATCCACTCAGTCCACCCAAATCCTATTTATTAGGCCACCATTAAATAATAAGTATAAATCTTATTCAGCAACATTGTGGTTGTACTATTCAAAAAGAACACGATACAAAATTACATGATGATGACATGTAGACATCATTTGGACACAGGGAAAAGGTCTAGAATGAAGCCTTTAGTGAAAATGATGGGTTTGCTAAGGAGGCACGAGTGACCCAAGGACTGGGCTGGTTTCTGTTTCCTTATTGTCAGGATCTGAGCCTCATGACCCCTGGCACGCAGCAGACGGCAAAAGGCGAGGAAACCTGACTTGTTTTCTTCTAATCTATTGGTATAGTGTTGTTTGTATGATATCTAAATAACGAATTTCAAATAGAAATTAAGTTCCCTCATCACCCCACAGGCAACCCCAGCAGTGCCATAGAGCCTGGAGCGTGGGAACAGATCCTCCCTCTGTCACTTATTAGATGCATGACTTAAGTTCCTTCACCTGCTTGGGCCTCATGTCACATCTGTGAAATAGACATCCTAACAATTATCCCCTGGGTTTTAAGAATTAAATGGCATCACAAACATGAAAAAAGCCCCAAAAAGAGATCAGTTGATAGTGCTGTCATTAATATAAAGAAAGATCTTGGTTACCAGATGCAAATTACCTTTCTAATGTAATTTGAAAGGTAATTACATTAGACCTGTAAACCTCTTAAGGTCTATTTGTGTGGTTGGCTGGATCACTGGCTTGCTTGGCTAAGATCGAGAGACCCCAAACTTGTTCCTTTCATCAGCCTTAGTCTTACAGCCTTGACTTCATCAGTACTAGAATTTTAGGAAGCTTCCACCAAACCTTGAAGGATGAAGAGTGCCCACCTGTATGAGTTTCCTAGGGTTGCCAGAACAAAGCACCGCAAAGTATGTGGCTTAAAACAACAGAAATCTATTCTCTCACAGTTCATGAAGCTACAAGTTCACAATCAAGGTGTCGGCAGGGCCATGCTCTTCCAAAGGCTCAAGGCAAGAATCCTACTTTCTCTCTTCCAGCTTCTGGTGGTTCTCAGCAATCCTTGGCTTGTAGGTTCATCATTCCAACCTCTGTCTTGATGGTCACATCGCAGCCTTCCTTGGCTACTCACTCTCTTCATAAGATACCAGCCATACTGGATTAGGAGCCCACTTTATTCCAGTATGACTTCATCTCAACTAATTACATGAGCAACAACCTTATTTCCAAATAAGATCACATTCTTAAGTATCCGGGGTTAGGACCTAGGTATATTTTCAGGGATGTGATTCAACCCAAAACAGCAACCAAACCCACCCTTCTTTGTAGGGTGGATTGCCACCCTTGGGAAAGATCCTTTTATAGAGCAAGAGCCAGAGTTAGAGTGGCCAGAGATCCCAAGAGAGAGAAATTAGTGCTCGTCAGAGTTAAAGAAAGAAAGGCAAAGGGAAACTGGGACAGTATATTCAGTGAATGACAAATGTAGCCATGGATTCTTGTTTCTTCTCTAGACATGAAGGGCTTGAAAACTCTGCACTGGCTTTCCAACTGTTTTGTTAATTAAAATGCTAATTCCTTCTGAGCTGGGAAGTCTGCCTAAGCAAGTAGACTAAAAGAGAAATAAAAGCCATCGACATTGGACGTGCCCTTGGTTCACAGTCTTCGCTTAAAGAGCTGTCCGCAGACCCTTGAAGCCAGATCTGGGAAGTTTAATGCAAATCTTGTCATTAAAAGGGTTTCTAAACATTAATGCTGGGACTGCCCAGACTCGGGATGATACATAATGTAATATATCTGCCATATGGTGGCATCCAGAACTATCTCCCACAGGCGACCCAACACACCTCTCTCAATGAAAGAGTTTTGGATCCATACTTTTTACGTGCACAGAGACTTTGGAGCCAATATTGACTTTCTAATAGGTGACATTTGGTGGAAGTAAATTACTCAAGATGGAAAGCAGCTGGTGATGTTAGTGGAAATGTGCTCACACCTGTGGGCATGAATCTAGATTTGTTAGGTCTCTTGACGGCTATGTGATTACAGACATATCATTCAAACTCGCTGAGCCACAGTTTTTTCATCTGTAAGATGGTCCCAATGGTATCTACTTCAGAGTATCGTTCAGTTGATTAAATAATAAGTAATCAGCCACCTAGTTAAATGCCTGGCACATAGTAGGTGCTCAGAATGTTTGCTACTGACTGTTGCTCATTTCATAGCTAACACATTCTCCAGGGGGCCAGGTGACCTGGCAAAGGAATCAAGACATGAAACCAAGTCCCTGAGTTTCAAGTTCCATGCTCTCTCTGTTGCCATCTCTGCTGGGAGAACTATGACATCCATGTGAGTGTTGCTCATACAACCCCGTTTCTCTTCCTTTACTGCAAGAATTCTCAAACTGCTGTAAGTATTCAGGGAAAAAGAGCCACTGTCTGTGTATTTATTACTCTTCTGTGGTTTGAGAGTAATTGCTATTTCTGGTCTTGCAGAAGTACATATTTCCATACCTTCCAATGCTCTGGAATAGTTTCAATTTTATTATGGCAAAATACACCTAAAATTTACCATTAGTGTCATTTAGCACATCCACGATTAATGCAACCATCACCTCTGGCTAGTTCCAGAACATTTCCCAGAATTTCTATTCCACGAGAACTCTCTCCTCTTTGGAGGCAAATGACTTTAGATCAAACGTGTTACTGTGTCAGTTGACTCTCATTTATATTGGCCTTCTGCCTGTATTTCTGGAGCAAAGTACCAGTCTCCAATCATGGCCATGCAACTATCCCATCATTCTTTTCCTGTTCTGGCTTTCTAGATTTCACAGCAGTACCTGCATATCTACAGAGTTTTGTGACCATTATCATCCCTCTGGATTTAACTCTGAAGATTATCTCTTCATCCATTAATTTTCTAAAATTTTTAAGCCCATTCTCTGTTAGCTTTTTTTTTTTTTTTTATTAGAGAGATGGAGAGAGAACACAAGTAGGCAGAGCAGCAGGCGGAGGGAAAGGGAGAAGCAGGCTCTCCACTGAGCAGGGAGCCCAATGTGGGGCTCGATCCCAGGACCCTGGGATCATGACCTGAGCCGAAGGCAGCCGCTTAACTGACTGAGCCACCCAGGCGCCCCTCTCTCTATTAGCTTTCTTAACCCGGTCTGAGAGTCTCACTCTGCTATTAGGTGAATTTAATCCATTTATGTTTATTGTGATGAGTGACACATTTGGATGTGTCATCTGCCATTTACTTTATTTACCAAGCTTCTTCTCCCTCCCTTCCCCAGCTTGTTCTTCCCTTGTACCACATACACTGGGTTTTTTTGGTGCTGCTTTTCCTTTACTGTTTAGATGTTGGACGTCCATAGACGTCTGGTATTTTACTAGTAAAATACTGGTTTTTTAACCAGTACTACTGGTATTTTAACATATATTTAAATGCTTCTTTTCTGCTAGCATGGTAATCACTCTTGCCCCATTAAATCAAGAATTGTAGTTCATTTTCACTCCTTGTCATTCCTCCATCACCGGCCACTCCTACCCCCCAGCTCGCATGTTGGAAGCACCTAAGATAGAAAAGAGTCCATCGATGGGCACAAGCACTGCTGTTTGCTGGACCCCCACGCCCTCCTCCTCGAGGCTCCACAGTCTGCTCCATACTCTGCCCTGGCAATGGCCACCCACTCAGCCAAGGCTGGGAGCATCTCTAAGGGTTGCAGAAGAGCTGGAAGGGACTGATAGCCCAGCTGCCCCACACTATAATCACCCTAACAAATGCCCCAGAGTTTCCTTAGCCACTCTGAAGCACACAGCACCCCTGACCCCATCTTCCTGTGCAGGTTTCTCTGCATGGTCTGAGCTGTGCTTGCCTTCATTTCTGTTCTCTGCACACCTAATTTTGTCTGCTTTTCTCTTTCAGGGATTCCTCCACACGTTAATATATGTTTATCTTTATGGATTTATCATTTCCTTTCTAAAATTGTCTTTTCTGAGATTTTAAGCAGGAAGCCCCTGAAGATCACTGACCACACTATTTCCTCTCAAAATAATGCAATTAATACTCACCAAAGAAACCATAAGTGCACTCTATGTTTTATTTATAAGGCTGGAACAAAGAGGAATATTTGGGGTTTATTTCAAGTTTAAATTAACTAACAAAATGGGAAGGATAGCACGGAAACTGCTATTTCAAAAGACAATATAACTAAAGAAGGTAAGTTTTTATTCCAAGATAGGAATAATGGCATATACAAAGTGACCGTTTTATAAACATTGGACTAATCTTTTATACTTGTGGGCTTTTTTTTCTTAGGGGGGAAAAAAAGATTAAGTCTTTGGCATCATCTTTTAAAATAATTTCTTCTTGGACTGTGAGCTGTTAGAGTGCTTATAAATGTCTGACACAAATGTGTTGGAACGCATTCTGATGGTTCATTTCTGAATATCTTTAAGTTCTTCCTTGAGTTGGGGACACTCCAAAAGCACCATGGTGCCAGATTCTGGTCTGGGATGCAGGAGTCTACTTGCCCATCCCTCTGCTCCTCTCTTGCACTGTGATCTTGTATAGACTCTCTGCATCTGAACCTTCTCATCTTCCAAGTGGAGGATAATTGTCCCCATGTGGGCTGCTGGAAGGACTAAGCAGGATCCAAATTGTAAAAGCACATGGTCCAATGCCTGGCCTTTGGGTGGCGCTCTAACACACTGGCTTGATACACATTCCATCAGACAAATGGGCTGGTGAGCATCATGGAACATTCCTGCTGTCTTCTCTGCTCTGTCCTCTTCCACTCTGATTGGGGCCAAGCACTCATAAGGGAAAACAAGCTATTTAAGGAACTGAAAACTGCGCTTCAATAAATTATAGTCAAAAGTTTAGTTCTTACCAACTATTTTCTATGTCACTTTGGTTGTGTTTGTTGTTTCAAAGCAAGCGATTTGGTCCTCTTTCCTTTGTAAGGCAAAGTCCGTCTCTTCAGGTCAACCTCAGCAAACCTAATTTCCTTTCTGAAACCCTTTTTTGTTTTAAAGAAAGCTTCTTTTCACTTTTGCCCTTTCTAAGAGGTAGGGTATTGACCCTCTACTATTTTATTTTAATAGAATCATACGTGCTCTGACGTCAAACCATTTGCTTTATTTTTTTAGAACTGATGCCTTTGGGCTAGCTTCTAGAAGAGCAAACTTGTAGGCGATTACATAATTCTTAGGAAATGACCTTAGTTTCTTCCTGTCTCCAGCCTTTGTACTTAAAATGTTCTTCTGGAATATTGCTTTGTAGTAGGTGATCAGGGAACCCACAGAGCCAAAATCCTATCCTTCGCCCAAAATACTGGCACCTCTATGAGAAAATCCAAGAGCGATCCCTTAGCACTAAGAGAAAAGTCAAGTTTCTCCATGGAAGCCCACGGATCCCATGACAGCAAGCAGCAGTTCGTTCTTTGTGAGACAGGCCTCAACAGAGCCCAGGGCCATGTGGCCTGGCCTGGAACCCAAGAGGCAGGGATTTGCCCTCCTGCTCGCCACCGACTCTCCTCGCTGCTCTCGCTAAGACTCCGTGCTCGTGCAGGCCCGGGGCTCCCGGCACACAGCACAAGGGGGCGGTGCATCAATCCCGGGGCCACTCCAGGTCCAGCACCCGGGGATCTCAGATTTCCCGGAACCTCGAGCGCGTGAGCTTCTGAAGGCTCCAGTCTTGCAGAAAACCTGCGGCTGTCGCCCTCAGATGTGGCGCCCCGTCAGAAAGAAGAGCGGCCGGTCTTCCTTGGCGTTGGCGGTCTGGAATTCGTCCCGCAGCCGGAACTGCCACTCGTCTTCCAGCTCGAGGCGGACCACCGTCTGTCGTAGGGAGTTCCGGTCCTGACAGATGACGCACAGGGTGGCACCTGTATGCACGGGCAATAGCAGAGGCGTTGAGGAAAGCAGGTGAGTTTATCCAAAGGCAAGCGACTGCCCACATTCTACTTGGCGGTGAGGAAACAGGATGCTGTTTGGGAGGGAAGGACCAGACCTCCAGGTGGCCTCCTGCGACTTTCGGAACGCTGCATGATCTTAGCGGAATGCACAGTGCGACTGTTAGTTGACAGGTCTGTCAGGTGAGACAACAGGGAGGCCGGAAGAAAGGTCCAGAAAGAAGTGGGGGGAAGGCAGGGGAGAGAACCGGAAGTAGACACACGGGTCTGATCGCAAACTAAGTGTCCCCAGCCCCAGCCCTGTGTGAACTGCCCTGTGCAAGGCCCCCCACAGCAGGGCCCCACCTTCCCACGCCATGCAAGCTGCCTGCATCCAAGCCCGACACAGCACCCCTCCCCACCCAGCCTTGGGGATTCTCCCTCCTCTCCACTCCTCACACGTCAGTACATCACTCTGGTTTGCTCATTCATCCTGCTGGTCCGCCTCCCCCCTCCTACCCACATGTCCTGTCCTCCAGTGACACAACATGTTTCCCGAAGGCAGAGACTGCATTAGAAACCTCTTGCTATTTCCCAAGCCTTATTGAGTGTTGGTGCTCAGGAAACACCTGCTCCAGAAGGTCAGAGGGAAGACACCCAACGTTCCATGAAGATCGGTGAGGGATCTCAGCTGGCTGGAAACCACTTTCTTTTACGTCCTACAGGATGAATGTCTGTCCCTCTCAACCACTCTAGCGTGACGACAGCTATGGAAGGAGGAAGGTCAGAGCAAAAGGCAAAAAGCAGGCGGTACCACCAAGATGAGGAGGAAGAGCTCAGGTACCAGGAGGAAACTGAGGGAACGGGGTGCTGATGTTAAGAACTTGGGCTGAAAAGGAACACACAAGTTGAAACTCTCTCTCTGCCTAAAAGAAAGGGGATGTGCCTTGTCTCTACCAGACAGGTACAAGGGAACGAGAGCCACCCTGGGACTGCATCCCATCCTTCTTGTACTTTCCTGGATGACTGGGGCAGTCCTATTTCCCCTCTGAGCCTCAGTTTACCCACTGGCAAATAAGGACGAGGACCAGAAGTCACCCGCTCAGATGCACCGGGTAAGGAAAGGCATTCGAACCAAGATCCAGAGTAAAAGGGATGAGCAGTTACCTTTCAGAAAATGAAACTTTTTCAAAAAGCTAGCTCCCACGAAAGAATCACAGAGGTAGAGCAGGAGCCCGCTAAACGTGAAGTCTGAGCAGCTGACGTTTCGCGAGTGGGGCCTGGAGCTCACATAGCACACAGAAATCTGAAAAAGAAGAAATCCGAGAGAAACCATCGTTTTCCCTGAAATCCTCAACCACATGACGCTAGGGCTTTCCATCTAACAAACACTAACGGCTTGGTCAAGCTCAAGGCCGTTGGGGGAGGAGCAGAGACGGTATTTAGTGTCATGTCCAAATCTAAATCCTAAAAATCAATTCCAGGAGAGTTCTCCCAACTTACCTCTTCATTAATTCATCTGAGCGCCAGAAACGATTTGGCCTCAGAATCGGCTTTCATTCCTAACATGATATTGAGGGCAAAGCGTCTAAACTCTCTCAGCTACACGGGGAGGTAAACACCTGAGGCAAAGGGGCCGAGGAGCAGTTACAAGTCCAAGCCCTGGGCGACGGCGCATCTGTTTGGGGAACTCCGGGGACTCTCGGGCTCAGCGGGGGGCCCTCTGAAAGTCACCTGAGACCCCAGGTTAAGGTAGCAGTCGACGGAGAGCACGGGGTGGCCGTGGTTCTTCAGGGAGAGCGGGAAGAAGCGGTGACTGTGGTGCTGCAGGAACTTCTCCAGCAGGAGCTGTGGGGGTGCGGCGAGGAACGGGTGCTTGCTGTCCGGGGCGCAGATGTACTGGGCGGGCACGACGGCCACGGGGTTGTCGGACGCCTGCGCAGGGAGGCGTGGTGTCAGCCACTCCCGGCCTCTCTCCCCAGCCGGGCTTCTGCGGGGAGAGGCCCCGGCCCCGAAGACTCTGTCGCAGGGTAGGGCCGGCGGTGGGGAACCGAAACTTCCGCCATAAAATTCTCTGTTAAGAAAAGCTCGGCTTTCCCCTAAGTGGGACATGGGAAACTAATGAACGAGATCAGGAAGAAGTGGGACATTGAGCGTTCCATCAGAAAACCGGCCCTCTGGTCTAGAAAAACCAAGACAACCCCCCACGGACCTTGGGGACTCTCCCCCAGATCCAAGGATGCGAATCTCTGGGAAGGGTCAGCCTCCCCCTGCCGCCCCCAGATCCTGTCCACCTCCCACCTCCCCCCAGGGCCCCTCCTGCTGACCCCTGGCCATCCTCTCCCATCACACTTCCTAGGGTGTCGCCAGAGAGACTGCTGACATAAATGAAACTCATCAAATCCCCCACTGGACACCCATCGGTGGCTTCTCATTACTCCTGGAGAAAGTCCAGGACGTTCCATGGCTGTTAAGGCTGCCTGCCCCCCAGCCCGTCCCGTCTCTGCCACTCCCCCTGCCCGTTACACTTTTCCCCACTCACCTCCTCATCCCACTCGCTCAGCTCCTTCACCCAGATTCTTCCCGAACCTGGATATGAAGCCGCTTCTCACCCCCCAGGTCTCCGCTTTAATGTCACTTTCTCAGGGACACTCGCACAGACTCCCACCCCCACCCTTCGCACAGTTAAGTCCCCATGATTGCATCACCCTAGTGGTGCCTGTCTCAAGGACACTTTGCTACTGACTTAACATCTGCCCGGGCTGCGAGGCTCTACACTCCTGGGTGATGGGACTACGTGCTCAGTAAATATTTAATGAGTAATGAAAATAAGTTACTTCGTTCAGATGAAAGGTTATCAAATGTTTCTAGCTCTCTTCTGTATCATCAACATGCAACTAAACCCAATGGAAAAGAAGAGGATGCTCAAAATAGGAATGAAGATAAAATACCTAGAGCTAAAAAATGATACTTAAAAAGGGATATAAAGAAAAAACAGTTTTAAAAGCACATTAGGCTCTGGGCACCTGGGTGGGTCAGTCACTTAAGCATCTGCCTTCGGCTCAGGTTATGATCTCAGGGTCCTGGGATCCCAGCATCGGGCTCCCTGCTCAGCTTCTCCCTCTCCCTCTCCCCCCTGCTCATGTCTCTCTCAAAAAAAATAAAATCTTTTTTTAAAAAGCACATTAGGCTCTTTGACAGATATAATATGATAAAGATCAGAATTTTAAAAGTTAAACTTATAAACCTAACACAATTTCAATAAGAAATCTCAGTGGTGGGAAGTGGGTGGGACTTAACGATTCTCAAGTTCTTCCGGAAGTAGAGACCTTTTATTTCAACACCTTGCTACTCTTTAAGAGAGATGAGGACAGACTTTCTCTTTCAAAGAAGGCTTCAATCCCTGCTGATCAGAAGGGGCAGACGGGTAGGGGTTTGGGACTCCTATCCAAATTCAGACCTGGCTGAGCTCAGGATAAGTAAGCAACCACATGAGGGATTAGTGGGGACAAGGAAGGCCAGAGGCTGGGAGGACGCAGGTGGCGCTGCGACTGGATGTCCATCATCAGAGCGACATTCAAGATAGATGGAAGGAAAAAGCAGAGAATGGGGCTCTGGCCCAGGGATTGGAGAGACAAGCCAGCCCATACAGCTTCTTGGAAGACACAGACCTCTGAGGTTCGCTGCGACTCTCCACCTCAAGTTCTGCAGCCAGCACGGCCACAATGGGACCACTCTTCTCCCCACCGGGAGGCTGGCTCATGCACAGCGCAGCCACCAAGCCAGCCATGGGTGCCACTCAGTTCTCTGGCCGGGCACAGTCCAGGGGGTGGGGATGAACACGGCGCCCTGCCCCCCGGGAGCTGCGTCCAGCATGGAGGCCAGACCAGAGAGCACAGAGCACAAGGACAGGACGTGCGCGGGCAGGCAAGTGCACACAGCTAGGTCAGGGGCGGGGGTGCTGGCAGGACGTGTACTGATGAGAATCCGAGCTCAAGAGAGAAACCGGACGGCATGTTTCCTTTCCCGAGGCTCCCAATTAAAACCCTGTACCAACACCAGCCAGCCATCAAGCCCGCCCCACAGACCGGCCTCCCCCCAGCCTGTCTGCACCCCAGGGCAGTCCCAGCAGCAGACTGGACGGGAGCACTCACCTTGGACGTGATGTGGAAGGACCTGTGCCCGCCCACCGCGATCTGCTTCTTCATCACGCTAAAGCGGTTGAATCGGCAGAGCAGGAGGCCGGCGCTGTGCACGCGCAGGTTGAAGTCCACGTCGTCACACGTGAACCTGCTCGGGAGCAGAGGACGGAGCGGATAGGACTGGATGCGGCCCCCACCCCCCAGCGCGCCCCCACCAGCCTCGTGGAGGGTGCGCCCCTGCTCCGGAGGCAGGGGCGGGGTAGGTTCCTTCCTACCTCAGAGGCTGTGAATGAGGCAGAGCATACCCCGAGGGCAGGTCCAGCTGCAGGGGTCTGCACGGGGCAGGCAGGTGTACCCAAGCCAACACTACAGACACAGCCCCACGGGTGGACCCATCTACGGGCGCCGGGCGAGGGGCTCCTCAAGCACCCTCTCATCTACTGGTTAGAGACAGAACAGCGAACTGCCCAGAATGAAAACAGGAGACACGTTTTACAGCTGGGGAAAACAAGGCTCAGAAATGGAAGGCCTGGGCCTAAAATGCAAAGCCGGTAAGTGGCAGAACCCAGATTCCCAGCAAGGTGGCCTGGCTTCCAGATCGACACTCCTAGGAGAGCCGTGTTGGCTGAGTGCCCACTGCCTGGCCCACAGAGACCCCTGGTAAGCCCTAGCCAGTGGGTCATTCTTGAGTTTATAGCACTTCTGTGGCTAAATCAGGAGAGAGTACCACAAGTAAGTTACCTTTTAGTTTTAAAGCAATGTGTTTCAAGGAGGTCAAAAAGCCAGAGAAACAATGTAGCACATATGTAAATCACTAAATAAAGTACCACTTGGACTGGGCAAGCAAGGTGAATGATCTCAGGCAAATCTTCCCCCCCCCATGCAATTATTTTTCATTATTATTTTTATTTTTTTATTACTATTTTTTTTTAAACCCGAGGGCTGAAAGCAGGTCCAGGCCGATGCTATGGGCAAAGGAGGGCCGGGGGCCCACGGGCTGTGCGGACGGCGCCTCAGCCGGGCGGGACTCACCTATTCTGGTTGTACTGCACATTCTGGGTCAGGTCCACATTCAATATAATGAAGTCGTGCACGTGGCAGCGGGAGAAGGGCTCGCGCACCTCACCGCTCCTGGTCTTGCTGGACCACTTCCGCATGCCAATCAGGGCGTAGTGCGTGATGTTGGGGGACGCCTCGATGTGCTGCATGATGTGCTTCAAAGACACGTTTCTTTCTGACCAGGAAAATTCCCTGCTCGAAAGAGGAAGATTGACGTCCCTGGGTTGAGGCACAAACAGCAGCAAGGCCCTCTGGACAGAGGGTTGCTTTCCAACGGGAGCTTTCGGGCCGGCGGGCGGGGTGGGTGTGGGTGGAACCCCTCACGACCACCCCCGAGGGCCAGGCGCCGTGCTGGGCACGTCACTTGTACTGTCATTTATCCTCATGGCAATCTCATGCCACGGACATGTCACCCCTGTTCTACCAAGGAGGAGAGAGAGGCTCCGAGTGACTTGCCCAGTATGACTCGGTAGGGCTTGGAGTCACACAGTGCTGTCTGTCCAAAGCCCTTCTTCCCATCCCGAGCTAAAACACTGGGCATTTTCTGTTTGCAGACCTGAAGGTAAAGCAGAAGTTTGGAAAGTACCAAGCATTCGGCTGTGAATTCCAGTGAGAGGATGGGAAGGAAGAAGGTAGCGTATAAACCCTTGTCCCCCTCAGCCCGAATGCCAGCTCTGCTGTGAAGACGACGGGGACACATGATGACCAGGGAGGGGGCCGACGGCAGGGACTCCAATGCGAGCGGTTGGGCCCAGGCCCGCGCTCAACTCTTCTGGACCCCAGCTTGCTTTCCCCCACCAAGGGGCTTCAGGACACCCCCCAAGGCCCTGGGTAGCCTCAACATCCCCGGACATTAACTGCTGCCTCAGAATGGAATTCAGGAGGCAGAATGAAAGCCAGCTCTGTCCCAGTCTCAGCTTTCGGCAAGCTCTAGCCTTCGGAAGAGTGTCCAGGAGAAGGTTGGAAGCAAAGCGGGATCACGGCTCCCGTGAGCCCCATGCAGCTCTAACGTTCAGAAAACGTGTTTTCCTAGAAAACCAGTCATCAACGGTCATTGTTTCATGAGGTTATCACTAACATCAAAGAAGTAAATTAACTTAATGTCTCTTAAAAAAAAAAAACCAACAAACAAAGGGCACATGGGTGGCTCAATCAGTGAAGTGTCTGCCTTCAGTTCCGGTCATGATCTCGGGGTCCTGGGATCGAGTCCCGAGTCAGGCTCTCTGCTCAGTGGCGAGCCTGCTTCTCCCTCTCACTCTGCTCATCCCCCTGCTCATGATGCATATGTACTCTCTCTCTCTCTCTCAAATAAAATCTCTAAAAGATTTTAAATTAAAAAAAAAAAGTCAAAAATATCAGGCAGTCCTAAACTGAAACAATCATGAGGCACAATCACAAAAGGAACTATTTTCCCAATGACGCTGGGCGTCTGTATCGAGCGAGCCTTTTCCACCTCTGCTCTAACCCGCACCTGCAGGCACGCCATTCTGAGACGCTTTTAAGAGTCTAAGTGACCCTGACAATAAACCTCCAGCACAGGTGTTAGTGTCCCTTTGAAAGATGAGGAAATTAGAACCCAAAAAGATGTCAGTTGTTACCCTAATGTCACACAGCAAATGAAAACACACCTGGGTGTTAGGAACGAGGCTGGGGGCGGGGGGCAGGGTCTGGAAGACTACAGGAGGGAATTTCTGGGGCACTCGTGATGTTGCATTTCTTCAAACAGGAGTCGGTTAAATGGGTGTTCAGTGTGTGAAAACTTCTGGATATGGATCATATTTTCTTTTTTGGTGGATGCTTTAGTTTTTCAAAGATTTATTTATTTATTAGAGAGAGTGTGTACATGCCTGACCGGAAGGGAGGAGCAGAGGGAGAGGGAGAGAAGAAGACTCCCCGCTGAAAAGGGAGCCCATCGCAGGGCTCGATCTCATGACCCTGATATCAGGACCTGAGCGGAAATCAAGAGTTGGACGCTTAACTGACAGAGCCCCTCAGGCGCCCCTGTAGATAATCTGTATATATCACCATATATTGTTATTTTCTGTATGGCTTATACATCAATACAATTTTAACAAAATTAAAAACGCAAAATAAAGCCGACTGGGACCAGAAGCCTGTCCCATGCAGGGCTGTGTCCACCACGCACCACGCCTTCTAAGATGAGGTGTCCCCTGTGGTCGTCAGACGGCGGCTGAGAACCCCCCGCCGCAAAGGCGCAGGGTCGGGGGAGGCGGCTCACCTGCTCCGCTCCCCGCCACGGTCGAAGTCCACCACGTTCCACATCACGCAGGAGTCGTCAGAGATCACGATGAAAGGCCAGATGTCCTGCGGCTTGATCCCGAGCTCCTCCTGCCGGCTCCGCTCCAGCTCCAGGTTGTGGTAAGAGAGCTCCTTGATCAGGAAATGGGCGGCACCTGAAAGGGGCAAAAGCACCCCTACTCTCCAGTCTGTCCTCCGTGGACGCCCACCCGGGACCAGAGCCCCGGTGAGAATCAGAGCGGCTCATCAAGGCCCACCCTGAGACCAGCCGGCTCCCGCACCGCCCGGGCCTCGTCTCCATCACCAACCCACGCACACACGGGTCTGCTTATCCTTGCTAGTCATGGGAATGTGAATTAAGTCCGTAACCAAACAGCAAAGAAGAAGAATATTCTGGCAGATCAACCTAGCTTTAAAAATTGAAAAGCCTGATGAAAAATGTTAAGCACGTTCATCTCTAGAATATTCTCCCAAGTCTCTAGTCACAGAAATCTTACGGAGTAGGGCAAGTTACGCAATGCTTACCAACTCCAGCGCTGTTGAAGATACTCGGGAGTACCAGCATGATGTGGTTGGGCCAGTATTTCTTATAAATGGCCATTTCATACTCCTTGACAACCAACACGTGCAAATGGCTGGCACCATCCATGGCGTGGTACAGGTTAAAGAGTCCGTGCTCATGACGGCCAGTGGTCGGCGTGAAGGTCGGACTTTTTATATATTCGTGACTCTGGAAAACATAGGAATCACGAGGGGGAGTATTTGTAAATATGATCACAGTCACTCCCCTCCCTCTGAAATGCGACTCTGCAGCACCTTCCATCAAAAGATGGAGCCTATTTCCATGCTCACGGAATCCAGCTTAGCCTCGGGACCTTGCTTTTACCAATAAGACAGTGAAACTGAAGGTATGCCAGTTTGGACCCTGGCCTGCAGAGGATGGACACCTCCTGCCCTCCCTTAGAGCCCTCTCAGCGATGAGCCGGGGCTGGCGGCTGGAGGAGGGGAGACCACAGCGAGCAGAGCAGGGATGGGCACCCCACGGAGACTGCCCTTGCCGGGCCAGCCCCCGGCCCACAGCGAAGCACAGACCTGAATGAGCACATCCAAGCCAGTATTCCCACACGGCGGGACTGAGCACGAGCTGCTAGCCCCGAGAATCAGAAGTGAAGTCAGCGCTTGTTTGGGAATGCTCTTCTTGCACGACCCAAACTAGCATCTATCAATTACCCAAATGCATTACCCTGCCAAATTAGCATCGACTGTGTGCTGCGTATATGCTATTCTGGATGCCTCAAACTCGCTCAATGCCATGCAGCCTAGCTGCTTACACACTCAGGCTGTGAATCTTTTATATAAATAGCTATGTTTTCTTCCACTTTGGCTGAGCTAGGTCTTCCGCTCCCTCTGAGGTCCTCCAAGCACCTGCTACAAGGCTGTGATGTAGGTGCGGTCCAGAAGTTCTGGTGGGTGCTGGCTGGAAGAGTGGAGTAACACTCACTCACTAAGTGAGTAACACTCACTTGGCCTCCGGGGCCAACAGGCCATCCCAGCCCACAGGGTAGGAGACACCCCAAATAAAGGCCCCACTGGTTCTTTACAAATGTTTTCGATGCTCAGTGAAAGCCTACCAGGTCTGAAAGGCCGTTCAACCCTATCATCCTGGCTCTGCCACCCGGCGAAGGAAAAGCACAGTCCCACACCAGGCCAACACTGGCTGGGGCTGGCAGGGGGGCAGCCAGCTGACCCCGATGGTGTCGGGCGATCTGCCAAAGCAGGCGTCCCTGGGGACAGCCCACCTAAGGACGCCACTCACAGAGACAATGAGCTGTAAAGAACAGCCTCTAGAAAAGAGAGCAAATGTATCTTTTATGGATGACTTGATGCACCATCTGGGATTCGCTTCCGAATACCAGAGGAAGACAGGAGAGAAGGATAAACAGATCGAGGCTGGCTGTGGGATACCAGTCACTGAGTCCAGGTACCAGCCCGGAGGGGTCACTGCACGATTCTACTACTTTGGCTCGTTTCAAATGTTCTGTAACAGCAGGAAAGACAAGATGGGGAAGGAACGAACATCCACGGGGCATCTGTCATCGTCCAGGCACCAAGCAGGTGCCCTCCGTCAGTCGTTCCAAATCACGCTTATAGAAAGCTCTTACTACAGCCCAAGTTCAGGGGTGAGGGGACCGAGGCTCAGCAACATTCAAAGGACACAGCTCGAGAATGGCAAAGCGAGGTTCAGAGTGGAGTCAGAGTGACCCTGAAGCCAAGCGCCCCCCCGGCCTCATCCAAGTTCAGTCACCGTATCCGTCCCCACCTGCCCACCTGCCCCTGACTCATCAGGCGGCTACGGCCTCCGGGTCTCCGGTGCAAATCTCACTCGCAGCCACTGTGAGGTCCCCCCAGCCCCGGCCCCTGACCCCGGAGCCCGCACCTTGTCTGTGACAAGCGGCAGCCTCATGCTCTCCAGCTGGCCTCCGGGTTGACTGAAGACAAAGTGGTGCTCCTTGGACTTGGGGATGATGAAGTGCAGCTGGATCTCCTCTCCTAGCATGGAGTAAGAGAAGGCAAAGGCGTGCAGGGTGGACTCATAGAGCTGAGGCGTGAGGGGAAAGGACAGAGCTTGTCATCAGAGTCCGCTGTCACCTCCCAGAAGAACCCAGGCCCGTCGTAGGCATGACAGCACAAAGCTCATTGCCATCTGCCCCACGGCTCGAGAAACCCACCCGCGTGCTGAGTCCAGTACAAAGCGTGGACCCCCAGGCCTTGCTCCCGGGCCAACACACTTGAGCCCACACGCACTCCGCTGGGGACCTCCCCATCTTTAGTTCTGGTCGTGCTTTACCCAGCAACACCCTTCCAGGCACCAATGTTTTCTGGACTCTGGATTTGACCCAGAGGTGTGCAAGGTTACCAACGAAAGCACTCACACCATAGATTTCATTTTTTAATTCTAATACACGTATTTTTCCATCATAGGCATTATGCGTAACAACGTATTAGTAAACCGTGTCACTAAGTGCACACACTTGCACACTTCTGTCCCACTCCCTCTCTCTGGGCCCCCTTCCAGCCCTTCGGTGCTGTAACAAACAATCCTATGAGGCAGGTACCGTCCCCACCCTCACTGTGTGCTCACTCCCATCCCCAGCCCTAGCCTCACGGCCCCTCACCCCGTCTGCCTGCACAGCCCCCTGGTGTGACCCGACGACCCCCCGTCGACAGCCCCTCCCCAGACAGGCAGCTGCCATGTGCGCTGCACTCCTGAGAATCCCCAGGGCCTGGAGAGGGCAGACCACGCAGGACACGGCGGCAGTAAACTCCTACTGTGGCTCCACCAGAACCGCAGAGCCCTTTGGGAGCAGAGATGAGACAGAAATAGATTTTGACTTGGGGAGGGAGCAAAGGGGGGATATAACTGAGGAGGCTTCATAAAAAAGATCACGGAGGCTTGAGAGAGAGGGAAAGACAGCAGGGGGATTTGAGGCTGGAAAGGCCAGCGGGGAGTGGGCGTGTGCCCCTCAGCACTCCCCACGTGGCCCAGTTCTGAGTCCCCTGTGACCACAGCCCCCAGACCTGAGCGCCCCTGGACACAGGGGCACAGTCCAGCCAGAGCCCAGGGTCTCTGGAGCTCGGTTCTGTTAATTCTCTGCAGACACCGACTAAAGTGACCGTGACTAAAACCCACGAGTCTCCTATGCTTCTTTAAATTTCAAAATTAAGGGAACGTTTTCACCTCTATGTTCTCTGTTTTGTAAGAAAAATTTCATCTCCAAGGAGGAAATGTTAGGACAGCTTATCTGGAACAAACAGAATTACTATTTTTAATTCTTTAAAAAACTGCTCACATGCATTCTCTAATTTTGTCTCCAGTAAAATTGAATAGTTTAAAAAAAAATCAATCTTGATGCTACTTCAGTGACAGCTGAAGTCCAGGCAGACTTGAGAGAATTAAAGCCACTGTCTGCTGTTCCCCTCTGCAAAAAGAACACAGCTGGCAAGCCCCCGCTCAGTTGCCGCAGAACCTTCTGGAAGCAGCCAAGGGCATGAGCTATCCTGCACACCCCTGTGGGCTTCGAAGGTCGGTGTACTGGCTCCCACCACCTCCAGCTGTCCTGGCTACTCCTTCCTCCCCTTTCCCTTACCAAGTTCTGAAATGAAACACTAAAAAACCTAAAATCCTGCCTGCTGTTTCTTCATGACCAACCTCAAAGGCCCTCCGTGAACTTGCCCAAAGCTGCTAAGAGACTATGCAAAATGCAGCTTTGCCCATGTCAGGTGGATCCTGGGAAGTTCTCCCTGAAAAGGTCCCCATTTTCTGCCCTCCCCACAGCACCTAATGCCTTTACTTAACGAGTTTTATTTAAATTCAACTTAGTTAACGTATAGAATGTATTATTAGTTTCGCGGGTCGAATTTAGTCACTTACCTGTTGCTTACGACACCCGGTGCTCATTACATCACGAGCCTTCCTTAATGCCCATCCCCGCATTACCCCATCCCCCCACTCAGTTTGTTCCCTAGAGTTAAGAGGCTCTTTGGGCTTGCCTCCCTCTCTCTTTTTATCTCATTTTTTCCCTTCCCCTGCTGTGCTCCTCTGTTTTGTTTCTTAAATACCACATATGAGTGAGATCGTATGGTACTTGTCCCTTTCTGAGTGAACCTGATGCCTTTTGGGGCATGCTCTCTGCCCCCCTCTCCAGTGTCCTCTCCTGGGACCACCCACCCCTTGCACTTTAGGGTCCAGCGATGACCGACTAAAATCACTTCTAATTCCCCCAGAGACCCCAGACTCCCCTCTACTGCAGACACAGTTCCCTCTCCTGCCTGCCTCGCCCCTTGGCAAATCCTTACCGATTCATCAAACCCTCTCCTCTGCTTTCCACACAACAGCATCTTCATTCATACAAAGGAGATAATGCTATTGCCTTGCAAGGTTTTAGTGAGAATGAAGTAAGAAACCAGACAGGATAGCTTCCTCTCCGGTGCGTGTTGAATGGATGACAAGTATAGCTTAAACACACACACCTCCAGGTGACAAGCCAGAGCCTGGAGTCAGTAGCCTTATCCATTTACCCCTGTGTCTAAAGTAAGTATCACTTTCTATTACGTAAAAAGGTCAGAGGAAGTACTGATGTATGAGAAGTGCCCAGCATGTTGCCCAGCACACAGTTGGTGCTTAATAAATGCACATGGCTCTCCTTCTCAATTTCTCTGCTTCACCCATATTGCATTTCCTGCCAGCTTTTGGTTATTCTGAAGTTCTGCGCCCGTGCATCTCCCTGTCCCTAGACTGTGAGTCTTGACTATGGGGACAGAGTTTATTCATCTCTGTGACTGGTCCATCAGCACTCAGAGTCTGCTGCACTGAACTCACTCTGGAAACTGCTAGAACGTCAGGAAAATGCAGACACGCACAGTCACTAGTCAACGTGCAATCCTGGGGGAAGCGCTTCTGTGGCTTCAGCAGTCACTCTGCAGACCACTGCAGGGAACGGGAGATACACGTAGACCAGGAAGCAAAAGCTTCCAGAACCCTCCACGTCCTGCTCAGGAATGACAACTGAAAAGCTCAGGGGAACAGAGAACCAGCGGTGTGAGCCCAAGTGAACCAGGCGGCGCCGCGAGCCCGGGCCCCGCAGCGCACCTGGTAGCGGGGGTGGAAGCCCAGGTACTGGTGGCACTGCTCGCAGTGGTGGTAGGTGTTGTACGCCGCGTACTTGGACAGCCTCATCCGCGCCGTCTGCCGCCGCGCGTAGAGCTCCTCGGGCTTCCGGGACACGCCCCCGTCTGCAGGAAATGTCCAATCACCAACGGCCGGCAGGGCGGCCACGCCCTCCACTGCGGCCACGCCCTCTGCTGTCTACTCGCAGGGGACAGAGAAGGTCCTGCCTGGGCCCCAGGGTGACCCCGCGGGAGGAAGCTACAGACTGTTCACAAGGGGTCTTACTGATAGACCTCCAGTTATGAACACAGATTCAGGGGTTCGCTCCCAGACAACGCAAATGGACTGCCAGCTTCATAAGCAGATGCCCTATTGCCTCTGAACAGCCTCTGGTTTGCAGAATCGAGATTTTAACCCCAAACCTGGCCTAGACACTGGTCTATGCAAAGGACTGGTCAGTGAAAATGCTTCAGATAGAAGAGAGAATTCTTGGTGTGACATGGAGACTGGTGAGCATCCTCCTTCCCCTCCACTCATCCAACTCTCCCAGTCTGTGCTTAAAATCATACTGGCCCAGTAATATCCAATGTTTGCTGACAGTGGCCCTGAAACCCTACCGAGTCCTAATACCGTGACAGTCAGTGGTCCCTGAAGGAGGAGGGGAAACAAGGCACTGAGGCTAGAGAGGGAGGTATGTGCATTTCATTAGGACAACCCCCACTCATACATTAACATCCGTGTCTTGTGTCCCCTATTAACCAGAATCCTCGGGATGTTCTGGCCACGACACACTCCCAGGAGTGTGCCATGCCCATCACTGTCCACACGTGCGGAGCCACCAGCCTACCTTCCCGGGAAGAGCCCTTCCCTGTCCACTGAGGCAGTGACCTCGGTTCTCTCCTTGGCCCCGCTGGTTACTTCCCACCACCAGATAACTGAGCTCATTGCCAACACAATTCCATGCAGCCCTGTAAGAGGCTCTCCCCATTCTGGAAGGAGGTGGAGCAGATTTCTAAGGCTGACCTTCACTCTTTATGCTCTGAAGGTGGGAACAAATCAGACTGGCGTCTTCATACTTCGGGTCATGAATAATGTAGTCAAACGGCAACTTCTTGAACAGCTCTAGGTCTGGCCAGGGGTCACTGAGCTGGAGGTAATGCCAATCTGATTCCTCTCGGAGATCTGTAAGATTGGTAGAAACAGAGAGAGAGCAGAAAGCTGACAAACCAGGAAGTGAGAATGACTGAGTTTTGAATGTGTGTAAGGGCGATGCTTGCGGTAGAGTTGTCCTTGAGTCTGTGGGTTACTAGGGGATGCCACTGTATCTCGAAGGCTCCTGAAACATATCGCATTTTGGGGATTGTTCTAAGGAAGCAAGAGGTGCCTTTGGGTCTACCTTCTATCCATGGCCTATGCCATTTTTCCTGTGGGATGGGTTTGCATTTCTGGCTCCCATGCTGACTTCAGCTCCTCCCAATACACCTACTGCTTGCTCTGCACTCCCCCCAACACCACTCCCCCTCAATATGTAGCACACTGGCTCCCACTGCCAATGGAACCTAACATAGTTCTCATTCTTGTCTTCCATCTAAATGCTACACAGCCAATATGGCCAACTCCTACCACTATACCTCTAAAAAGCCTAAGTGTTCAAGGCCACTGGTTTCTCCCTTCTGAATGCCAACAGCACTCATGGCCCAAAGTCTATCTTACATCTTACATCATAACTGGGGTAATCTATGATGCTCACTCAATGCTTGTTGGCTCAAAAAGTAAAAAATCTCGACGGTCCAACTCAAGTTATGTAACGTGTTGATTTTTATATTCATGGTATGTACAGAAGGGCAGAGTGCGTGTCCATAAGAGAAGAAACAAAGAAGCTGAGAGGCATGTTTATTGCATATGTAATAAATGCTCAGTGCTTCATATGCATCTTAATCTTCCCTTAAACAGCAATTATCCATGCTCTCCCAAAGAGAAAACCAAGGCAATAAGAGAGTTTCTGAAAAAATGGGCTTTGAAGTTTAACAGACTGGGTTCAAACCCTGTCTTTGTCATTGGGATATTCAAGAAATTGAGGACACAGAGACTCCACAGGTCTGCTGATTTTCATCTGAAATTCAGTTCCAGACTGTGAGGGGAGGAGTGTGAAAGCCCAGAGCTTGGACAAAGAGCCTCCCTCCTCTTTCCTTCAAAGGAAAGACTAAGGGATGGATGGGCTTCCTTGGTTCCAAATTTTCTCCAAGTCAAAACTCAAACACGGTCAAGAACATCTAAAGAAATGTGTCTGCCAAGGGTAGGACTTTCTTGTCTTTTAAGGCTGAATGATATTCCACTGCATGTATACACCACACTTTTCTTTATCCATCTACCGGTAGACATTTCTCCACCAACGGGCAACATACGGTTGTTTGTGTATCTTGCCCACAGGGAGCAACACTGCAGTGAACATGGTAACTAGGAACATGTCCGTTAGCTTGAGCGTAGTGGTGATTTCACAATGCATATATGTGTCGAATCATCAAGTTGTACACTTCAAATGTATACAATAAAAAATAAATAAAAAGAAGTGCTATTTAGATGCCAAGGCAGGGGCACCTGGGTGGCTCAGTCGTTAAGCGGCTGCCTTCGGCTCAGGTCATGATCCCAGAGTCCTGGGATCAAGCCCCGCATCGGGCTCCCGGCTCTGTGGGAAGCCTGCTTCTCCCGCTACCATTCCCTCTGCTTGTGTTCCCTCTCTCGCTGTGTTTCTCTCTGTCAAATAAATAAAATCTTTAAAAATATATATATAGATAGATAGATAGATAGATAGATAGATGCCAAGGCAACATACTGGTTCCCTTTCTTCACAACACAGGACTCCTCATAACGAATTTTAATTCCCAAGGCAACAGATTCATTTACCAGACCAAGTGGATGAGCCATTAGAGGAACGAATGAGGAAGGTAGGGAGCATAAAACAGCTGTTCCAAGGGAGTCTTACCTGAATCGGGGCAAATTCTGTCCCCTGAGTAAGGAGAAATGATAGGCTTCCGTTGTGCCCTAAGATACGGACCTATGCGCTCAGCTGCCTGAGTGGGACCGTCCCCTGATTGACAGCCCTGCTTTCTAGGGGCAGCTGTCAAATCCGGTTCAGCTCCAGCTCCGCCGTCTCCCAGCTGGGCGCCTGAGCGTGCTACTCACCGGCAAAGAAGCAAGTATTCGCACTGGGATGTGCAGGAAGTTAAATGTGGCAATTCATGGACAGGATCCAGCACAGGGCTGGACATTGGGAAGATAAGCAGTAAACAGCGGTTCTTTTTAGTATAGTAATTTTATCTCCACAAAGGCCTCCCAGGCGCTATTCTGACATTGAGCAAAATGATGGCAAACAAGGGAGAGATAAAAGCACCCCTCAAGACCCCTAATTTGAGAATTCCATCCAGAGGGTAAAAGACACAAGGTCACCCAAGAAACTGACTGAAGAGGATTCCAAGCGCAAGGGTCACCAACGCAAAACTCACGGATATTGATCTCTTCTTCATCATAAACATCCACTTCCGTCAGCCGAATGAGCATTCTGGACAAAATACTGAGGAACTGCAGGTAGGCACCTGTCTTCCCAATCTGTGAAGACATTAAAATTGGAGCCGATGCTCAGTGTGCGCCGTCTATGTGCAGGCACTGGCTGGAGCACCGGACATGCTTCGTGTCCCCCAGCCCTTTCAAAGACCCCACCTCATTAAAGCAAGAGCTTGGGGGTGGGGGGTGCAAAGCCATTTGAGGGGAAATGGGACATAAAGCAGGATGGCAGGCCACAGAGAGACTCCCGTAGCAGCAGACCTGCCTGCTTATAAATCATGGCAATGCGTTTCTACTTCTAATCGGCCACATTTTCTAACCTGTTTGAAATAGGACTTGAATCGTAAATTGAAGAAAGGTTGCTTCAAAAGATGAACTGCCAATATAAAGCATAAGAATGTCTCAAAAGGATCTTGTGTGAGGGGCGCCTGGGTGGCTCAGTCGGTGAAGCTTCCAACTCCTGATTTAGGTTCAAATCATGACCTCAGGGTCATGAGATCGAGCCCCACATCTGGCTCTGTGCTGGGCATAGAGCCTGCTTGAGATTCGCTCTCTCCCTCTCCTGCTGCCCCTCCACCCATGCACTTGCACACACACGTGTGCTCGCTCACTCTCTCAAAAAAAAGGGGGGGCACTTGGGTGGCTCAGTGAGTTAAAGCCTCTGCCTTAGGTTCAGGTCATGATCCCAGAGTCCTGCGATCGAGCCCCACATCAGGCTCTATGTTTGGTGGGGAAAGAACTGCTTCCCCCCTTTCTCTCTGCCTGCCTCTCTCCCTACTTGTGATCTCTCTCCTCACTATCAAATAAATAAATAAAATTTTAAAAAAAGAATTTTGCATAATTAGATTGCTATTTGTGTAAACTGATAGGTCTCTAATAAGAGAATAAAATCTGTTGTGTAAGACTCGGCATCTCACTTCTCTCCTCCTAAGACCAGGAAAAGGAAATGAGTTTTCTTCTCTTCCCGCTCTTTCTTCTTCTATCACAGAGTCCCTCGCTCCCTCAGCCCTATACCAGGCTAGCTAGGACATTAGGAGTCCTAGTTCGCTTTGGTCACAGGTAGTTAAACGGGCGCCTGTGGGCTAACCTCCCACCCTGTTACTCTGAGAATGTGCTTGCTAAGTACTCAGCTCAGTGCCTGGCTCATAGTCGGTACTCAACAAATGTGGATGAACAGAAATAACTAACTTTAGAAAAATAATATGAAATACAACCAGGCGAACCTTCAGAGAAAATATTTGCCATACATGGAATAGACAAAGTATTAACATCTATAACCTCCAAAGAGCTCCTGCAAAGTAACAGGAAAAGGTCAAATGCCTAAAGGAAAAATAAACAAGAGGAACACATCAGAAAAATCACTGTGAAAATCGTAGCAGCGATCCGTAAATATATAAAAATATATTCAACCTTAATAAAACTATAATATACTATTTTTCACCTACCAAATGGGAGAAATTTTTTAAGATATCATCTGATAACATGACAGGAGGGAGAAACCAGGATCCCCTTTTTGAAATTTATAACTTATGAATTTTATGAAATCTATAAAAATGTGTATACATATATACGTGTGTCTATATAGACACATACATACAGACACATGTATATATGTATGTACGTGTATATGTATGTATATATATACACGTATATAAATGCTCACCATCTATTTAAAAATTCAAGAGACACAGAGTGACGATGAAGAAGAATGTTTACAAATCCCACTCCCTCCTCAGTGGCAATTCCACCAGGGATTTCTCAGTATTTTCACACACAGAGACTTCTACATACACACCAATACTTACTTTCCTAATTGATATTACACTGCATATATATTACTCTATAACTTGATTTTTTTCAATTTCAATTTTAATTTTTTCCATTTAAAATCTTAGAGAGTGGTGCCTGGGTGGCTCAGTGGGTTGGAGCCTCTGCCTTCAGCTCGGGTCATGATCTCAGGGTCCTGGGATCGAGCCTCGCATTGGGCTCCCTGCTCAGTGGGGAGCCTGCTTCCCCCTCTCTCTCTGCCTGCCTCTCTGCCTACTTGTGATCTCTCTGTCAAATAAATAAATAAAATCTTAAAGAAAAAAGATAAAATAAAATAAAATAAAATAAAATCTTAGAGAAATTTGCATGTCAGTAGATAAGAGGTCGATCTCCAACTTTCTATGGCTGAGCTGCACGATACGGTTGTGCCCAAAGTTACTCAACCAACCTCGACCAATGGAACTTTGGTTGTGCCCAGTTTGGTTTTTTACTATCATAAACAATTCTAAAATGAGCGTTCTCACACGTATTTCTGCGGGTGTGTATTCCTTGGAGCAGACTGTAAGGAAACAAGCAGGTGGAGTCTGCAGGCAGCGCACGCTTACCCGGGACAGGGAGTGGTGGGATGAAGACCACAGGAACTAACCCCCCGAGCCCTCCACGGTCAGGCCATACACCAGGTGCCCCGTGGTTGTTCTCCCGTTCAATGTTCCCGTCTCCGACTCGGGGGCCACTCCTCCTCATTCTCACAGGGGACACTGAGGCACGGAGAAGGCTGGATCCCGCCCAGGGTGCCAGGTGCTGTCGGAGGCAGAATCAGAGCCCACGCCGGAGCCCACCTCTCACCTCTGCGGTTCTGACAAAGCCCCTGCCAGGCCCAGACACGGTCATCTTCAAACACTCCCAGCGCTTGGCAGATGTCTGCCGTTATGACAATCGCAACCGTCTTCCGTTGTTAGGAAAACACAATGAGGTGAGAGGTTGGCAAAGGGATAGGCCTGCCTCCCTGTTACATTTCACCAGAACCTTCTGGTGCAAAAACCCAGGCAGGGTTTCCAACTGGCACAGACTGGCCGTGGGCCCAATGAACTGGTGGGGGAAGAGCAGAGTCAGGGTGTGGAGAAGCACCCTTGGAGAGGCTCTGTGCCCCCACATCACGCCAGGCAGGAACGGGGGGCCCGAGCCTGGATGTCAGCCAGCCATGGGCAGCAGCAGGTCCCGAGCTCCGATCCCCCACCCATCGCAGGCTCTGCCCTGGGCACGGCGGGATGTGACGAAGGGGCTGCTGTCAGCCCCAAACCTGCCCCGCAGGCACAAACACGAGGACCCCCGCACAGCGGGGCAGCACCCACCTGAGGGGGCCCGCTGAGCAGCAGCCTGCGCGGGTGGAAGCCGTCCACGCGGCCCTCGGCGCGGTTGCCATAGTCCATGTGGCTGGGCCGGGGCACCGTCCACTGCCGGTAGTAGAGGGACTGCTCCGTGGACGTCATCGTCTTGCTGAGCAGGGGGCGGAAGGAGCTGGCCCACATGACCGAGTGGGAGGGCAGGAGCGAGGCGGCCTTGGGCAGGCCGCTGCTGTCAGTGGCCGTGAGCATGTCATACACCAGCTTGGGCAGGAAGACGATGGGGGGCTGCCGGCAGGCCTTGGTCAGGGAGCACTGGGAGGCCTGCAGGACGAGCGTGCTGGCCGCGGGGGCCACGGACGAGGAGGAGGAGGAGGAGCCCGAGGAGGAGAGCTGGGAGGAGGACGGGGTGACCGACACCTGGATGCTCTTCTGGCCGGCTCTCAGGCCGGGGTCCGGCTGGGAGGCCAGCCCAGGGCTGTGCCTGCTGATGACCGACGGTGGCCCCCGACTAGCTTGGGGCCTCTGTCTCTCCCCGGGGGCCCTGCCCTCCTCCGAGGGGCCGCAGGGCTGTGGCGATCTGGCCCGCTCCCCCTGCGAGGGTGCTCCAGGCTGAGCCGAGGCCTCGCCGCACGGTGCCGAGCCTGGGGAGGGATGCGCCGGTCAGTCACACCCCGGGAAGGACCCTCCACCCGAAGCACCCACCCTTCTTGTTCCTGTGACACCAACTACCTGTACTTGACAATCACTGGGAACTTTCACAAACGAAATCCCCACTCTGGGTCAACAGAAACTCTCTCGTCTTATGACAGAGCCATGGCTTGCTGAAGGGAGAGCCGGTGTCACATAGAGTGCCTGCCTTCACCCCACACCCACCCCAGCACCCTGCACACGGCCCCACAAAGTCACCCCGCTGCAACCCCCTGACCCAATCTGCTCCACAAGCCCCTGCCTTCAGGGCTCCCGCCGCACGCACGCCCCCCACACCCCCCCACTCCACACCCCCCACGTCCCCCACACCCCACACCCCACCCCCACACAGGTGCTCCGGGGAACCCCCCTCCCTGCCGCCCCCTCCTGAAACTCTTGTCTTGCCTCTGCACCAGCACAGTGGTGGCTTCGAGCTCAAACTGCCCCTGAGACTCGCAGGACTCAGTAGGCTTTAACCAAATGGTAGGATTACCTAACTCTTAGAAGGATCGGAAGAGGAGAGGCAGCACCCTCAGCAGCCCCCCAAAAAGGGACTTCCTTCTGCCCCCCCACATGTACCGCGCTGAGACCCGGGTGAATATGGCCCCACATCGGGCAGCACCCTGCACTCTTCATATCTCCCCTGCCTTATGCACCAGGGCTCGCGTGCCAGCTCGCCTCGGCCCCGCAGACCTCAGGCCCCACAGAAGGCAAGGCAGACAGGATGCGGCATGGCTGCCTTCGCTGTGTCCTTTCCCAGGAGGCAGACCCAGGGAGACGTGACACCCCCGTACCACTCTCCACAGAAAGGCCTTCCCGCCCCCCTGCAGCACCTGGCTCAGCCTGCACCCCACACACCGTGCGGCTCTGGCAACCTCCCCTCTGGATCTGAGCTCCCCAGCCAGGCCCCCCCCAAACCCAGCTCCACGTCCTGCATGGCCACCCTGCCCTTCCACACGGCTCCCGGAAGGAGGAAATGCAGCACTGGCCAGTCCCCCTCTGCTGAAGGCTCCTGCTCAGATACCTCACCCTCAGGCAAGGCACCTGAAACAGTGACGACCCCAAGAGCAGATATGGAGAGGCTTCGAGGGACTCGGGCCCTGGCCTGCAGCAAGGGGGACAGTTGGGCCTGAAAGACATCAAAGAGGCACAAGATTCCAAAAGCAGACCAAGGGAATCCCGATGCCTTCACCCGCTTCCCTAGGTTGTCAGGGCCGGCCTGATGGGACCCTGAGGACAGACGCCCACACCGATGTTTCTCTCCATCAACCCCAGACCTCAGCTGGTCTGTCCCCAGTTGAATCCAAGAGAACTGTCAGTCTATAAAGATGAAACCCAGTGCCAAGCAGGTCCCCACCCTGACTCATGTGGCTGTGGCCAAGTCTCACCTCCCTGGGCCTCTGTTCCCTTGTCTCTGAAATGAATGGCAGCCAAGACCATGAGAAGCATGTCATCAGAGACCCCTAATGATCTCAGGACCTTCTGAAGAGTCCTGGCTAAGAAAGTCATCTCACCTAACTGAAGAACCCCAGAAGGAGAGAGGCTGGCTCATAGCCTGGACATTCTACTCCTGAAGACGCTGCACGGACTGGTGTGTGCCAGAACTTTCTAGAAAGCGATCCCATCAGGACTGGGGAAGAACAAAGCACCATCCCTGGCTATTCGGAATAGCCCGGATTCATCCACTCACCCATTTGCCAGCTCCACCCCCGGGCCCCGGGCGCCCTATACCGCCTGGGCAGAGGACACCAGAGGCTACAGCACTCGGCCTTCTGACTGGCCCGAGCCGAGGCCTAGGTTTCCCTTCTGCCGCAGAGCTGCCGGCTGCCGTGGAGGGCCCCCTCCACCCGGCTCACTGTCACAAGTGGGCTGTGTGAGAAGGTAGCAGCAGACAGGAGACCAAAGCCCCTGGTGCGCCCTGACCCCACAGCTGCGCCCTGGACCCAAACGCCACACACACCTCCACCGCCTGAGCCCCTCTTCCTGAGTATCTTCTCCGAGCATCGCAGGCCAGCTGCTCGCCGAAACCTGCCCTAAATCTGCCCCCAGCTGAAGCAAAATCACCTCTTCCCCATGTACCTGTCCCCCTCACATGCGTGACTGTGCTCAAGAACAGTAAGGAGGCCCCTGCCGCATCTGACACACTGGGGAGGGACCATGAGCTCCCTGAGAGCGGGTGGGACCTCACCCGTCTTTCCACCTGGACTCGAATACAAAGTGGGTTCTTGGTAATGGTTGCAATGGGAAGACAGGTGACACTGTCTCGTGTGGGCCAGTCCTGACTGCTCCCGGATGCCAAGCCTCCCTTAGGCAGAGACTGGGCATTTTACCCACATTTCCCTGCGGTCTGGGTCCAGGGCTCAGTGAACACTGCTGCCTTCTGTTGCTTTTCCCCCAAGAAAATCGGGGAGCACTTCTCTGCCTTCAGACTCGACAACTCACCCCAGCCCCCCTCCTCCCTCGGGGCACCGTCATTCCCTAAACCAACAACTGCCTGGGGAGCAGCAGGGGCATACCACCCAGCACAGACCACTGAGAGGGACAGAGTGCATGATCTTCCCCCAGGACCTCTGAGGTCCTGCCCAAACTCATGTCCCAGACCCAAATCCAGAATCACAATTACTCCCAAAGAAACTCTGATTCTTCGAAGATTCCCTTCCCTTTCCAGTTCTGGGTGAATATAAGATCTCTTTTCATTCTCTGAAATCTCGAAAGAAACATACAGATGTGCACTCTTTCTCCCCTGGAGAGACTTACTGGAAGCTTTAGAGGAGAGGGACGAAGAGGCTGAATCGTGGGAGCAGGACCTCTCCCTCTTCACGGGGCTCCTCTTCTCTGAGGTGGAGCCTGTTTCAAGACACACATGCTAAAAATGCCTCATAATCATCATCTCGTGTGTTTCCCCAGCACTTCAGGGTTTGTAAAGTGTATTCACACCTAGCATCCGTCCATGCACCCATGTGTCCACCCACCCATCCATCCATACAACCATCCATTCATGAGTCTATCCATCCATGCATCCATGCATCTGTCCATCCATCCATCCATGCATCCATCCATCCATTCATGAGTCCATCCATCCATTCATGAGTCCATCCATCCATTTATGTGTCCATCTATCCATGCATCCATCCATCCATTCATGCGTCCATCCATCCATTCATGTGTCCATGCATCCATGCGTCTGTCCATCCATTCATTCATGAGTCCATCCATCCATGCATTCACACGTCTGTCCATCCATCCATCCATCCATCCACCCATGCCTCCATGCGTCTGTCCATCCATCCATCTATCCATCGACCCAGCTATCATCTTGCAGGCGCCTGCCTCTGACAGAGCCCTGAAGAGACAGAAGTGGGGGACGCAGGCCAGTCAGGCGTTCCTGGCTCATGCAGACTCCTTCTCACGAGCCACAGGTACAAGTGTAAGGAGCGCAGAGAGAGATCTAGAAGCCCGGAAGCCAGGCTCCTGCCGGCACAGGGAAACAGGAAAGCAGGGGACTTCTAGGAAGGAGTGACCCGACCTGAGTCCTGAAAGGCTAGCAGGGGTTTCCAGGTGAAGCACAGAGGAGAGGGAGCTCAGAGCCACGGGAGAGCCTCTGTGTGGCCCAAAGTGACAAGAGCAGAGCACAGCCAAGGAACCCCGATAAGCTGAGTGTGACCCACAGCACAGGGCATGTGAGAAGCATGAACAGAGAGCCTAGAGAGGCAGGCTGTGAAATGCCGGGAATGCAGATTCATCCCACGGGCAACAGGGAGATTGAGGCACCTTAATATCAGGGTCACGATCACGTTTGTGCAAGGTCGCTACAGCCCCAGCAGTCTGTCCAGGGGACCTTTTAGTCTGTCTTACAGATGAGCAATGTGAGGCCAGTAAAGGAAGCAGGATGTGCCCCAAGTCACACAGCCAGCAGGAAGACCCCACTCCACACCCCACAAATGCTTCTGACGTTTGTATGAACAGCTTTGTCTTTTCTCTTGCCGCGCTGCTGACAAGTCTGATGCCTCACATTGCTCTGATTTATGTGCCCTATTAAAACATACTGTTGGATTTTCATGTCTTCGAATGAAACTGGCCTCTTCTCATCAATCCCCATAACCAACCCATCCTGCTGACTCACACAGAGCAAGTAAACGAGCACAGCTTAGCCCAGGCAGGAATGCCACCGACTCATCCCACAGAGCAGGAAACCAAGTCCTGAGAAATTGCGATTTCCCTTCCTATTCTCTAAGAATTCTGGAGCTAGGAAGAACCGGTCGGGATTTCCATTTTCTCACACCACCAGAAAGGGGGGCCGGGGGGCAGGAAACAAAATCTGAATATGACAAGGGACGTGCCACCTCCTGCAAAGACGTATGGAGACAGCGCTCATCAGAGATCCTGTCCGTGAGGCGGGCCCCAGGGCCACACAAGTGCGGGCTGCCCCCAAGATGAGAAGGTGAGGTAGACCCGCCACCCCTCACCTTCCGTCACTGGCTCCTCATCCTCGTTGTCCGTGCTGCTCAGCTTCTCTGCATCACTCTCTAAGGAATCATGCCGGGCCCCCTTCTCCAACGGAACCTCGCTGCTCACGAAGTAAGCGGCCAGGCCCAGCTCCTGCTCCAACGCTGTTCTCACCGAGCACGAGGGGTTTATCAGACGCAGGTCGCAGTACCTCAGAGACCTGGAGGGAGAAAGAAGGTATCTATTGAGAGTCCCATACCGTGAGACGCCACTCCCGGGGGCGGTGGGAATGGGGATCGGCACCAGTCCCCCGCCGCATCTTTAAGGCCCTCAGACGTGTGCACGCAGATCACAGGACGGTGAGCCCTTGGCAACGAAGTCAGGTGAAGAGTAAGTCTCTTGGGGGCACCTGCCATGGACTCAGCCCTTGTCCTGCTTGTCATCGAAAGAGCATTTGCAGGCCAGAGGGAAAGCAGGCTTGAACCCCAGTTCTGCTACTTCCTAGGGCCAGAACCTTCCACAAGCGGGGGCACTTCTTGCAGGCTCGGTGTCCCATCTCAAAGATGAGAAGTAATTAATCGCCATCTAAGTGCACTGTCGGAGGACTGTATGCAGTTGGTGGACATTTAATGATTCAATCAGCATTTAAAATGTGCCAGGATGGTGCTAGATGCTGGGGAGAGTGTGACAATCAAGTCACCGCCATATGAGAAAGGAGTCTGTCTGGGAAGACAGACGCCAATGAGCAATGAGAGAGGCAGAGGGGTGGGCACAGAGGTCAAGCCACCGCAGGCCTCAGGCTGTTTAATGGAAAGGGCAAAGCGCCCGGAGAGAGGCAGGTGTAGGTTCCAATCAGGCTCTACAACCTCAGGCAAATGGTCTTTTGTTTGCTCATCTAAAAAACAAGACAGTGATGCTCTCAATGCAAAGACTAAATACCCTATTCAAAGTCTAGCGCTGGGCGTAACAGAAGGCACTCAGTAAATGCTTGCCCAAATTTAAGATGGCTGAAGACACTGTCTTAGTCCTCAGGGAGTTGAGGGATGGAAGAAACAATCCATGTGGAAAGCAACAACCAAGGTCAAATGTTTTAGAGCCCCCTTTACCTGGCCCATGAGGACGCCGTGTGCGGTAGCCCTCGTGTATGTGTGGGGTGGCCCAGGGGAAGGAACCCCAGCTTTGGAGCTGGGCGGCCTGGAGTCCGTGGTTCGCCACCCAAGCCTAATCTCCTAAGCCTAATCTTCACTGCTCAAAGGGGACACAGAAATACGACCTTCCCCCAGGGTTAGAGCAGTGAGAGTAAAATGAACAACAGCGCATGAGAAGAATCTAGTGCTGTGCCAGCACAGGATAGGGACTCAGTAAGCGTCTGCTCTTACTGTTTTGTTCTACAGGAGAGAGTGCGTGGCTGCCTCCCCTCTCCACGGGATTAGGTAAACCTTTAGGAGCCAACCTGCTGCCACTCGTTCAAGGAACTGCCTTACTGGAGGCCCAGTGACCTTCTGTCCTGAGTGTCTATGTGCCTGTGGGATGGCCTAGAGACCCCGGGCGACACTCGGTGGGCTTACGGCTGACTTCTATGTGGCTATGGTCTCCAACGGAACACAGCCCGAGACAGTCAGCTCTGCGTGTGGAAACCAGCCCTTCCTAAGGGGCACCGGCCGCCTCCCCATTTCCCAGAACACCCCCTCCACCGGGAGACGGCCCCGCTATCCCAGCCGCGAGACACCAGGAGAAATGTAGCTTTGACCCGCAAGATGATCGAATACTTTCCCAAATGGAACAGCCATCCCCAGCGCACAAGGTGATTCTCGTGGGGAGAAACTGAGGGAGGCATCCGACCCTAACCCCAGCTGGGAGACCTCCACCCATGGAGCCCAGCAATGGCCAACCTCCCACCCCCAGGAGCCCCAACTGGGCCTGTCTGCGAATTAGGAAATGCTGCCCAGACCTCTGAACGTTTCACCGTCACAGGCTGGAAAACTGTCACGGTAAATACATAACTCTGTGGTGACCGTGAACGTGAAGACACCACCTGCCATCAGACCCCGGAAGCCTGGCCTAACCATCCCCCAGAGCTATGGACACAGGCAGCTGGTTCTCCAAAGACCCCCAGGGCCACAGCCCCCTCCGCTCACCTCGGCAAGGACTCCCCGTGAGGGTCCATCCCGCTGAAGATCAGGATGCACGGCAAGCCCTCCAACTCCAGGTAAGTCTGAGGCCTCCACTCTGCATCCTCAATTTTCTGCCACATCTGTGGATAATCAAGAGCAGTAAGGCAGCGAGCCCCCTTCCCTTTGGACTAGCCCAGCTCTGACCACTCTGTGGCGTCCTCCTCCCGACTGGAAGCATTTTGTGCCCTCTCTGTGGGCTCAGTGAGAAGCTGGGGGCTGGACACGGTGCTAGTTTGGGGGTGGTCCCTGCCCTCCCCCGCCTGGGGAAGAGCCAGAGGACAGGCAGGGAGCACCATGCCAGCCCCCACCCCCATGCGGAGAACCTGGTGGGAGGGAGGGGGCAGCTTCCAGAAAGAGGAAAAGGCATGGAGCGGAGTTTCACAGCCCCTAAGTGTTGGCTAAACCAAGGAGGGGGAGAAAAGCACCCCAGGAAGGATGAAAGGCACACGGCAGCCCAGAAGTTTGAAAGAGCAAGACAGGGGGCGCCTGGGTGGCTCAGTCAGTTAAGCATCTGCCTTCAGCTCAGGTCATGATCTCAGGATCCTGTGATCAAGTCCCACATCTGGGTCCCTGCTCAGCAGGGAGTCTGCTTCTCCCCCTCCCCCTACTCATGATCCCTCACTCTTTCTCCTTCTCTCGAATAAATAAAACCTTAAAAAAAAAACAAAAAAAACAATACAAAGCAACATTTTTAAGTAACTCAGTAGAGCAGGCGGGGCCAGGACAAGAGGCGACGGGCCAGAGGGGTGGCCCGGCGTGGAGGGGGCGTGATGGACAGCCTCCCTGGGGTGTCTGTCACCATTCGGCCACCCCTCCCGTTCCCGGCGCCCACCTTGAGCTGCTTCACGAAGTGCTTCCCGACGGTGATGCCAGAGCTGGGGTTGCCCAGGATGATCTCGAAGTGCTCCTCCAGGGCCAGGCGCGCCCGCACGTGGGCCAGCCGCTCATAGGCCACGGCCGCCAGCGGCGAGCAGGGCACCCGCAGCAGGACCATAAGCCCGTGGCCGCAGGGGCACTGTCGGGGGGAGTTGATGAGGTTCTGGGTGATCTCCAGCGTCTCCACCGACGTGTAGTCCTTCATCTGCGAGAGGCCGCTCACGGCCATCATGGCAGCCGCGTAGTGCTGCACGAGAACGAAGGTCCGGATCACCGCGCTGTGCAGGCGGGGGAACCTGCAACCAACCGAGAGACACACGGGGCCGTGACCGGGACGCCCGGAGCGCGGCGGGAGGAGCAGCGGGGCACGCAAGGGGCCCGGCCCGGCCACCGACGCGGGCACGGCGACTCCCAGGCTGCACGCAGCTTGAGTTTCCTTGCGAAGCTGGCCGTTTCCAACCTGAAAAGGAAGCTTCCTTAGACGTCAAATCAAGAACTGCTCTCACACTTCCGGCTGGGAAACAAGGGTGCAGGTTTGCTGTTTCCCTGTGCTTTCCAGCACCTGGTGCATCGGAGGAGCTCAGTAAATTGTGCAATGAGCGAAGAGAAGCGTAAATGAAGCTCAGTAAATATTGATGCAATGAGCAAAGAGTGTAAATGAAACAAATGATTGTTTCGCCTCTCATCAGCTTAATTTGTAATCTGCCCCCCGTTCCCACTGAAAATAGAACCATCAGCGCTTGGCATGTAAGTGCGGCTGTCAGCTTCCCTAGACTGTGGGTGACCATCCTGAAGGCACACCTCTGTGTTTGTTTCAAGACCAGTGTGTAATCAGAAATGTAACAAAATTTGATTTGACAGATGAATTACAAATCAGAACACACTCAGTCAAACCAAGGACCCCAGACTGGGCTTCAGAAACTGTTACCATCTGTGTTTCCACACAAAAGTGGTGACCCCACTATGACCACATGACCTTGCTAGCGGTCTTCGGACCCACGCATCAGAAACAGTTCCAGAAGCCCAGCAGAAAATCCCATCCCCATGTTTCTCTGTAGGAACAAACTGACAACTGCTTTACCAATGATGCTCTTGTGGTTTTATTTCACTGGAATGTATCCCCTGACACAGTAGTATCTTTGGAGCAAAGATAAATAAGTTTCTCGATCTACAAAGTTTGGACCATTACCATGGCCATGCCATCCTGAGAGTTCTATCAGGGCACTCAGTCACCTTCCACAGAGTTTCTGAGGTCTTCTCTTGTCTAATGTTCTCCTCCTTTTCTTCACTTTTTGTCCTTAGTGTTTCAACTCTGCCATAGGTTTTATAAATTGGAGAGCTGGCTTGGCAAACTGGCCACTACCAAGTGCCTGCTCTCTCAGGAAGATGACTATCTGCAGATTCTAGAACAAAGGGGAGTCAGCAGTCCAAGGACTGCTTTGCCCTGCCCCTGGTGCACTGGCCAAATAGTGCCCAAGAAGAAAGGGGGAGAGCAGGGTGGAAAATGCATGGTCTCCCGTGTCTTACAGTACTGTCCCAGCTGTGGTGGCCCTGTGTCACCCTGAGCAAGGTGAGAGGAAGGGGGATGAAGAGGGCAGAATGTCATTTGGGAGGAAGCATTCTTTCTTCCCATCTCTGACGTGATGGGAAGTGCCTGCATTCAACTCTGTTCAAAGGACAAGCTGAGTCAGAACAGGAACCATGTTTATCCATCTGAAATGACCAACAAACTGGACAAATATATGAAACAAAGTGTTTCAAGACATTGCGCATCAGGAAGTGAAAGACGGTGATCCTTAGAAATGGGAACCAAACTGGGTGAGCTTCCAGCTTTTTCCTAGAAAGTTTCTGGAATGTGCTCAGGAAAGGGAAACCCAGGCAAAGCATCACTGTTCTCCCTGACTGGAGGTAAGGCACTGGAGTCCAGGGAAATCAAGGTAGCAAGAGTTCACAGGGGAAAGAACCAGAGAGGAATAAGGTACACAAATAGAGAATTCAAGAGAGCTACAGAGGGTCCCCCAAGCCATCACCTGAGTAGTGATCAGTGCATATAGATGAGGAAACTACTTGAGGCCAAGAAAAGACTCATCCAAGAAAATGAAAGGGAACAATGCCTCAAGCTCACATAGGGTTTAGAATAGTTCCTGTTCCCACTGCCAGCATGGAAGACCTCAGAATTCATGGAACATTATAGATTACTTAGAGGCTTCTGCATTAGTAGGGACAGCCCTGGACTAAACTGGTCCTGTCTAACAAAGCTCAAAGCTTAAAGCAAGACCCAAAATGATTAAACCATCTCCAAGTAACTTAACGATATCCCAGAACAAAGGTGAAGAAGATTTATAGGAATACAAATACATCCAGCCCCAACAAGGTGAAATTTACAATGTCTGGAATCCTCTCAAAAATTACCAGATATTTAAAGAAGAAAAGACGATCCATAATAAGGAGGGAGAAAAATCTATCAACAGAAACTGATTCAGAAACGACACACATGATAGAATTAGTAGATAAGAACATTAAAACAATTACTGTAATTAAATTCCATACACTTCAAAAACTACAGCAAAGACTGAGAATGTTAGCGATGTTAAAAAAAAAAAAAAAAGACTCAAATTCTAGAGATCAAAACTAAAGAGCCTGAGAAAGAAGAAGAACTGAACCTTGAATTCTCATGGGAGCTGCCATCTTGGTATTTGGACTTGCCCTGCACTGTCAGTGACAATAGATGCATTCAGGGGTAGGTACCTGACCCAGGACAGGTCATCAGTCTTTTCCTGGAATTTTTCAAACTGTTTAAAACAATCAGTCCCCCTCTAGAAGCTGAAGACTGTAATTCAGCAGCAATGAGGGGTGATGTTTTCATGGAAAAAGCCAGTGTGCAATGAGATACAATACAGCCAACACAAAGAGAGATACCAAAGACAAGACAACACAGTCTTGGCAGTGTTTAATACCTAACTTAAGTTCCTCCTGACACCAACTGCTCTCTGACATTCGGTGGTTTATTTATTCAACCTCTCCTTTTATTTCATGACTCAATACATGTCTCTCCTTTTCTTAAGGTAGTTCAAGTTGAGTTTCTGTCACTGGTGAGAAAGAGTCCTGATTAATAAACAAACACGAGTAACTGTTTATCATCAATTCATCAATGTTTATGTACATTCATGCATGTGCTACCTGAAACTGTCCTTCTTCTTTTCTTAGAAGACAATTTCTCTCTTAGAAGAATTTCTTCTTGTTATATAAGACTCCTTTGCTTTTATAAAAAAACATATACAGGGGCACCTGGGTGGCTCAGTGGGTTAAAGCCTCTGCCTTTGGCTAGGGTCATGATCTCAGGGTCCTGGGATCCAGCCCCCCATTGGGCTCTCTGCTCAGCAGGTAGCCTGCCTCCCCCTCTCTCTCTGCCTGCCTCTCTGCCTACTTGTGATCTCTCTCTCTCTGTCAAATAAATAAATAAAATCTTAAAAAAAAAAAAATACAGAAACGAACTGGATGCGACTAAAAGCAGGAAAAAAGACTAACAAATGTGAAAACACAGCAATGTTTTTTCACAAATGTTTTCAATTTCACAATGTTTTCAATTTTAAAATGAAACAAAGGGAAACAAAAAACAATGACTATAGCATCAGAGTTATGGAACAGATTCAAACAGCTTAATGTATGTGTTACTGGGCTACTCTAAGAGAGAAGGAAAATGTAGAAAAATATATTTAAAGAAATAATGACTGAGTTTTTTTCTCAAACGTAATGAAAATTCAATTAACTTAAGTTCAAGAAATATGAAGAAAATTTTAACAAAGCATATCTTAAATTACTTAAAACCAGTAACAAATTAAAAAAATTTTAAAGCTGGGCGCCTGGGTGGCTCAGTCGTTAAGCGTCTGCCTTCGGCCCAGGTCAGATCCCAGGGTCTTGGGATCGAGACCCGCATCGGGCTCCCTGCTCCGCGGGAAGCCTGCTTCTCCCGCTACCATTCCCTCTGCTTGTGTCCCCTCTCTTGCTGTGTTTCTCGCTGTCAAATAAATAAAATCTTTAAAAAAAAAAAAAAAAATTTTAAAGCAGCCTGGTCAGGGGTTGGAAGGAGCTGAGAGGGGAGGACACATTACAGAAAGAAACAAGGGTGATACCAGCATATTTTGTTTGAAACAATGCAAGCTGGAAGACAGTAGAGCAATATCTTTAATGTATTGGAAGAAAAAACTACCTAAATTTTATACCTAGGGAAAATATCTTTCAAAAATGTGTAAAAATAAAGAAACACAAAAGCATAAGGACTGCATCACCAGCAGACCTTCCCTACAAATGTTGATAAAAGTCCTTGAGAAAGGATAACAGAACCATTGATAAATCCACACAAAGACATGAAGAGCCCTTCAAATAGTAACTACGTGCATAAACACAAAAGATGTTTTTAAAAAATTATTATTACTTAAATATATCTAAAAGATAACTATCTAAAGCCAAAGTAATTTATTGTGGACTTTATAACATACATAAGGGAAATGTCTGAGCACAGAAGTACAAAGCGTAGGAGCTGAGAAATAGATACACTATTGTAAGATTCTTATCGGTGAAGTGGTATAATATTACTTGAAAGTCGAATGTAGCTTAAAAATAGGTACCGTAAAGTCTAAAGCAACACCTAAAAGAACATTAAGAATTATAGCTAATAAGCAAAGTGGTGGAGAGAATGAAATGATAAATGCTCAGTTCATCCAAAGGAAGATAGAAAAAGGGAGTCCAAAGAACAGACGAAACAAATAGAAAAATGGCAAGATGGTAGATTTAAACACAACTATATCAATAACTACATTAAATGTAAATTGTCTAAACACCTCAATTAAAAGTTACAGACTGTCAGATACAATAAGCAAATAAGACCCAACTACAAGCTGTCTATATGAAAACAACTTTAAATATAAAGACACAAGTAGGTTAAAAGTAAAAATATGGAAAACTGTAAACTAGGCTAACACTAATCATATGAAAGCTGGAGTAGCTATATTAATATCAGAAAAAGTAGATTTTAGAACAAAGATTTATATTCTTTGGGTCATTTCATAATGATAAAGGAGTCAATTCATCAGAGACACTTCACCAAAGATGACATACAAATGACAAACACATGAAAAGAAGCTCAACATCATCAGTCCCTGGAGAAATGAAATATTGACAAATACTGTATAATTTCATTTTAAAATACTAGAAAATGCAAATATTCTACAGTGAGAAAGGGAAAGGAAGGAATAATTACAAAGGAGTGGGAGTAAACTCTCATTTGTTATCTTAATTGTGGTTATCTTAATTGTGCCAGTGTTTACATAAGCCAAAACGCATCACATTGAACACTTTATTTTTAAATCTTAAATTTACTTTATTTTTTCAGTGTTCCAAGGTTCACTGTTTATGCACCATACCCAGTGCTCCATGCAAAACTGAACACTTTAAATATCTGCAGTTTACTGCCAGTTATTCCTCACTAAAGCTATTATTTAAAAAAAAAAAAAAAGAACTACCATGTGGGCATGTGGGAGGCATGAACTAGCCCAGCTCCAAGCAGTAGATACAAGTAGGACGTTCCTGCCCCCAAGCCTTTGTGGTTGGCCCTATAGGAAGGAAGCTCCACAGAAAACATATTGGAATAAAAATGAGAGTTGTTAAATATCTAAATCTCTTAAGTACCAGTAAGTCTGTGGTCTTGCAAGCAGATTTCCCAGCCATACGCTGGTGTCTGTGTGCAACACAGGGCAGATCCAAGGCTAGCCATGCACATGGCGGCAAGAGGCAGTAACCAATGTGCTCTTAACTTCAGTGCCTTCTGTCCGAGTTGCCTGTTTCAAAAGAGATTTCCAGACAGAGGATTCCTAGGAAAGGCAGCACTGCATGACGGAAAGAACATCAAACCTGGCTATAATCCAGGCTGCCACAAACAGGATGTGTGACCTTGGGCAAATCATTTCCCCTCTCTGGGTCTCAATTCCCACAATTATAGGACGGGGTAGGGTGGTTGGATTAAATGATTCCTAGGCGGTCCTATGATTCTCCATAACTCAACAATCCCGAGTTTTCTATTCTCTTTCACTTAGTGAAATGGAAATCTTAATCTCTGCACAACACTTCCAGTTCAGCAGAGGGGTGAGAAAGGAAGAGGACGGTGGTGAGGATGACAGTGACAGTGATAGTCGTGGTGACAGTAATGGTGCTGATGGTAATGGTAGCGATGGCAACAGTGGTGAGGTGGATCGTGATGGTGATGATGGGACAGTGATGGTGACAGTGGTGCTGAGGGTGGTGACAGTGACAGTAACGATATTCTTGGTAGTAATGGTGGTGACAGTGACAATGATGATGTTCTCAGTGATAATCTTGGTGCCAGTGACAGTGATGATGTTCTTGGTAGTAATGGTGGTGACAGTGACAGTGATGACGTTCTTGGTAGTAATGGTGGTGACAGTGACAGTGATGATGTTCTTGATAGTAATGGTGGTGTCAGTGACGGTGATGATGTTCTCAGTAGTAATGGTGGTGCCAGTGACAGTGATGATGTTCTCGGTAGTAATGGTGGTGAAAGTGACAGTAACGATGTTCTTGGTAGTAATGGTGGCGACAGTGACAGTAACGATGTTCTTGGTAGTAATGGTGGCGACAGTGACAATAACGATGTTCTCGGTAGTAATGGTGGCGACAGTGACAGTGACGATGTTCTCGGTGATAATCTTGGTGACAGTGACAATGTTCTCGGTAGTAATGGTGGTGACAGTGAAGTGATGATGTTCTCGGTAGTAATGGTGGTGAGAGCGGTGACGGTGATGACAACGACAATGGTTGTCACGGTGGTAGTGACCATGATAATGCCTACCCCACGTGGTAGGCATTATTCTCCCCACAGAGGACTGAGAAACATTCCTAAAGCCTCACAGCTGGTAAGTGACACACCCAGGACTCGAACCCAGGAAGTGTGACTCTGCAGCCTGAGCTCTCAGCACACAACTGTTCCTGAGTCTGCCCATGTTCCCACGTCATCAAATTCTCATAAGAAGCCACTAGAAAAGTAGATTTGTTCATAGGTGTAAGTACAGAAGTTCAGACAGGTTCCGTGATTTGCCAAAGGTTAAAACTCATGTTTTACCAAGTATAAAGTCAGAATGTATGGTCCTGCCCTCCGTCTGGCCTTCTAGCCATGAGACCTTCCTCCATATGGCTCAGCGGTTCTACTCTTTTGGAGTCAAGTGACAAGGATTGGGTCTGGCTTCACCAAAAACCCCCACGTGACCTAGGGTAGGTGACCCAACTTAAGTCGGTTCCTCTGCCACACAAGGATAGTAGTACCTATTCCACTGTGAGGATATTTTAGGCAATAAACATAGAGCCCTGGGCCCAAAGTGACAGCTCACTGAGCAGCCAACGGCAGGTGCTGCACGAGGAGAGCAGGGCAGGCAGACAGAGGCAGGACTCCCCTGAGCAAGTGTACGAGCCCTCGGCTGCCCACGTGTGTGGGGGAAGCCCATGAAGTCCATCAGCATCCCAGCACTCAAAGGGAGTTAGCTTCTCAAAGGCACTCTGGGGAACACTGACCCCACAACACACCTGGATATGCCGTGCTAACCTCCCCCTCAGCACCAGACAGCACGCGTGGCGATAGAAGGCTCAGAGAACTCTTGCAGAAAAGAAAACCTTACATGTCAGGTTCCTCAAACACATCTGACCGTGGAACCCCTTCTGGTCTAAGAGCTATTTGCATCCAGCCCAAGCAGTACAGCTTGGAACACAGCTGGAGAAGTCCATGTCTAATTACATGTCAGGTTCCTCAAACACATCTGACCGTGGAACCCCTCTGGCCTAAGAGCTATTTGCATCCAGCCCAAGCAGTACAGCTTGGAACACAGCTGGAGAAGTCCATGTCTAATTTAAGCCCTTTGTGGGCACAGGAACAGGGCGCCATGAGGGAAGGTGGCAGAGCCCGGCTCGACACGGAGAGTCCAGGGCAGAATCACTTGTTCTGTTTTGCAGTAGCCAGTCTGCAAGCCGTGGCCTGGCTTTATGGCAATCGCTTAACCTCCTGGGCCTCGGTTTCCTCATCGGAGCAAGGGCAGCACTGACGTCTGCCTCAGCGGTCCCCTATGGCGCGGGTCGGAGGGCAAGCTGCAGAGTCAGGCTGACTCTGGGTTCACAGCCAGTTCTATCAGAGGCCAGATGGGTGGCCCAGGGAGGTCAGCGGGGGTCTCTCGGAGCCTCAGCTTCCTTGCAAAATGGAGATAATAGTGGCAACCGGCTAAGAGAGATGGTGAGGCTGTTGGCGCAGCAACAGCACAGAATGCACTCTCCACAGATGGTACACGCGCAGCATGAAGATGGAGCCCACTGGGACGGTCACCGCCACTTTAAATCTTTTGGTGTCTTACCTCCTCCCACTTCCTTCACGTGCCCGCGTCTCAAACACACCCTCCCACATTCCAACACAGAGATGCCCGCTCTCATCTCTAAAATGTTCTGGAACAGCAGCACAGGAGACATCACTGGCCCCACAGGCAGGGCGAGAAATAAACCAGGATCCCTTTGGTGGAGGGACGCAGTCACCCAGGAGAGGAGGAAGGCGGCCCCCTTTCTGGAATTCTCTGGCGGCACACTCTTCACTCGACTCCTGAGTGTTTTGAGTAACTTCCAACCGAGACGTGTACCTTTTTCCTAATGCCGTGACCATGGCCTCAAAGGAGCTGTCGTATCTGAGCAAAGGGAGGCTGTGTCCCGAGAGGGTGGATTCAATGAACTCTGACAGCCCGAAGTACTTCTTATTCTCAGGGTATAAGTCTACCCCCTAAAACAGAGAAAACATCAGTCACACAAACTCTGCTTTGGTGGGGATGGAGAGAGTCACACGCTGGGCACACAGATGGCCGGCACAGGCATCTTGATCTAAACTGTGCTGACATGGGCTGCCTCGATGGCTCAACCGGTGAAGCGTCTGACTCTGGATCTCGGCTCGGGCCATGACTTCAGGGTCATGAGATCGAGTCCTGTGTCGGGCTTCGAGCTCATCTCGGAGAGCTTGAGATTCTCTCTCTCCCTCTCCCTTGGCCCGTCCCCAGCTTGTGGCACACACGCACAGGTGTGTGCTGTCTCTTTCTCAAATAAAAAATAAAAGTAAATTGTGCAGACTCTGCAGTCTTGCAGACTCAGCACAGAGCACTCTCACCCTTAAGGGACGGCACATCCATGTCAGTCAAGACTTTCCCGTTCATCTGACCCAGGTGTCTTTGCCAAGAAGAACGTCAGCCTTGTTTTGGAAACCCACAATTTTCTTGGGTAAAACGGCTTCTTTCCAACAATTTTAAGGTAGTTTTAGGAATAGGCTAATCAACCATCTTGTGTTCGGCTTACTATTAAAATCGGCAAGAAATTCATTTATCTAATCAATTTCACTCCCATTGACCTAACATTCCTCCCAAACTAACACCAGTTTAGTGACATTTGAGCTTCTCAAATGTCAGGGTGTCGCGGAATTGGGAGAGGCTAATAAAATTACAAAGCCACAAACTTGCCCTCACAGCCCTGAGGTTCCGTGTGAGGGCCACAGCCAGCCAGACGGGGTCACAGCCGGGCTCTACCGCTCTCTCACTATATGGCCCCTTGGGCAGGTAGCTCAACCCTCCTCTGCCTCATTTTCTCCTTTTGTAAATAGGAAATCATCCTAGCCCCTGCGTCTGATAGGAGTTCATACGATAAAACATTCAGACCAGTGCCTTCCCAGCTCACCAAAGTGCTACAGAAATACTCGATATCCCCACCACTGATTCCAACGCCAATGGACTGACGCCGAGCATCAGTATCTTTGTAAATTCCTCAGATGACTCGGGGACGCCCCCAAAGAAGTCTAAAATTGGAGGTTTGCCTGTTACTTGTATCATTAGCTAGAATCCAAACGTCCAGAATTCTCCCATGATTCTCAGAATTCTCAGATCATCAGTTGTAGCCTTCTATTTTGATGAGAAAAGGCAAGGGATAAACCAAAACCTCACCAGGTTTTATGGATGTGTCTCCATTGGAGGAAGGAGATTTTGAGCCCTGCTGCTTAAGGATGTGGGGACAGGAAAAGCAGGAACCTTTCCAAGGTTCCTAGACTAAACATTACATGTCCTCAGATAGGGAAGCCAACTAATGTCCTTCGGGAGAGTTTCTAAAGACCAGGAGGGGTCTAAATCTAACTCTGGGCCAAATCAAAGATCCAAGAAACCGGGGACCCTCGTGACCCCCAACTACACCAGTTAATCAAGACTTTTACCCGACACAAAGGTCACCGGGACACCAAGCCCAGCAGCCCAGAGGCACTCACGTTACTGCAGGAGGCAGGCCAGTGGATCTCGTTGTAAGGGCTGATGAGGGTATGTTGTGTCTGCAGCGCGTAAGGAAAGGATGTCACATGGAGCGTCACGATGTTGGGGGCCTCCTTCACCTCCCTGCAATTGAGCAATCTGTCCACCAGTCCCATGGCCGGGTCACTTTGGGAATAGAGATTATGAACAGCGCTACTGAGGGAGGAAAAGAGGGAGAAGACGTAGTGAGTGGGACGATGAATCCTGCTCCGTAATTTTACAAGGATCAAGCGGCTGAATACATTTCTAACGAGCCCCGCCCACACTGCACTCCTAACGAGCCCCGCCCACACCGCACTCCTAACGAGCCCCGCCCACACCGCACTCCTAACGAGCCCCGCCCACACTGCACTTCTAACGAGCCCCGCCCCCAAGTGTGTAAGTAATCAAGGCTTCTGGCTCTGCCCATGATGAGGAAAATTTAAGAAAAAAAAAAAATGACCACACTGCAAGCACCTGTCAGGGACTCCCATGATACTCATGGCTTATTAAAAACTTGGCTGAGGGAAGAGTATTTATGGAGGATTGCTTGCAGGATACATAATCTACCCACTCCTCCAGAACGGGAATTCTCACCCACAAATGCTCCTTTGGCCCCATCTGACTGTGTACTTGTCTCCTTAAATTCTTTCCCCTAAATTCCTACTGGCCTAAAATGATCCACAGAGAATATAAAATGGTATATTCTATATTAAATTTAAAAGTACAGGACCGGGAAAGGGAAGCATTTTGGACAAGGGCCCAGAAGGTAAGCACAGCTCAGCTCTTCCCTGTGGGCCTGGCCTCGGCCTTCTCTCAGGGCCACCCAGCAGAGGAGAAAACTCTCCGGCTTTTGGGGGGCAGGAGGCTACTCTGAGAAACCCATCCCTCCCATGAATATTCACAAGCTCGCCCTGTATACAATTCAGGACGTTCAAATCCCTCGCAACCCAGGCAGGGATCTTATGTCCTTTGCCCTGCACACAGGTGATCTCTGGGGTTCTGCCCTCAGAGATCACCCCTGCATCCGTGCGAAATCAAAGCCTTCCTCTGCGATCTGACTTGGGATCTCCCTTCCCTCCTCTTCCAGTCAACAGCAATGTCTAAATGCACAACCCTTGGACCAGCATATGGAGATGACAGATGCTAGTAAATCAGAAATCCTGCCAGACTCTGAGCCTGACAGCATCTAAAATGCATCTAGATTTACGTTCACTTGAACTGAGTCCATCAAATGGCCCTACAGAAGGGCAGCACCAGCTGTAACCCTCGGTGCTGAAGCCAATGGGGCCACCATCAGGAAGGGAGCTATTCAATTCAGGGTCCCCCCCCACACCAGGGGGCACCTTGTCACCGAGGGGGATACAGAAAAGAAGGCCCTCGTTCTAGGCTGCCTTGGCACTAATCCCCTCCTGCCCCCACCCCAGCCCTGAGACCCTGAGCCTCAGTTTCCACTATGGTACCTTTCAGAGGCTCCGCTAGATGTCCCCTAAGATCTAATCTCCAGCTCTAAGGTTCTGGAACACATCCATGACATCTGCTTACAGATGCTAAAACCCCAACACCATTCATCTGATCAAGGCTTGTGCCCAGAGTCCCGAGCATCATCTACGTATTAATTTAAGGAAGGAACCCATCAACCCTGCCATAGGCCAAAGCCGCTCTCACCTCACGAGATCCCAGTGGGCGTGGTCGTGGATCAGGACAAAAAGCGTATGCGGGTTCTGAAAGGAGTTTTGCAGAAAGGACTTAAATTTCGTCTGTGCTTCGGCATCAAGCTTCAAAACGTACTGTTCGACCCTCTGCTTGGCCATGTGCTCCTTTTCCAAGCCAAGCTCCAGCAAAACCCCTGTAACGTGGTAAAAATACGTCACAGCTGGTCCATGAAAAGTACACGAGTTTCTCACTCACTCCACAGACATCTGGTGAGCACCTGCCATCTGGCCAGCATCGTGGCATGCCCCGAGGCTACAGGGATGTGGGAGAGATGGGGGATCGAAGCAGCTGACCCCTGGCAAAGAGGCAGGCCCATGTCCCAGCGAGGTTTGTGCACAGCGACCCCGCCAAGGAGCACAGCCAAGCTGGCTTCATGAAGCTGGTGATCCCAGGCTCCGTGTAACTGCAGCAAAGGGTCAGGTCCCACCTCCCCGCCATCCCCAGCAAAGTCATCTCCCAGCCTGGAGGGAGCTGTAGGTTACAGACTCTAGAATAAATCCTCTGAGTTAAGACATTGACTCTTCGTGTATTTCACGGCTCATCCCCTTGAGTGCAGGGAAAACACATGACGTTGAAGCAGGTTATCGACCTGCCCACATCGGGTGGCCGACCTGAGTGGGACAGGGTGGAAATTCAAGTCATGGATCCAGCTCTGGTGGATTATAAGATCTTGGGCAATTTGCAATCTCTGAGCATCTGCCTCATGGTCTATAAAATGGGAGTATTAACCCTTGTCCCACCTACTTTAAAGGCAAAGACTGATATTTTGATGCCAAATCTGAATTTAAAGGAATCAAGGCTTCTCCCACACAGACGTCCCAACTTGCCCCCCAGAGGCCCCGTACCTGAATGCCAGACATGGAACAGGGTCTGCTGATAGGTTACTTCTGAGGGGGGAATACAAATCAGAAAGTCCACCTTCTCAAAGGATCCCAAGTCCAAATTTTGGGTGCTGGAATCCGCGATTGAACACACGTGGGAGAGGAGCTTCTGAGCCACAGCCAGCTGATAGGGCCGCACATGGTGGGGCTCCAGACTGTAACCTGGAACCAGAGCCCCAAAAAGGTGACAATGCACCCGAGAGCAGGGGGCCAACACCCTGGACATGCGCTAGGGAATCCAGCAGTAGGGCCCTGTCCAGCGCACAGAGGGACCAAACGGGGATCACACCATTTCATCCTTTTTGGAATAACAAAAGACGAACAGTGCTCAGGGAGCACGGAGGCGGTGACCTACTCTACCCGAAGGCGACCAAGACAGCATCCCAGGGAAGCTGACCCTGAGACAGGACTTTGGAAGAGGCTGTGAGTTCTCTGGAAGGGAGAGAGACCATCACAGCTCTTCGGGAACTCAGGATACACAAAATATTACAACGATGCACTGATGAGCTGGAAATTTACACAGAAAAATGTATCATCTCAAGAAAAGCGTACAAGTGTCCATTTCAGGGCAGGATGAGACTACCAGAGTTTTAAGGGCTAAAATAAAAACTATATATTAGTCCACTTTGATGCTGAGAAGATGCCCTGCCTTCTGGATGTGCCTCTAACATCGCTTCCTCATAGTTCTCCCCCCCGCCCCCCGGCGCCCCCTGGATGCTGTCTCACCAGCCCAGACCCTGGCCGCTGGGCTCCCGGGCATCACTCACTCGGGCACGCCGGAGCTCCGCCGACATCCAAGGATGCTGATTTGGGGACAGAGGGCGCAGTAAGTGAGGACGGAATATGGCCTTGATTTTCCTGATGAAATTTGTCCAGCAAAATGTCAATGTCACCCTCTGCCCAAAACAGAAAGAAAAGAAATGGGTTTCCCATCTCAGTGAAACCCAGCAAACCTCCATGCGACACCTGCGGACGAGGCACTGTCCTGGGCCTGGGGGAACCGAACTAGAGAAGACACGGCCCGTCCAGCAGAGGAGCCCACGGCCTAGTAAGCAAGGCCAGTATGTCAGAGACCATTGCACTGTGAGGCGGCAGGTGACAGGACAGAACGAGGAGCCAGATACTAAAAGACAAGAGGAATGGGTCCAAGCCCACCCTAGAGAAGGAAGGGTCAGCAGGAGTTCCTGAGAGGAAATGGGATGAGCAACCAGGCAAAGAAGGGAGCAGGGCAGAGAACTCACAGCCTAGAACATATGGACTCAAGTCATTCGGAGGGAGAGGTGGGGAGCCACGGTGCAGAGGGCTGGGGAGGCTCAGGGAAGAGGCACAGGACCACAAAGCCCGCGCCCTCCCCCCACCTAGGAGAACCCACAGCTAGCGCAGGAAGACGGCCAGCCGGAGACCACCCCAGAAAGGGTCACAAATCCTAACACAGAGAACGGAGGGGTCACCCTGCACATCCAAACCAAGGTTGGCCTCAGCAGGTTCTGGGGAACTGGCTCCAAGAGGACTGCCCCTCCCACCTGGGAATTTACAGCCGTCTCACGACAAGCCTACCCGGACAGAGGGTGCTGAAAAAGGCCCCCAAGGAGTCCACTTTTCCCGTCACCAGCTCATAATTGACTTCTTTCTGGTACTCCGCTGGGGTGAGAAGGCTCTCAGAAAGAATTCGGGCTTGGTATTTTCCTGGAAAACAAACAACTTTCACTGGGCCCCTCCATTTAGAATCAGCACGGGAGCCCTTCAGTGGCAGAGTCTGTGCTCCTCACTCTCTTTCTCCTTCTCTCCCTAACCCCCTGACAACGGCCTATCCTCTGCCCTGGCCTCCTGCTTCCCTACAATGTGCTAGGCATGTGGTCTTGGGGGGCCCGCAGCTGTCCCCAGGGGCAACCTCACCTGCCTCCTCCTGTCTCTCAGGCCCCTGCTCTAATGTCACCTCCGTAGAGAGGGTCTCCTAACCCCAAACAGGATCCCCATCCCGTCCCTTCCACCGGAGCTGTTGGGCACCATGTTTGGCCTCTGCCTCCCCCACCAAAATGTGCTCCAGGAAAGCAAGGACCTTGTCATCCTCGTGCCTGCATCCCCAGCCCTTAGAACAGCATCTGTGCATAGTAGGGCTTCAATACGTATCTGTAGGATTTGTTAGTTAACTGACTCACTGATCTACACAATAGGAGATTGCCATTGTGGACTTTTTGTTGTTCCCGTTCCACACGAGCCAGCTGGGGGGACGGAGCGCCACAGTCAGGAAGGGACCGGTCACATCACCAGGGGCACGGAGCCACGGGGCACAGGGGTTTTCGACCCCGTCCCTCAGACACCAGAGCTGCCCGGGCTCTCTAGGGGGAAATGGGAACGCTCGCCTTCCGTACGGAGGAACGACTCCTAACTCGGTGCACCAGCTAAGGCGCCTCTCACACCGGGAGGGCCCTGACCGTGGTCACTAACCAGCTGCTGCCACAACCCCGGCCACGAGAGGCAAGGGGAGAGGACACAGCTGCTTCTCCCGCAGCCGCCAGGCTCACCAGTGACGGCGACACAGGAGTCGATGGCGGGGCTGCGGCAGGCGCGGACGATCACCACGTAGTTGGTCTTGGCGAGCTTGCCCTCAATGAGCAGCCGGAACATCTCCGAGAGGCCCTCGGCCAGGGAGTAGGTGCACTCAATGATGTGCACGCTGTCGTTGCAGGAGCTGGCGGCCAGGCCGGCCAGCCAGGGCAGCTGCGCCGAGGTGACGGGGGCCACGGTGCCGGGCGCGGGCGGGCAGGGCTGCGGCTGCGCCTGCTGGTACTGCCGGATCTCCGTCAGGTGCGACTCGCGCCACGAGCGCAGGAAGATCTGCTCCAGGTCCTCCATCAGGGGCACCTGGTCGGCTGCTGGCAACGACAAGACGGCGGGAGAGGCTTCAGCGCCCGCCCACAAGCACAGAGCGCGGTCCGGGCGACACGTGCGGGCAAGCCCGACAGGAACGCCGTGGGCATCATTCAGGCTGCACCGGGCGGGCACGCGAGCATTCACGTGCTCCCCAGCCTCACCGAGCCACGACGCTTTCTGCCCGTTTCTCAGTCTGGTTTTCAGCGACAGGTTTCAAATCAGTGAAAGGACTAAAGCCTCCAACTTCAGGGCTTGTCTCCTTTCCCCTTCGGTCACGTGGAGCCGGGTGTCACACTGTCTGCGGTCTACACAGCCAGCGCTGTCGCTGGGCACACCGGGTCCCTTCGAGCGAGGCACAGCCATTTACTCAGCAGGGGCTCCACAGTTAATCCTTCTATTGCTTCCAAATAATCACTGTGATAAATAACCTCCATGACATATGTCTTTATGGATGGAACCTAACTTCCTAAATTCTCAGAACTGGGATTCTGGAGCCAACTAATACACATGATCGGGCTGCTTCCAAAGGGTCCAAGCGCACCAACCCACCACGACCTTAAGAGCAGGTTGGACCCCGGCTTTACTGCACCCTTGGCACCACCGGACACGTGGCTTGTGTTAACTTCACTAGAAAACTTTACTCGATTTGTTCATTCGTGCCTCTCTGATGCCTAGTGAGACTGAATGCTTCTAGCATTTCTTTCCTACAGACATTTTCTGGTGTCTTTGTCCAGATTTTAGAGTCGGGGAGCTAGAGGAAAGAGCAGCCCACTGGAATTCAGAAGACACGCTCCCTCCCAGCTCGACCCGACACCAGCTCGGACCCGAGCACTACTGGCCGAGGGTACCAGTTTCTGACCGGAAAGATGGGGATCACACCACCCCCTCATCTGGCTGGGCCATGATGTTGTGAGATTAGCTGTGAGCTGACCGGCACGCCGCGGGCAGGACACTCACCGAGCTGGACGAGGTAGTAGACGGTGAGCAGCAGTTGCATCTCCTCGGAGATGGGCTGGATGGTGGAGGCCCCGCACTGCTCGTAGGCCCGCGAGATGGACTGGGAGTTCTGGTAGCACGTGTACAGGAGCGGGCTCACAACCACGTCGTTCAGGTTCCCACAGAGGTAGGGGAAGTTCCCGTGGCCTGCGGGACAGGGAACCGCATTGGCTTGGCTAAGTACGGGGGGGAGGAGGGCAGCGAGCAGGCCAGATGCCGCGGGGGTAACTCTCGTGCCCCTTTCCGGGGAGGCCTCAGACGTCCAGCCCTTGCTGAGCGGCCGCTCTGATCACAGACCGGGGCCGTGGCAGGTGGTCGATGCCTCGTCCCCACCCCCGTGAGCGAGCTACGGCCCAGGGGGACCGCAGGACGCCTGGTGGAAGCAGCCCCTGCTGGCCCCCCGCCGACCGCCCGCCCACCAACCAGCACCGCCCCGACCCCCCACGTGGGACGCTGATTCACGTCCTCCCCGGGCTCTAGAGTGAACTGGGTTAGGAAAATAAATCACCGTACGGACCTGAGGCTCCAGGTCCCCACGGAACTTGACCAAGGCTTTAGTGCACATTCTGGATCACGACCCCCAGAGGCGGAAGAGCCCGGCTGGGCTGGACTCCCCTCCGCACTGTGCATCAGCTGGGGCGCCCTGGGCTGGAAGCCTGACATCGCTAAGCCTCAGTCTTCACATCTGTACAATGGGGGGGACACATGCAGTCCCCGTGGGGCTGCTGAGATGATCAGCTGTGCTGAATGCCTGTGCGGCGTCCTGTACTCAGGTGGCTACACTTACGCACCAAACACACACTTAGTGAACACCTACTGTATGCTACGTGCAGGCATCATGCTTGGCTCCAAGGAGAACCTGACAACTGAGACAGTTCACACCCTCAAGGAACTGCTTCTCAAACCTGAGGGTCCCCTGAAAGGCAGCCTAAGACACAGACTGCTGGGCCCTACCAGCATCAGGTCCAGGAATGGGCCCTACAGCATTGGGTCCAGGAATGGGGCCTGACTGTGATGCCGGGACGCTCCTGGGAGCTCACACCTCTCACAGGTCCTGGAGGGGCTGGTTCTCTGGCCCTGGGACCACAGCTGGGGTGCCACTGCTTACCAACATCCTGATCCAAGCCACGTGGGGGCCCAGGTGAAAAAGGAACTAAGGCAGCCTCGCGGTGAAGCCACGGGGGCGGTTTGGACCTGCGGTGGGCGGGGGCGGGAGGGAAGAGCCAGGGAAGCAAGGACATTTCAAAGGGCACGTGGCTGGGACAGAGCAACCTCACTGGGAAGTGCAGTGAACTCGAGCAACAAGGAGGATGGTCTCCATCTGAGGTTGCCAGCCATTAGACACAGGTGTGCTGGACCTGCACCCCGACTTTCCTGGGGCTTCCGGCTCGGGGGAGGTGCAGGTGCCGGTCCCGCCCACATCCCCGAGCTCCGTTTTCCCACCGCTGTGCTCTCAGGGCCTATGGGGGACGCGCGTCAGCCCACGCGTAAGGTGCGTAATGCGACCGGCGGCATCCTGCCCTCCCCCTTGTCAGCTAACAGGGCCCAGTGGGGCATTGGCCCTGTCCTGTGCCCACTTCAAAACCCAGATGTGCACCCTTCTTCTTAAATACCCTGTCCACTTTTGGTTTTCTAGGAAAAAGGAGTGCCTCTCCTAGTTCCTAACTGCCAGTAAGATCTCTCTCCCACCCTCTCTCCTCTATTCCGACAAACACCATACCAAATGCAGCATTAACTTAATGAAGGATCTGAATGCACGTGTGTGTATGTCTATGCGTGTGTGTGCGTGCGCGTGTGCGTGCACACACGCGCATGTGTGTTCTCACAGGCCAGCATGCAGGGCCAGCGAAAACCATGCTCAAATAAGTCCTGCCCAAGCTTCACATCTCAGGATCTCCCGTTTCACTAGAAAGGGACCTCAGCTGAACCAAACACCTACCTCCACGTAGCATACGTTAACCTACTGTCACAAAACTGAGACCAAATCTTGTTTTCTTGTATGCTTCCACAAGGTGCCCAGAGCCATCCTTGCCCAGAGTCAGATTTTACAGCCAAAACACACCAGTGGCCCAGGGTGACAACGGGACACCCCCCACACACACCAGGGGTCCGTGCAGCAGGGGTGCTGACGGCTCTGTCTCCGACCCCTGGTCCTTCGTGCTGGGCCTGTTCCCGGGGCATCTGCTCAGTGAGGTTGAATGAATGAACAGAAGGACACTGTGGAACCACTTGGTTTCACTTGGGCTCATTGCGGAGCCTCGTGACCCGCTCTAGAACTCGGCATCCGATTAGAGGCTACACCAGTGATGGGTCGGCTTTGTTCTTTCACTAGCCTGGCCGGGGTCTCCGAGATTTCTCAGGAGGACACCCCTGGCGTCAGCCTGTGCCCATTCCTTGCGGACTCCTCCAGGCTCCCCGACCCCCACCACCTGGCCCACTGCTGTGCTTGCCTTTAAATATCACCGGCTTGGCCTTGCAGATTTTCAGCAAGTTGTCAGGAACGGACACGGGTTCTCCGGAGGCCACGACAGGGAACGTGACTGAAGCGGGTCCCACCAAGCCAACCTGTGGCACGCAGGACATGCCTATGCCCTCTGGAAACATGCCGAGAGTGTTAGGAAGACACATGGAATGGGGCCTCCCTCTCCAGCAGACGTGATGTCGGGCCAGCTTACATGTCTGCTGCGGCCTGACGCTCACCCTCCACTTACGGGAACACCCGAGTCTTGGAATCACAGATTCCTGAGGTCAAACGCCTTTAAGGTGGCTCAGTCCAACTTTCCCCACCAAACAACACAGTGTCCTCTTGGATCTCTCTGCCATGTGTCAGGCAAGCCCCTTTTAAATTTCTTTAGGGTCGAGGAGCTAGGTCACTGCTGTACAAGGACCTTGGGCTCTGCTGTGCAGCTCCAACATATGAAAGACCCTCCAGCCACACCCAAGTCCGCCCCAGAACCTCCTCCCCAATTCGCACAAATTCACACAGTGCGCACGTGCACGCGCACACCCCTCCCCCGGCCCGACCAGCAGCACCACCGCCGGCCCCCGAGTCTTGCAACGGGCAAGGCTGCGTCACTTACCGTACTTAGCTCTATTCCCACCGCCCTGGGAGTAGCCAGCGTCTGCAGCTGATGGGGAGTCTGGAGACCACCCTTTGTGGCGTTTTTTGGGGGGCCCGGAGTTTGATAAGATACCTAGACAACATTCGGAGAACAGATTAGGCTGTCACTAAGGACAAGCTTCCAAACACCCCTGATTGGGAGAACACTTATTATTTGGAAACATCAGAACTTCACAACGGCTCTCGGCTGTCTGGTGAGGCATCTGGGCATGAGGAAACATCCTGTCCCTTTCAGTAAACGTTTTTTCCCAAACCAGTCAAGTACTGAGAGTCTTATCTTGGAGCCTCGGCACCCTAGACTTTAAAATGGATCATAAACCCTACCGTGAAAGGTGGCTTGATAAGGACTAACGTGCATGCACATAAAGCAGAGTCTGGGCCCACTGACTGGGAGGCCCCAGGATCACATCCTTTGCCCCCCCACCCCCGGCCCCACCCTGACATTCCAGTGAATGGGGATGCGGTTCTGCAGACCGGCCCCTGAAGCCGCCACCACAGCTTCACCACTGGGGGGCAGCACTGCTCCACCTGTGCTCTGCTCCCACCCGAGCCTTGACCACCAGCTTCAGACCAAGGAAATCCAAGGCAACAGAAGCCGGTACTCGTCGCTGGTACTGAGTCATCTCTGCCCACTCTGGACAACAACAGCATGTGCGTGACTCATGCTGTGTCCCCGGCTTATTCAAAACATCAAGATTTGGTTACCCTGGTTTTTTTTTTTGAGCAATCCAACACATTTCCCCTACTAGAGCTGTGCATTCGGCTACGACTGCCCGTTAAACTCACCTGGGAAACCTTTAAAAACTCTCTGTGCCTGGATGTGAGCCCATCCAAAGTAAGCCCAAACCCAGCATCTGGGGGAGCCCAGGTGTCATGAGGCCCCGAGCTCCCCATGACTAACTCACAAGCAGGACTGAAAACCATAGTTCAGAACATTTCTGTAAATATGGTCTGGGAAGGAGCTCGACAGAGGCAGCAGAGGCTTGTTAAAACTGCCCGCTCCTGGGCCCTGCCTTGACCTTTAGAACCGGATCCCTGGAAACAAGAGAAAAATGCCATTATTCCCAGGCATGCTGGCTACGCCTAAGTGCACTGCGGTTCTCGAGTCACTTAAAGGTAAAAAACTTAAAAAAAAAAAAGGTAAAAAACTTACTCTCACCTTTTCCTTCGACTGAGCAAAAACTAATAAAGTGAATAAAAAGTTAAAATACAAGGTACTTTGTTTACACAGAGCTTTCAAGCATGTGGCTCCTCAACACCCCCCACCACCACCGGCAACGTGGGAGGCGGACACGAAAATGGCTATTCTGTGTAGACCACAGCTTCTACGGCCCGGACATCTGTCCTCGGGTGCCAACAGAGGCGCTCCCACAGACATGAAGATGCCAGCGCCCCTAAAAACCACATTAAACTACCAAAGAGGGGCTGGGCCTCGACACTGAGGGGAGAAGGTCTACAGATATTTTCCCCTTTGGGACACAACCTATAGCCGACCCCAGTGTGGACTCAGCTCGTCAACTCTCCCAAAGTGACGTCATCGGGAGCTGTCCCTGAGCTCCCAGTGCGGACCGTTTCCCGCGGTGGCTCCTGATACTGGGGAAGGGGTCACGACCTGGCACTCTGGGTCAGTCATTCTTCATTACGCAGTCCACTCGCTGCGGGACGCGGGACACTCGGACCCCCAGTGTGGGCACCTAGGAAGCACCCTGGGCACCTGCTACCAGCCCCCAGCAGGGGGCAGTACCCGTCCACTGAGAACCACTGAGCAAGGGCCCTCAAGCCCAAATTCCACACTTCTCGTAGTCTCAGAAACAGCTTCCTAAAACTGATTTCCTCCTTCCCCAGAGCAGGCTGGAAGGCCCAGGCCCCTCGATGTTTCAGCTACGCTAGTAAAGCAACTCCATTCCATCAGCATCCACGAAAGCCGGGCGCCTGGGGCCCCAAGATGGGGAGGACACCGGCACTGGCCTCGGGAATGTCACCACGGGCAGGATACACGGTGGCCATGGAAGGGAGACAGACACCTGGGGCACGCCAGGGAGGGAGGGGGCCCTCCTGCAGGAGGGGATGCCTGAGCTACACCCCGAAAGGCACGTTTGGCAGTGGGGTGAGGAGAACGCTTTCAGATCACGATGTGTGGCCAGGGCGTGGGGACAGGAGGCGGGGGTTACTGAACCACCTCACACTGGAGTGTGAGCAGAAGCCACAGGGAATGAATGGGATTCTATGGGTTGGCCGGGGCCAGATTCCAGGAGGGCTGGAGCGCTGCTGGGGACCTGGGGCTTTCTCCTTCCCACACGGCTCCTCACTCCCCAGGGTGAAGGCCAGCCGTGCGCCTGCAGCTGGCGGGCGTCAGAGGTCAGGCCTGCCATCACCGACCCAGAGGCCCGGGCCCTGGGCAGCCTAAATTCAGCACCTCGCCGAGAAGAACCAGTCACAGAAAGAAAAGTGGGGGCCTGCCTGGGGCTCCTCCTGCCAGAGCAGGGACAAAGGCTTAACCTCAGATTCCACGCTGGTTAGGACTGGGGAGTCTCAGGTCCAATTCAGAAAAGACACTGGTCCTCCAACTCAAGAGGGAGACTCCTGCCAGGGAGTCCTCCGCTGGCCGGGGAACAGAGGCAGGGAAACCTGGGCGAGGCCGAGCTGCCTCTCTGGGCCTCACGTTCCTCCTCTACCGGTTGCTACGGGCTCTTCAAGTGAACAGTCTCGGATCCCTAAACCCCCTTAGCTGTTTGCATGGAGGGGGAGAGAGGGAAGCCTGTGCACTAAACAGCTCCCGCAAGCATGGGGGGCAAACAGAGCCCAGAGTTAGGCTCCATGGCCCCGACTCCAGCAGAAGGTTTGCTTAACCCCTTCATTCACCTCCTCACCCTCTTCCACGCTCCCCTCCTTAAACCATCTCTCGTGCTCCCCCAACTGTAAGTTGTAGCTCAGCTGTCACCTCCTCCGGGAAGCCCTCCTTGAGAAGACCAGCTCAGGGATGATGATGATGTGCACGGCCTAACGGTGTCCCCCCGTGAGCTGCCAGATGGGCCCTGAATTGCCACACAGCCCCTCATCTGACCCTCTCAGCTGCCCTGACAGAATTCTCATCTCCAGATGAGGCAACAATTTGCTCAGAAGGCTTTTCCAAGATGCCCCAACTAATAAGAGCCACAGTTGAGTTTCGAATTTGCAGTTACCTGATTTGGGAACCCATGCTCTTCCCCTGCCACCACGCTGCCCCCGATTTCTCCAGAACTCTACAGCCCTCCTGATGCGTGAGCCCACAGGACATGGGTCACCCGCTGCCTCCTGGCAGAGGCCCATCACCCAGGTCGGTGGTGGAGCCCCCGCACCCCCCTCCAGCACCAGGGCCTGGGCACGGCCCCTCCCGACTCAGGAGGCACCTGCTGGCCAGTTCAGACTCTCCCTCCAGGCCACACCAACTCCAGGATGCACGGGGGTCCCAGCATGGGGGCTCCCACGAGCCCCCCAACAGCCCATCCCAGAGGGAAGCGAGACAACCCCCCACCCCCAGGACCGGCAACGCTACCCAGCGCCGAGGGCCGCGGCGTGGCTGACAGGTCGTTCTTCACCAGCTGTTGGTGCTTCGGGGAGTCTTTGCCATTGAGAACGGCCAGACCCCCGGCGGCCGCGAGCGAGGGGTGCTCAGAGGCTGGTCCTGGCAGTGGACAGAGAGAGAAGGGGGAGAACACACTCAGTCCACAGGATGTTCCACGAGCCCAGCTGGCGGGATACTACTTTCCTTCCATTTTTATAAACTTATAAACGAGCTTTCTGCCGCCAAGTGACTCTGCCCACTGAGAACACACAAACACACGTGCACACACGCTCCTGTCCCAGGGAGCATGGCCTGGGGGAAAGAAGGACCGGGGAGACCTGAGGAGCGGGTGGGGCCCCGGAGTCCCAGGGATGCACGCGAGGCTCCCCCGCCTCCCCCTCCCTCCCCCTCCCAGCTCGGGCTTGGGGCAGACATGCTAGGAAACCTGTTGGCCTTGCAGTCGCCCAGCTCCAGGCTGCTCACTGGGCCTTGCTCCCCGGACCTGAAGATGATGCTGGGGGACACCTGGTCTTGTGAGCCCCACTGCAACGCCCATGTGCCCGCATCAGCCAGAATGGTCTGGAAGGCACTCGAGAGTCGGGGGCAGCACAGAACACTTCCGGTGGGTGCGGCAGCATGAGGAGGGGTTCAGAGCATGGTTCTGAAGCCAGGTGCCCTGTGTCTGAGCCCCGGCTCTGCTGCCTCCCACGGGAGGACACACACTTAACTCACTTGACCTCCTCTGCTCCAACCTTCTCGGCTACACACGGGGACAAGAGCCGAGCCACTGCCCCCCCCCAGAACTCCGGTCCAGCACTGACTTGGTGCCATGCTAGAGCAAGCTCTGGCTGCCAACTGGGGGTGTGGAGGGACCCCAACGCCCCACACCCCCGACAAGGGGATGCCCCTCTGTAGCCAACACGGAGCCAGGACATCTTTCTAAATTAAAAACACAGCACGCTGTGCCAGCAGCTATTATAAATTCACGAGGAAACACAAAGGCACTGCAGACAAAGAGGACAAAGCCTCCTATTTATCTTGAAAAATATGTGGCTGCCTCACGGAGCAGGGGACGTGTTGGGGACCCGCCGGGGACACACCAGCCCGCAGACGCAGCACATCTGGCGTTTCGCCGCTGCTCACCTGCCTGCTGGGCTCCCATCGGGATGCTCGGCGTCGCTCCAGGGACGGGCTCACTGGAGAAGGCCGCCAGGGTCCCAGAGCTCTCCGCGGGCGGGAAGAGGGAACTGGAGCAGGTACTGGCCGAGGTCTGCCGGCTTCTGAACTCTAAGGGGGCAAGATGTACATGTGAAAACCAATTCCCTACCAGTTCTGGGATGCTCTCTTAGATGGGTCAGTCCCACAAGAGAGCTCAGGGTAGCTGGGGGGTCACGGGGGTGCTCTGGCCCAAGGGCAGGGGAATCCGTCTCAGGGACAGCTCTGATGATCAGGAGTGGGAAGCATCATGAGCATTTGAGAAAAACAGACAACACAAATGAGTCACCCCCATCGCTGTCTTTCAAGTACAAGGAAAGAACAGACTATTACTCAGAGGGAGAGAGCAAACACCTGCCCCCCGCCCTCCATCCTGAAAGTCATCCCCTGTCAGAAAGATGGACACAGCCGGTCGGTGAGGTGCTTGGTCATAGCAAGTGATCACAGACTCTTATCTGGTCCCACAGGGGAAGAACCACTGGCTCCCAGGACCTAGAAAATGACTGACACGTAGCAGGAGCTCTAGAAATACCTATCAAGTGATGTACGCAGAGGAGAGGGGGAGGAGAGGAATGCCCAGAGCCAGCCTCTCCTGAAGCCCGTCCTTCTCTTCCCAGCAGCTGGCTGGGGGAGGCCAGGCGACCGGAAGTGAGTCAACGCAGACAAGTGAGGGACAAAAGAGTCTCACTGAGACCCTTCCTAGGACATGTCCCTCCAGAACTGGGTGGGTGGGGGCATCCATCCCCCGCTCCCCTCCATAGATGACTTAGCCACGGGTGGTATGGGAGACGGGGGAGGAGAGGAGCCCAGGAACTTCTTCGAGGAAAGGACTGTGAGGCTGGCCTTTCTACTCTGCTCACAGAGTTCGGGGCAGAGAGAGAAGCCTTATTCCCCTAAATCAGGGTTTCTCAGCCTTGGCACCACCGGTATTTGGGACTGGATAATTCTTGGGGGCAAGGGGCTGCCCTGTACGCTGCAGGGTGCTCCGTGGAGTCCTTGGCCCATATTCGCTGGATGACAGCTAACACTCTCCAGTCACAGGGATCAGAAAGGTCTCCAAGCACTGCCACGTGTCCCACGGGGGACAAAATCCGCCCCGGTTGAGAACCTCTGCCCCAAACACCCGCCACAAGCAGGCACAGCGCATGTGGCCTCCTGTCGGCTTTTCAATGTCCCGTACGATTCGGCAGGTCCTAGACGCCCTCCTAAGGCCCGGCAGCGTGGTGACTGCACGGGGCCGGCCGCCGGCCTGCGGTCCTGCCCGCCTGGAGACCGTAGAGCCGGCTCTCCTCTAAGGCCTGCTGCCCGGCCCCGGGGCCTGCTCAGAGGACTGCCCGAAGCCCCAGGGCTCACCTGAGCCTTTCCAGCAAATGAGAGGTCCTTTGGTGAGAGCCCCTTGTGCGTTGCGGACCAGGTAATACTTCAAGTGTTTCTGCTTCTTGGGCTGAGTGGTCAGCTTGAGATTTATGTGGTGAGAGAATTCGGTGAAGTAACAGAAGCCTTTCTTCCCACAGCCAACACAGTTCCCAGAGAAACCTGGGGGAGGAAACAAACCACCACCGTCTTCAACTTACCTTCAACCACCTCTCCAAATAATATAGACTTCGTGTTTCTTTTTAAGATCTTATTTATTTATTTGACAGAGAGAGAGGGATCACAAGTAGGCAGAGAGGTAGGAAGAGAGAGGGGGGGAAGCAGGCTTCCTGCTGAGCAGAGAGCCCAATGCGGGGCTCGATCCCAGGACCCTGAGATCATGACCCGAGCTGAAGGCAGAGGCTTTAACCCACTGAGCCACCCAGGTGCCCTAAATAATACAGACTTTATGGAAACTCTGACTATTCACATTCTGTACCGCCAACCAGAAAATTCCACAGGGCAAAGGTCCCTGGCACCTTTATGCTGGGCCAGGGGTCAGGATGACCTTGACTCAATCAGAAGAAGGACCAAGAAGACTCAGTCATGAACACGCCGCACCATGCCCCCCACCTCCCAGCAAACTTTGAAGACTGAACTTGCCCCAGGGGCAAATGTTAAAGCCTGTGACACAGAGCAAACTCTACAAGAACAGGCAGGTTCATCCGTCTATACCGATCAAGCACTTGTAACGAAGTGCTCCGTCCCTCTCTCCAGTCATGGAGTCTCAAAGCCCTCAGACCATCCACGCCAGGACGCACTGAGGCCCCGGACTCCATCCCGCTCCTTCGAGTTGTTGCAAAGAAACGAGGGGAGCTCCGGGGTACGTGGCCAGGACGGCGGTGAGGGAATCCTGGGGGCTCGGCAGCCAGGGGAGCACAGACCGTCGGCTAGAGTGTGGCTGTCACTGGGTCAGTGTCCCGCTGAGGCCCGAACGGGCCTTCCTAGGAAGGGACAGAGGTGCCCGCCAGCTCTGAGGCTACAGAAAGGCTGCCCATGACAAAATGGCCTCCTACGCAGTTAAAATCCAGAGAGTACGCGTGAAAGGACCTTTACAAACTATCAAGTCCAATCAAACCATCCTCAGAACCGCTGGTTCACAGAAGAGAAAGGGGCTGATGTGCCTTTTCCGCCTGACGGCTGCTCACGTTTACACCCACCACCTCAAGAAAGTCTCCCTTAAGACCTCGCTTCGCCTGCTGGTGCGTCGGGTTTCTACAGTACGAGGTCCTTCAAGAAGGGAGCCCCTGCAGCTGAGACTAATAGAGAGACTATTTTGTCATATTCTGTGACTGCAAGTTTACGAAGGCCACTCTGACTTAGCCCAGGAGGGCCGTGTGGCCGTGTGTGCAAGCTCGGCTTGTTTAAACAGGATATTCCTGAAGCCTCTGGTGAACATTCAAAATAACACGTTCGTGAAGGTTCAACACATCTCCACGGAGAAAGGAGACACCTACATTACAGAAACTTACTGGATTTTCTGATCTCTTTTATTCTAAGCAAATTTCACATTCCTTCAAAGGCCTTAGAAAGAAGGACAAGTCTCTTGGTTGAGCCACGGGACGGGCACGGGTTGGTTTAAATTTCCAGAATCCCATTCTCTCTGCACCAGAGCAAACAGACGAGGCACCAGGAAATGTCAAACACCGTGCTCTCCATTTTACTTGTTTTTAAGGGGACAGAAAGGGAACAAATGTGCACAGAGATGGGTCAGTCAGCTTTACTGACATAACTAGTCAGTCGGGACAGCAAAACCTTCTTTGGGGAAGCCTGAGAGCCAGAGAGGTTATGTAATAGTCCCGCGTGGATGCGGACAGTGTGTGGCTCCATTCTGGGCCGTGGACGGAGTGTGGATCCACAAGCATGGCATTCAATGCCACTCCAAACACTACCCAAGCCCCACGTCCAGCTTCTGCTCCTGTTCCCCACTCTGCTATGCCGAACCCCAACTGGATCCCCCTGCCCACTCCCACCACCCTCCTGCCTCCGGGCTCGTGCTCCTCCCTACAGAAGCCCCACCTGTGTGTGTCCCACTGTCGCTCAATGCCCATCTCAAATGTCCACTTCCTCAGAGCTTTCCTTGACTCCAAGAGCTGAAGCTTACTGTTCTCAACCCTCTACTGCTCTTCATACTGCTGAGAGGATCACAGTAACCTCTTCTTTCGGGTTTATTGAAATTCACGTCTTTTTTCCCGTAACTCTCCCCATGCTCCAAAGGCCCAGCAGCGTGGTGTGGGTGCACGTAGGTATGGGCTGTGTGTGTCCGTGTAAGTTTATGGGCACAGACTAGCGTCTAGCACAGGGAAGACAGTCAGTAGATATCAGAAGGGAAGTCAGGAGAAGCAAGGTAACGATTCCCATGAACACTTTAGGATTTCTGCATATACTTTGAAATAATAATCTGGTTTTTATTTATGGCTTTGTCTCCAACCTGGATCCCTTAAGATAAGCACAGCTCACCTGTCGTTGAAGAATGAGGCCCGAGAAACCTTCCAAGCTCTTGGGAAGGGATTCTGGCCCCAAGTGTTGAAAAGATGTGTGGACAAGAGCCACTGCCAGGCCGTGTGATGCTAAGAGCACCGTGCCAAGGCCAACATGGCCAACCAGAAGCAGCTACACGGGCGTCAGGCCTTGGTCCCATGAGCAACGTGGCCGGCGGGACTGCGGCTCCCATTCAGACGCAGGGCTGGGAAGCAAAGACCATCAGGGATGCCTCCTTGTGGTGCAGAAGGGGAAACCCTGGGTCTTCCGGGTCTAGAAAATATTTAAGGAGCCGGCAAGCAAGCTGCTCTATTTTGGCAGAAATTTCTGGCCAGGAGAACAGGCTGCTCTTCGGAGAGGTAATCTGGGACCACAGAAGGGGCCGACGAAGAAAACCACAGGACGGCTTCCCAACCAGCCCCAGGAGACCAGAGAAACGGCTGAAATCACCCCAGCTGGACACATGAGGTAATTCTAACGTTTCATGAAATTGTCTGCAAGGCAATACAAATTTTTACATGGATGCATAAAATGAGCCATTCTCTTTGGAAATCCACCTCGGGACTGAAGAGTTGATAATAATCTGCTGAGAAGACAGAAAGCACGGGATGCAGCCCGAATCCCTGAAAATGAGCAGCGACTCAGGGCAGAGACAGCATCGTCTTCAGCTTCCTGCAGCAAACGAAGGGGACACGCTCGGCATCGAGCACGGCGTCCATGCTGGGAACACAAGCCGCGAAGATCATTCCAAAGCCCCACGTGGATGGTGGACGGAGAAGGAAAAGGGGCAAAGTAAAACAGATGTTCATTTCAGGGTGGGGGGGGGCAATTTCCTCCTCTTCCACTTTGTGCTTCATTTCTGTGATTCCTGCCATGATCCTGCCTGTGGAGGTAAATATCGCCTCACGACACATGAGGAAAAAGTACGTCCGTGGCCCCCAGGCTTGATATTTTGGGCGAATTCCAATGGAAGTGCAGAAGGGGTCTACTTTCTACTTGTGTCTCTGAACGTGGGCCTCTGAGGCGCGCCTCCCTTCGCAGTCCTCCCGGGAGGCCTGGGAAGAAGGACCCAGACCAGAGTGCCCACCAGGCAGTGGGCGAGAGGCACACAGTCCCACAGGCCCACACCTGAGAGGCAGGAAAAGCCCTCAGAGCTGAGTCAGGATTCAGATGGGACAGAAACAAGATGGGGTGAGGAGCGTGGAAAGACAGAATAAGCACTGATGGAAGTTACTGGCTTGGAACGTAACCCACAAGACCCAGGGATTATCGAGAATCCTCCAAGGAGGCTCATAACTAGTTCCCCTGCCTCTAGTTCTCCCTTGGAAAGAGGTGCAAAGAAATCTGTGGTTCATGTGACCTCCAAGAGATAGTTCTAAAATTCGAGTTAAAAACATAGCAATCACCGGGGCACCCGGGGGGGCTCAGTGGGTTAAAGCCTCTGCCTTCGGCTCAGGTCATGATGTCAGGGTCCTGGGATCGAGCCCCACATCGGGCTCTCTGCTCAGCGGGGACCCTGCTTCCCCCTCTCCCTCTGCCTGCCTCTCTGCCTACTTGTGATCTCTCTCTCTGTCAAATAAATAAATAAAATTTAAAATATATATATATACAGCGATCACCTTATTTGAACATTTCCAAACATAGGACCCGTTAAGGGAAAACTGGAAGCAGGGGTCTACACAAGAAGAGAGGATTAGCGACAGGTCAACCAAACGCTTTGGGAGAATCCCATCTGGATCTTGGTTCAAACAAACTGACTGTAAAAGAGGCCAACAAAAATCATAAGACAAAATTTGAACACAGTGGATATTTGATATTATGGAATGATTACAAGACGTTCTAGATGTGATAATGGTTCAGGATTTTTAACAAAAAGCCCTTTTTAGAGACGCACACTGAAATGCATACAGATGAAATGACACCTCTGGGATTTGCTTCCAAAAAATTCGGCAGAGAAGGAAGAGTTAGGTGTGAAATGCAACTGACCGTGTGTCAGTTAACTGTCAAAGACACAAGGCAGATACATTATACTATCACAGATTTCTCCCTAAAAATGACTTCCTGGGGCATCCGGGTGGCTCAGTCAATTAAGCATCCAACCCTTGGTTCTGGCTCAGGTCATGATTTCAGGGTTAGGGGAGCAAGCCCCGTGTCGGGCTCCCAGCTCAGCATAGTCTGCTTGTCCCTCTCCCTCTGCTCCTCCCCTGCTCCCTCTTAGATAAGTAAATAAATAAAATCTTTAAAAAAAAAAAAAAATAACTTCCCAGGCACCAGAACCTTTCCCAAGCTGGGCCCAAGCAGCCCCCACCCCCAGTCTCCACCCTGTTCCTCCAGCACAACATCCTCCTTCATGCACATGACCCCCCTTCTGCTCGAGAGCACCTCACCTTCTGGAGTATGAGATCGGGGCCAAAGTACCTGGGTTCATATTCAGGACCTGCCACTTACTAGCTGGGTATCCCTGAGCGAGTCGCTTAACCTCTCTGTGCCTTCATTTCTTCATATATAAGTGCCAGATAATAACGTACCCACCTCTCTGGCTTACTCCATCCTATCGAGCACAGTTCCTGGTGCGTGCGTGGTCAGGGCTGGTAAGGGGGCCGCTCTTAGTGTTTAGCTGCTGTCATTGTTCTCCAGGTTTTCAGGGCCCAGCTCAAACACCACACCCTCAGGGACCCTCTGCCCATCACCGGGGTTCAGTGAGCCCTTCCGTAGCCCCCCACATACAGCCGGCTACGCGGAGATGTACTATAAGCTTGATTTCTGCAGCTCTCTGAGCTGAGTCCCTGTTCGCCTGAGCTTTCGCCCCAGGTGGGAAGCCCCCAGGGAAGCACCAGGTTGGATTTGACTTTGGGGCCCCAGAGCTGAACTCAAAGTCCACCTGCCATCCGAGTATACATTCCATAAATGCTTAATGCTTTGCCTGCTGAACGAACATAGGACTCATCTACACCTAAAGTGGAAAAAAAAATGAACGTTCTAGCTCCATATTTTCTTTCACCTTAGCTGTCGGCCCATTCCAATGAATTACTGTCAACAGGTGGAAACACACATTAAGATTTTCATCTTTTCAAAATCCTTCGGTTGATTCAAAGTCGCTAAAACAAGATTCCCTTCATTATAAATGGGGGGGGGGTGTAAATTAGGGGCTAAAGCCATTGCTTCCCCCAAGATCCTGTAGAGCCTCCAGTTTATAGATCACTAAAAAGCTCTGAGCCCAGGCCCCCGGAGGTTGTGGGGCTACCTCGTCCTGTGCAACCATCAGGGGTAATTACAGGAAACCCAAACAGTGTTAAGTGTGCGAGCTGAGAGCATAAAGTTATTTTAAAAGAAGAAAGCATTGGTTATTGCCAGCCGGCCCTCGTTACCCACCTCCGAGGGCTTTTTGGCGAGCCCCCGTTAACAAAGACCCTACTTCCCCCGCCCTGGCCACCCGAGGAGCTGGAGCTGTTAGGGGCTGGTGGTGAATGCACTGAAAGATTCTTGTCTCCACCCTTGAAGACCCAGAACTTCCTTGATTTACTGCCCTGGCAATTCCTTTACAGTCACAAAGTGGCCAGAGCCCTGGCCGCCACCGGATCGAACGGGGACCGGGCCACCAGCACCATCCCACCGGCACGCAGCATCAGGAGTGGTCTCGGGGAGCAAATTCAGTCTGAGACAGAAGGACTCCAAGAGCTCCTTGGGACTTTTCCGGGATTGTTCTCGTTTTCAAGAACTAGTTACAGAAAGCCCACACCGGCCTGAGCCTCTTCTCTCCCTGGTCACCGTCCCAGAGCTGTGTGCATCCCCGTACCTGCGCTCACCTGCCTCCCTTCCCAGCATTAACCCCTGGCCGAGCCTCCTTGAGGCAGGAACCATTTCCTTGTTTTCTGTGGCTCCATTCTCGTCCTCTGCTCTGTCTATCCTCCCCTTGGGTCCTTTACATGGTATCTCAGACATAAAACGTGCTCAATAAATATCCACTGACGTGCGTGGACCTACCCAGCTTCAGGTGTTGGATCAAGCATGAAATCTAAATGTTCTGCCACAAAGACTGTTCCTGATGCTACATGTGGCCCAGATCATTACAGCCCTTCTGCCTGCCTGGTCCTCCTCTGAAGGAGACACCCAGCCCGGTGAAGGGGGCAGACTGCTGAACGGCCAAGAGCCCCTGTGGGAATCACTCCCCACTTGATGGAGAAGGTAGGAATGTTCTGCAAGCAGGAACACGCATTCAGCCCTGTTCTCCCTCCGCCTAATGTGTGATGGCTTCTGAAACCATCTAGGATAGGTCCCTATCCTATTCTTTTTTTTTTTTAACGATTTTATTTATTTATTTGACAGAGAGAGAGACGCGCACAAGCACAGGCAGGGAGAGTGGAAGAGAGAGAGAACCAGGCCTGACTTGATCCCAGGACCCTGAGATCATGACCTGAGCCGAAGGCAGTCCCTCAACCAACTGGGCCACCCAGGTGCCCCTCTACCCTATTCTTGACATAGGCAAGCACTTAGAAAAGGTTTGATGAACATACATCTAAAAACTTAATTCTAAAGGATAGGTTCTCTATAGGAAGCTTGTCACATTTTAAAATAAATCTCATTTACATTCCAAATCCACACAGAAACAGCCTCCTGGAAAACATAAACGGGCCAGCAGGACCTGCTGATGAACAGGCTCCCAAAGGAGCCCTACCCCCCCAGACCCCCCAAGGCCTCCCTTGTCCCCACCCCACATGCAGATGGAACCACAGAGAAGGGACTTACCAAGAAGAGCGTTGTGCCCATTATCATCGGGCAAGAACCTTTTGTCGACGGCACACACCAGGAGGTGGTCCGGCAGGCTGGGGGACTTGGCCCCCACGAGGAGAAAGCCTGCGGGGACGTCGATGGGCTCACTGGAAATGGAGACAAGACGCAGGTCCTTCCCCGCCTGGCAGAACCCTACGAGGAATGGGCAGGACTCACGAGCGCGCCAAGGGGCTTCCCCAGAACCAGGCTCCCCGTGGGCAAAGGGAAGACATTCCAGATCTCATCAGGAACAAACCTCACTTCTGCAGGCGGCTGACTTTAAAATTAGTTCCAAGAGATAAAGTTAGAACCGTAGTTACTCGGGACCCTTGCCTCACAGTAATTCCTTTGAAGACTACGGTGTCACCATATATTCATGTACAAAGGACACTCGGCAGGAAAAACGGTAGACGAGCAATGGTCGATGAAAATGTATACAAGACAAATCCATAAGAAATTGTGAGTAATGGGATATTTTTTACACCCTGCATTTCTCACAGGTATGAGGAACAGGCAAATGTCTCAGAGAGGGAGGGCAGTGCTGGCAGCCTCTGGGGGCGGGGGCCGGACGGGGACACGAGGAGAGTGACCATCAAGGAGCCTTGCACTCCAGACCCCTCTGAACATTTTGTACTTTGAGCTTTTAAATACAGTTCCCTTTCGAAAAAATAAGTGCCCTAAAATATATGGAAATAAAAGGGGAGAAACAGCTGAGATTTATTTGGATGGGCCCTCTCCAACGTCCCCCCGGATGAGGGCACATTCAGCCCCGTCTCCTGGGCCTGTTCTATCCTTAGTTACCGACGGAGACACTGAGCATTAACATGATCCTGACGGTCCCGAGGCTTTGCTGCCGGGCTCTGCAGCATGACTAGACCCCTCCGGCGTGCACCTGCTGTGCCTGTGCCGGGAGTCTCCCATGTGCCCCCGGGGGAGCGCCACGCAGGGGCCCTGAGGGGTGGGGAGGCTGGCAGGCACGGAGCCAGCACCCACTGTGTGCCAGGCACTGGCCCGGGAGAAGTTCTGCAAAGCTCTCACTGGATCACCTCTTCGGAAATGATTCAGCCCCCAGTTTACAGAGATGGAAACCGAGGCTCAGAGAGGTTCCGTGATGCGCTCAGAGCTGCTGACGGGTGGGCCGGGCTGGAGGCACGTCCGCCCTCAGCTTGGGCTGGTTCCCCTTCAACGTCTTAGGGAAGTTAAGCAAAGTTCCCAAGGCCAAGGTAAAGCACCCCACAGGCTTTCTCCCTACGTGGCCTGTGCCCATCCTTCGGAAGAGCTGGAGGAAAACAGGCCGGGGACATCAGAGTGCTTACTGCATTGGCTTGGAAATTCTTTGGAAATTGCAGTGATGACCACTGCAGAGTTCACGGTTTCCTTCTTTAATTAGGTGACCTTTTAACATCTGGACACTAGACGTCCTACGTCCTGAAGGGCAACGGCACTGGTTTCTCCCTCCCTGTAACAGCAGCCCCGGTGAGGGCTGACTGCCTCTCCTGCCGGCATCCTGCACAAGGCCAAGTCCAGGCCCACACACACAGCACCTGGGACCTCTACACCCCATCTGACCTCAGCACTACACCCTGCCCAGCCACACCTCAGACTCCTACCTACATAAACTGCCAGCAGATCCCCAGATGGGCTCTACTCTCCCCCTCCTGAGCCTCTGCACATGCTGTTCCTCTGTCTGGAATGTCCCAGTTTCCCTCAACCCTCTCACAGACTCCTGTTAATCCTCCCAAACCCACATAATGGGCCACCTCCTCCAGGAAGCCTTCCCTAAACTCTCTACCCATGGGAGGAAGCTTTCCTGAGCTCCCAGGCACCCCTGCTTGCCCACCCCACCCTGTTGGCACCTTCCACCTCGTCTGCAAAGTGTCTGCTTGCCTCCACAGCTCCGTGAAACCGGAGCTCTGTACCTTTTATCTCCATATTCCCAGAGTGGGGGTCCCAATCAGCAGTGAACAAGTTCAGTGACACCACTCAACTGGTGTGGCGACAGGCGGATGAACGCACAGCACTCCTCCGAGAGGCTATCCCGCTGGTGGGCAACAGAGCCAGGCGTTTACCCACAAGTTTCTTTGAGTGCAGAGCACGAGCTCTTAGCATCAGACCAAGGTGCCCCCTACCAGCTGCATTGCTGTGCCTCGGTTCCTTCATGGCACGGCAGGAGGAACGTACTGATTCTATGGGGCTCCTGAGAGAACATTCAACAGGAAAGTACGATCACAGAGGAAGATTATTCTTACTGAGCAATCTGAGTGAAATCTCAGCACAAGCAGACCCGAACTGTGAAATATATTCTAGCTTCCAAACAACCGATGAAGAAAATGAACAGATGGATCTAAATCCGCTCGTGACGCTGAGCTGTGCACAGAGTGCCGAGGGGCGCTGAGCCGACAGCCCCCGGGGGGTGCGGCCAGGGACCAGGGGCACAGGGGACCCGGGGCGCACAGCCACAGACTCGGCCAGCCGCCAGCCTCACCATCCGTGGTACAGCAGCCTTCGGGCGGAGGGTGCATCTGGTAGGGATTTGGGGGGCAGCTGGGCTCCAGTCCCCCTTCTCCCTCTTCTTCCTCGTCCTCATTGTCCACTCGGCTACCACCTAGAAGTGGCAAAGGGGAGGGAGGAGACAGTCAGAGGCAAGGGGTCGGCAAGTCTCAGCCATTTAATGATTAACCAATCCCTACAGACGCGCTGGGAGTCGGGCATCAAACTCCCCCCAGAGGGGAGAGCTGAGGTCGGAGGACTTTCCCAAGGTCACGGACTCAGGCTCCCAGCCTGGCCTCGCGACTTCACATTCAGGTTCACGTCTCTTTCCATTCGGCAGAGCTGCACCCGCCGGCTCACAGTAACTGGTCGAGTGAGAAGCCCTCCAGAAATCCTTCCGGGGGAGGTGCCACAGATTCAGATAGAGACCATTTTACAGAGAGGGACACGATGACTGGCCCGCAGCTCCCTGGGGACAGCAGGCTCCCAGCGGCACCTGAGGCCCACGCTGAGGTTTGACAGTCCTGCTTCGCTCAGAATACAAAGCCCCGTGCGAACTGCCTCTCCGGTGTGTTTATTCAGCCCCAAGGGAAGAGGAGATGCACAGACAGGACCAGAAATACAAACACGCCCAAATCCGGCCCAGACACACAAAGCACCATTCCAGAACAGGGCCCAGGCACATTATGACTTGGGGAAACTTTTTTTTTTTAAGTGCAGTCGCATATTGGCAAACACGGAACTGGCCAGAAGAGCCAGGGATTGGCCGTGAAAATCCCCCGGCCCCCTGTGCAGAGCTCTGCCTCGTGGTGAAATAGCTTCTGGTCATTCCCGCAGCCTCTCAGGTCCCAGAGAGCGGGGCCCCTGCCCTCAGGCATCCCCGTGACCCCAGAGGCAGCGCCCAGCTGACGGGGGCACACCCCCTCGCGCCCCGTTTACGCAGCACTGCTCCAGAAGGGGGTTCGTCTAAATGGATTTCCCAGGCTATGAAGTACCGTCCTGACTCCTTTTAACTGACATTCGTGGTCAAAAATCTTTCTCAACTTGTCCAGGTTTAACTGTCATTTAGTAAGGAGCATGCAAACTTCTTCACGGAATAGGGTCATTACGCGCATCCTCGAAAGGGCTGGGCTGGAAGACAGTTTTTCTTTTTTGTTTCTCTGCCTCCAGTTTTAGGGCTTATTTCTGTGTTCCCAGTTCTCCTGCATCCTCTTCCTTGGCTCTTTCCCCTCCGTCCATGCAGTGGGTTAAGTGGTTCTGGGTGAGGGATGAAATCGTGTGCAGTGGAAAGAGAGGGGCAGGGAATCAGGGACCGCTCCGTTCCCGAGCCTGCCGCTGTCTGTGTGGCCACGGGAAAGTTACTCAGCCTCTCTGGGCATCAGATCCTGTGTCTTTAAAATGAAGTGGTTGGATAGGGCCACTTTGAGCTGCTACAGTCTATATGGGGACATACAGCCCTCAGCGCGGCACAGAATCTTCCTGATGTGATTTAATTAGTACAGTGGCCACCATTTTATTCTTCTTTTGTAAGATTTTATTTATTTGTTTGTTTGTTTGGCAGAGAGAGAGAGAGATCACAAGTAGGCAGAGAGGCAGGCAGAGAGGGAGGGGGAAGCAGGCTCCCCACCGAGAAGGGAGCCCAGTGTGGGGCTCAATCCCAGGACCCTGAGATCATGACCTGAGCTGAAAGCAGAGGCTTTAACTCACTGAGCCACCCAGGCGCCCCTGTGGCCGCCATTTTAAAGGTGCCCATGGGACAATAGGCAGAAGAAACTGAACATTTTAAGCCAGCTCAGGCCCGTGACCTTGGCTAGCTCGGAGCAGGAAGTGGAGGATCCCTGGTGCCACCGTCTTTCTGAGCCGGGAGAGCACCAAGAGCACCGAGGTGGCAGGAAGACCATAAAAAGATTCCCCAGGAAGCACACGATGGGGGTGGGGATGAACTCGGGAGCCTCCCTCAGATGCTTCCTTCCTGCCATTAAAGGCAGGCCCGGAGGGATTTTAGCCTAAGGGGTGGAGTCCCGCCCAGACCCCAGGCGCCAGCAATGCCGCACTCGTCCCCTTGGGGGCTGGGACCGTCCTGTGGCCACCTGTGGAGCAGGCGGCACAGAGCTGTTTGTGCTCTGCGGGGCCCTGCCACTCTCCCGGCCCAGTCAGGACTCCAGAGGCTCGGAGGGAAGGGCAAAGACCCCAGCAATCTGGGTGAGAAGGAGCAAGACCTCAGAGCCACACAGGAATGCCTGTCTGCTTGTGACTCTGCTAAAGCCAAAAGAGGAATTCAGACTCTGAGAAAGAATGAAAGAGGAGGGTCTTCAGCCTAAGAAAGCCAAAGAAAGAGCTCGGGAATCCGGTGGATGACATAGCAGACCTCAAAGGTCAAAGGTCCACCCCAGACGTCCCAGGGCCTTTGATGGGATCAGTCAGGCAGCAGGGAGGGTGAGCAGACTTCTTACAGCCAGGAGCAGAGAGACCAGCCTGCTGGCCAAGGTCTCCCGGTGGGAGGAGGGCATTGCCACGGCATCAGACAAGACCAGCCGGGTTGGGAGCCAAGGACCTTAACACAAGAACACACAGGCGCCCAGAGACGCTGCCGCACTTCACTCTGCGGAGCTGAATTTTCTTTTCTTTCCACGAGAATAAACCGTCTGACATTCTGAGCGGGGTGGGGTTATAAGGATTAAATGCATCTCGTTTAATTAATTAATCCTTATCTCAGAACACTGGGGTGGTATTTGTTTTGTTTGGTCTTTCTCTAAAAAAAAATAAGTCAATTGCACATAAAAGCCTTTTCCCCTGGAAGGAGGTGCGGTAAGACCTCTGACCCAGGGGGCCAAGTTGTGAGGCCCCTGCTGAATCGAGCTTGGGAACACACGTTAACAGTCCCAGAGTGTTTAGGATACCGGCACCCTGGCCATCTTAAGCACCATCTTTCACGTAACTGAGGAAGGACAACAGCAAGAGACAGACAGACAGACAAGCCATCCGCACCAAGTTTCAGGACGCAGAATCCAGGGGCAGAGCTGCGTGTTCAGTTCACGGTGACACCCAGCAAACTAAAAAAGAGAGTCTCCCCCTTCCCACCAGACCCCTTCTTTGTCCTTCCTGCACCTCGGGAGGATTTCTCTGTTT
>CM053610.1:110704558-110724836 GCA_028646535.1 Procyon lotor
CCTCCCAGGGCTTGCTCCTCTCCGCCCCCAGGTGAGCAAAACCCCCCTCCCCCACCTACTTAACCACCTGCCTGCCCTCTTTCCAGCACAGAGCCGCCAAAGCTAAGGGTACAACTCCCTGACTCGGCACTCCTTCAACACTGCAATCAGCAGGCAAACCCATCGGCCGGCGTCCCAACTCGGCACTCCTTCAACACTGCAATCAGCAGGCAAACCCATCGGCCGGCGTCCCAACTCGTGGGATTCAATCAGCTTAGCAGATGGAGGTGGAAAGCACTTTGTAGATTTAAAGGTGCCATTCACATGGACTAAGTCATCATTTTCACTGTCGGTAATTCCTCATTAGCAATGAAGCCTTTCGGTACTGAAAGTAACTAACGATGACTGCTACTGCGTGCATTTTACATAGGTCTGTCGGCTGCACAGCCTCCCTCCTCCTCTCATTTCTCGTCCCCCCCAGTATTGCAGCGACGCTTCCCCTGCTGGAAAAACGTGCCTACTTTCGATGCCAGAGAATTCTTGGTTTTCCTAATCTGTGCTTTTGGGCACAGTCCAGTTTCTCCCAGACCCTCCCTCCTCCAGCTCTTTTAGGTCCTTACTGTGGCTGTTTGCAAAGTTCAGGTAAGGACCTTTCAAGGACGGACACAAGGAACGCCTCCCTGCTAGAATAAGGGACTATCAGGTTCCACACAAGCAACTCTGTGCCTCATTTTCCCTTATGTGCAACCCTCCCGGCCAGCCATCCCCACACTCTGCCAACACACACACACACACAGCGACCAGTCCAATACAGGACCGGGCATGCTGCATGCACGCCTTCTTAATTGATTAATTTTTCTTTTAAACAATGGTCCTTTTTGCCTTCAATATCTAAGTGAAGTCTGCAGGGGGCTTCCAGTGGAAGACCTAAACTGCCCAAAAGAACTTGGGTAACAGTAACTGTCTCACCCGTGGACTGCCGAGGGGGGTTACATAAAACACACGTGGCTATCAAAGAGACACACTAAAGACTGAAAACAACCATTTTATTCTCCGGATAATTAAGTAAATCCTAAAGTTGTCTCCATGTCTGAATATAATTGAGTCATTTATTCCTGGCACACATTCAACTCGTAAGGGTTTATTCTTGGTGTTTCAAAGTTTCTAGAGGGCTCTTGTATCTGCGATCACAAAGAGAAACTACCTAGAGACTATGTTGCAAAGATAGGACCCTGAATCCCGGGAGAGAGAGAAGAAAAACATCACCGAGGGCCAAAGCCTATTAAAATTTCTGCCTTATCCAGTGAGAACGTCGAACCTTCTAACGAGAGCAACAACCCATTCACGACAGTCCGATGCAGCCCAATTCCTTCCCCCTGTTATCCAATGAATAACTATTCCTTGCAACCTTGTGGCCAGAGCAAGGGAAAACGCAGGTGCACCTTTGTTTTTTCTAACAATTCTTTTCTGCTAGACTCAACGTTTTCCACACAGAGGCAAGAGTTTCAGTGCTGTTCTAACAGGGGCTGCACGGACCCAGGACCCACACCCGCGCATCTCCTACCTTCCAGGGCGGAGAGCTGCTGCTCGGCTTCCAGGTAGAGCTGGGAGAAGACGGGCCGGGGCACCAGGCTGCTGGACCTCAGGGACGCCTCGATGGAGTTGTGTAAGACCTCTTCAAACCGCGTCGTCTTCAGCTGTCCAGCGTAAGAGTTTCCCATCTTCGGAGGCTGCTGTTTAAAACGACATTTCGGCGTCAGTTGAAAAGGCTGACCCGGCGCCCAGAGCCCAAAGGCAGAAGTGAACCCATCGCCAGGAGGGAAGGGCCCTGGATCCCCTGCTCAGCAAAGAGGAGAGGGCGGCTCTCGGCGACAGCTACAGCAGGGTAATTACAGGAAGTTATATAAGTAACAGCTTTCTCTAATTTAGCGCTCAGATAGCAGAGTCTGACACCTCTTGCATATTTCACTAGAAACCGACTCTTCGTCATCCCTGGTTTCACAGACCGCCCCCTCCCCGCCGTCCCCCGTATACCCCCCTCCCCAGGTTTTCCCTGGGATGGGATCCAGCCCCCATGAGAGCTCAGACAAATGATGGTTTATTTTCCTTGACTCACAAAGCAGCCCTGCACCCCTTTACCTATGCGACCGAGGCTGACAATTCCACGATCCCCAATGGCTAATCTCCAGATTGTAGGATTACAAGACCTCCCCACACCTTCTCAGAAGGTAGGCTAGCAGATTTCCCTTCCCTGCTTCTTCTGCTAACAGGCCAAAGAATGTTCACATTCTTCCTTTAAAGTGTTTCTGTAGCTTATTACCGTTTCCATCATACAAGTAATGCGGAATTACATCTGGGAAACGTGGAAATCGAGAAATTACAGAAGAGGGTGGACAAACATAAGGAAAAATCACTGATGGGCCCATCCCCCCAAGATAACCACTGTGATTTTTTTTTTTTTGGTAGCAGTTTAAGACATCATTGACGTCCCATACCGTTCACACACTTAAAGTGCACAGCTCAACGGTTGTTAGTATATTCAGTGTCATGCAACTATCACACGATCAATTTTAGAACATTTTCATCACCCCAAAAAGAAACCTCGTATCCTTAAGCTGTCACTCCTTAATCTCCCAAACCCCCAGCACTGGCAACCACTAATTTACTTTCTGCCTTTGTAGATTTGCCTCCTCTGGAAAGTTCCTATTAGTGGAGTCCTACGGTCTATATGGTCTTTGGTCTTTTGGTGACTGGCTTCTTCCAGATTAGCACGATGCTTTCAAGGTCCTTCTGTGTTATCACGAACATCAACACCTCGTTGCCGCCGGGCTAGGATGATGCATTCTTTCCAGACTTAATTTTCTTCACAACTTGGGGATAGGAGGGAGACGGGAGACCGTATTCACATAGTCATAATCATTCTGTACGTGAAATTTTTGATTCTGCACTTTTCACTGGACATGGACATTTCACTCAATCCTCTTACAAATGCTCTGGCCGCATCATAGTCCGCAGAGTGAAGGTGCGGTACTGTCTCAGACATCTCCCTCGGCTCGTATGTGGTAAACCTCTATGCTTGGTGCTCCCCAAGCAGCAGCACTTAAATTTATATCCCTTCCTGATGTTTTCCATTTATTTTTTATTTCATTAAAGTTAACTTTCTGTTTCTATTTCCTCTTGGCTTAATCTGTTGTACTTTTTCCAGACTTCTTAAAATGATTCCTTCCTTGTCATCCTTATTTCCCACCTCCTGTAATAATGAAGCTATTTCAGGCTATTTTCCTCTGGATGCTTCTTCCGCTATGGTGCATAGGTTTGGTATAAAGTGTTCTCCTTTTCATTTCTTTTGAGACAGAAATCCTTTTTGATTCCCTTCTTAATCAGCTAATTATCCAGGAATGCATTTTTAATTTCTAAATAGTCAAGATTGATTGGGGGGAGCAAGAGATCAGCCTTCTTTTTTTTTTTTTTTTTTTTTTAAGTAGGCTCCACACCCATTATGGAGCCCAAAGCGGGGCTCAAACTCATGACCCTGAGATCAAGACCTGAGCTGAGATCAAGAGTGAGACACTTAACCGACTGAGCCCATCCAGATGCCCCTAGTCTTATTTACTTCTAATTTTTATTGGGTTATAATCATGACTGTGGCCTTCAGAAACTCGACTTTTAAAATGTTAAGGGTTTCTTTTTGATGGATACCAGATGGACTTTACAAACAGCCTACCGACGTGAGAAAAGAGACGGAAAAACTCTCTTTAAAGGAGGAAAGGCGATAGAGCCCTCAGTTCTTCTACGTGCTTCTATATTTCTCACCCACCACACTGCTGATGGTCAGAGAGGCATCTGACTTAATGCCGACAGATGCCAGGGCCAGCGGACCCTGGAGCGGCAGCACCTCCCACTTCCTCACGGCAATGCCCACAGTCACGGTAGCCTTGAGCCCGGCTTCACGCCAGCCGCCGGCTCACGCAGCGCTCCGGCTTCAGACAGATGGGTGAAAGTCTCCCTTGCTTGGGTGGCAGAGCCATTTCAAGATGGGGCCGCTGGTGCCCCAAGGGAGCTCTGGTTTCCCTCCAGAAGGTAAAATGGGCCAAGTAGTCGCATTGTTTTTCTGCCTTTTTGTAAGGAAGGTCCAGCCTTTCCTCTCCCAACTACAAGTAAATGAAAACCATTAAACACTTCCTGCTTGCAGCAATAATCCCTGACCAGGGGCCCCTGGGCCAGCCCCTGCTTCCAGTCTGGGGAAATGAGCCTCCGGAATTAGCCTGACACAGAGAAGGTGCTGGAGAAAGAGGTCAGCTGCCGGGAGCCCCCAAACAGCCGGGTCAGCAGGGTCTCCAGGGTCCCCATGCCTGCCTTTTTCCTTGATCTGAGGCAAGGAAGCCTTGACCCCTTGATGCACAAATGAGGGGTTACTGGCCACATCTGGGGACCCTTGCATTACTTTCGGTTCAGGGTGGTCTGTTTAAAGTTGCCACAAGTTAGAGGCGCCTGGGTGGCTCAGTCGTTAAGCGTCTGCCTTCGGCTCAGGTCATGATCCCAGAGTCCTGAGATGGAGCCCCACATCGGGCTCCTTGCTCAGCAGGAAGCCTGCTTCTCCTGCTACCATTCTCTCTGCTTGTGTTCCCACTCTCGCTGTGTTTCTCTCTGTCAAATAAAATCTTTTAAAAAAAAAATTTTTGTAAAGTTGCCACAAGTTAGTAACACCACAAATGTCTATTTCTGTCGGTCTCTGTCTGAAGAGCTTAGGGCCCACAGAAAGGAACTTTAAGTCTGTCCCACTTTACATGATGTCGCTACAGAATCATGTTTGATGATCAAAAGAAAATGATGGAGGCACCCATACCCTACCTTCCCAAGGTCCTGTTCTGCTCACCTGACAGCTGATTGGCACCCTGAGCCCAGAGGGTTCCACCAGTTAGAGTAAATGATGTGGACGGAGCAATAAAGAGGAAGAAAGAACTTGAACATTCGCTGCCCAGCTACTGTGTGCAAGGCTCCCTGCCAGCTCCCTTGCCTAACACATTCGGGGCTCAGGGGAGCGCTATTATGAAGCCCATTCTAAAGATGACAAATTCAAGTCTTGGAGATGGTAAGTCACCCGAAGGAACTCTTGTTCAAAGAAAAGAAACAGAATGGGGTGGGAGGAGAAGGAGCAGGGAGGGAAAGAGGGTGGGGGACGGAAGGGGAGGGAGGGAGGGAGCACGGCCTGCCTTCCAAGATGGGTCCACATCCCCCCAATGCTGGTGCACCATACTCTTCAACCCCAGAACCCAAACACAACCTTCCCACGAGAGCCTGGCTGTGGGTGACTGGAAAGAGCCTGTGCGACCCTGAGCCAAGTGTCTGACTCACTGGGCCTCCGTGTTCTCGTCTGTAAAATGGGCCCTCTCGAAGGGCTCACTGGTCACAATGGACAGTAACAGCGGCAGTTTGCGGAAACTGCCAGAACATAAAAGTGGGCCAGAAAGGAAGAGGAGGGAATTTGGGGAGAATGGATTTTGGAAGAACATTTTTAAGAAAGCGACGGGAGAGTACAAAGGAATGAAAGCCCCATGAGGACAGACAGACAGACATGCCCCAGAAAAAGGAGAAAATTGTCTTTAGGAGTAGTAAACAGCTTATAAGATGGCCCTGTGCTAGAGTAAAATCAAAACTGAGAGTGAAAATCAGACACTGAGAAGGTAACAGTCCCTGAAGCTTCGGAGCTAGGGATTTACGGGGATAAAGGTGCTGTTCTAGGCAGGTCAGTCAGACAGAGGTTTTGGGATCAAAGCCGAGGGCCCAGGGGATGCAGTTTCATGGGACCCCTGCATATCTGAGAGTCTTTAAGACGGAAGCACAAAATGTTGCTCGAAAACTGTATACCTAGGAATGCCCCGGGAGGGCTGGGGGCCCCACAGGAGATCGTCAGATGGGGGCCTACTTCACCAAATCCACCTCAGGTAGAGCCCTAGGTCAGTACCGCACCTCCGCTGGCTCGTCTGGCCCCAGAAGCACCTGCGAACTTGACCACACAGAGCAGACCAATCCCTGGTGAGTCTGCAGTCACCAAGGCCGGCGATCTCAGCGGGCTCTGGACGGCTGGGACATCCAGCCCGAGTCATTCTCCTCCCGCGGCACCTGTAGGTCAAGCCGCGTCCTTCAGAGCATCCCGTCAGTAAGAGCAGCAGGCTCTAGGCTGGGGTGAAGTTCAATGAGAGTAAGTGTGGGGCAGGCACTTCAGGGAAGATCAAGGATGGTCACGAGCGGAGACAAAGGAGAGAGAGGAGGGTCCGGGGAGAGGGGACAGAGGGACACACACATTAGCTCTACTCCCTTCCCAAGAGCACTAGGAGGACGCGGAGATACGTCGGTATATACACACACGCAGAGTGAGGAGACAAAATAACAGCAGGCAAGATGTGCCCACACAATCTGGAAGACACAAAGCAGGAGGAGAAGAGGTGACAGATTTTGAAAGAGTGAGAACCAAGGCAGCCTCTAGGAAGCAACCCGACTCAAACCACAACTGTAGCCAGAAAAGGCTGACGAATTACAGACAACACAGTGACAAGTGGAGTTGAAGAAAAAGACACAAAGGAGAGGAATGGTGAGAAAATTAGATCAACCCATGTTCCAAAACAGTTCCAAGAAAAGAGAACAAGGAAAAAGAAGGGAATAATATTCCCAAAGAAATAATCCCAAAAAATTTCCAGAACCAAAGGACATAAGTTTCTGAATTTAAAAAACCCAAGGGCCCGGCATAATAAATAAAAAGGAAATTTTAGAACAACAAGGATAAAGAGAGAATCCCAAAGAAGGATCCAGAAAGAAAAAAAATGGCACATTCTCGAGTTGAAAATAATCAGAATGATTTTAGATTTCTCAACAGGGAAACTTAGTGATGTGCTACTCAGAATTCTATACCCAACTAAAATAAAAATCCAAAGTATGAGTAGAATAAAACCATTTTCAGAAATTTAAGATCTAAAAAAAAAAAGCCATATCTCCCAACTATTCTTTCTACAGAAGCTCCTGGGGAACAGAGAATATTGGCAAATCTGAAAACATGAGACTCAGGACAGGGGATCCAGCACAAGAAGAGGAAGGGGTTCTAAAGGTGATAAGGACAACAGCTCAGGAAAGGATGTCTCCAAGAAGAAAACAATGTAACAGATCCGGTTATCTGATATGTTGAACTACACTGAAAGTTTTATAAACTCTATCAGAATATCGGGATGAATTATGGCTATGACCCTAAAAATTCAAGAAAATAAAAAATAGAGATAATTAGTAGCTGCAGGAAAAATAAGATGTACGGAATTGGAAATTTACGTTAATTATAGTTGTAAGTCTCTGCTGAATATGGATTCAAGCAAAGTTTGTGACAGAATTGTTTCGGAAGGATGGGGAAAGGGAAGCAGAGTGTGGGTGTGTGCACGCGAGTGTGTGTTTTGGGGACAAGGGAAGGAGACGTGAGAAAGCTAAATCCTCCTATGCCACAATACGAGTGAAAAGAGGATCTAGAAATTAGCAACTGCAGCACACATTACTTGTAAATTAAGTGGTAAGTTCCAGAAAAGAATTAAAAAAGTAAAAAGTTAAAAAGTTGCCTTCGAGGTAGCGGGACCGGCAGTAGAAATAGGTATTTTTCATTTTAAAGGTTCTAATTATGACTTTTTTTTGACAGTGTCCATAGTCACACTTATTACAACCTGAAGGTTATGTTTAAAAAAATAAATAAGACGCAGGCATAAAAATGAATGACAGTCATGCAGAAATGCAGCAGAATGGCTACTGAAGATCACGGTGCACGGCAGACCGCGAGCAAAGGCAGGCCAGGCCCCCCTGAGCATCTGGAAAGATTCTCTCAACGAATCCCAGAACAATCCTATCTGACCATTACTGCCATCCTTACTTTTTTTGCTGTTTTACAGATGAAGAAACTAAAGTTCAGAAAGGTTGGGAATCCTGTCTAATGACGCACAGCTTCTGCCCTCTCTGGAGCGGAAAGCCCACCTGCATAGAACATCTTCCGCGCACAATCGCGGGAAGAAGTCTCAATGTGCAGGAGAGGACGTCTCAGACACCCCGTTCAAGGGTCCCAAACCTGGATTACCATTCTCTTCCAGTGCCTCTTCCAGTAGTGACGAGACATTTCCCAATTTCATCGAAAGCTGGGGCATTCCTTTAAACTTCTAAAGGCCAAAGCCAGGAAGTCGGCCTCCCAGGACGAAGCGTGCACACACATCAGAATCTGGGAGCCCCTCACCTCCTGCAGTTACTCATAGAAGGTTCTACCTAGACTCACAGAACCACGTGACCGAGCTTGGACAGTCCCCGTTACAGTTCCTACAGATCTCTGCGTTAGATCCACAAGGAGCACAGAGAAAGAAAATATCAACACTTCTGTTTGTTTCTATTTCATCTAATAACTTCAATTAGCTTTGGCATCTGTTTTAGAATAAAATATAAATATAATATAAATAATATATACGATATACTGCGGTCCACATGCACAATTTGTAAATCAACAGACAGATACATACATGGAGAGAGACCCACGTTTGAATGGAAGAACAAGAAAACCAGGATCGGTCTAGTAGCTGCTGTGCGTGGTCACTACACTGTGACAAAAGGACTGTCTTCGATTTGCAGAAGAAGACATGGAATCTGAGGCTTAAAGCATGTGTTGTCTTTACATCTTTATTATTTCCTTTAGCAAGGGAAATCCCAAGAACACATTAAAATCAAAATACAGCTTTCACTTCTTAGGGCCACTCTGTGCGGCCCCTTTCCTCCCCTACCATTTGTCATTTTAGATCCTCCTTATCACAGCTCTAAAATGCACGGAGCACGGGTCTCAATTCACTTTAGTAAACTGAGGCAGGGGGAGCTTAAGTGACTTGTCCAAGGTCCTGCATTTTGCACAATTTTAGACTGTCCAATAATGGCCCAAAGCAGGAGAATCTTTGCTTTCGAGGATATCAGGGACTTCACAAAAGGGAGTGGTTTTTTAAATTGCTGGGGTTTTCTCACGATGTTCACTTGTCCAGCCAGGCTAAAACTTTTGCTTAGGGAAAAAAAAAGGCTCCTTAAGCTCTTCCTGAAAGATGCTTTACCAAAAGGGGGTGGGGGTAGGATGCTGGGATAAGAAAATAAAGCCCCTATAAATGGAAAGCCCCATTTAAAAAGACACATTTCTAGCCAGACAACGGAAACCAAGGGCATTCTAAGAATGTTGCCTGAAGACAGGCCTGCAGGAGGGAGGAGGGGGGTGGGCCGACCACCCCTCTGAGAGACAGCCCAAAAAGCAAACAACCAGCCGCCGGCGGGCCGGGGCCTGGACAGTGTCCTCCTCTCTGTCAGCCCGACTGGCCATTCCCTGGAGATTAAAGCAGGAAACTCAGACTCCAGCCCATTGAAAGAAAAAAAATTCTAGCTCAGCCTCTCCTTGAAAAGTGACTTTGTCTTTTTCTTTCTTTCTGAAGAGAAGATCAAAAGTTTTGCCCAAGAGGCAGAAGAACCCATTTATCTTAAAAGGCTCACAGGCACTTGCTGGGGAATCTGAAGACTTATGTGTCCAGCTGACCTGGGGCCCACAATTACTGTCCAGTGCCTTTCGGAGCACTTTTCACTTTGCTCTTATCAGTCAAGGAATGGGGCACTTCGGCCTAAACCCAGAGCCCAAATCTGCCAACAGTTCCGGAGTTCGTGGAAGGGGCTGGAAGGCCCTCCCTAAGATAACACGCTCCGCGGATCCCTTGGTGCCGCACACTTGTCCCAGCCAGCTCTTTTCCCAAACGCCCAGGACCCACACTGTTGGCTCAGTCCCTCTGCACAGAGACGGGGGCCCACGATGCGCTGAGAACAAGCCCCCCAATCCTTCAGCACGGCGTCCAGTTAGATCAAAACCAGCACGACTCTCAGAGGAGGCCTCGCAACTCCCTTCCGGTTATAATCAGCCTCTCGGTCAAGGTCGACTTTAACAGCTTCAAACGATTTTCCAGAGTTGGGTCTTGCAAAGCATTCATAATCTGCCTGCCAGGTGGTAAAAAGGTTGTCCTTTGGAATAAGACTACCGGGGGCTTAATTCATCACCAGGCTATTTTAAAGCTGTGTAGCCTTGGGCAAGTTACCTAACCTCTCTGAACTACCCTCCCCTCATTTATAACATGAGGCTAAGAACTACCTTTCGGAGTAGTTGGGAGGGCCAAATAAACTAACATATGGAGGGCAGTTGGCACACAGAGATTCATAAACTCTAGTTTCCTCTCTAAACTTGGAATTACTGGATTAATTCTGGGTTAAAAAACTGGAATAATTACTGGATTAAAAAACTAGAATAATTCCAGTTTCTAGATGCTAACCAGAGACTCCGACTTAATTTCTACTCTGGCAGAAATCATTAAACTGTCATTAAACTAAACTTATAATTAAGTTTAAAATCACTAAACTAAACTTAAATTGCACATTAAATGTGCCAACCCAAGCAGAGACTTGATTTCTCCAGGATGAGAAATCCCCCTTCCTCTCAAAGCCTGGAGCTCCTTGACAGCAGGAACCCTTCTAGTCACCTCTTCATTGCCACAGGCCCCCAGAAAATACCTCCTTTAAAAGGGGGGACAGGGGAGGACCCAGCGAGGTTACAGTGAGGACCGTATGAAAATGGAGCACGATCCTGTCTGGAAACATTCAGGTGCTGGATTAAAACCCCAGCAAGACCAAGTAAACATGCCTGAGGTTTTAATCGGGGCCCCCGGGGATGCCGTGGCTGCCACAGTTCCAGAAAGCCTACTTGCCCCTGCACCCCGCCCCCCACCCCAGGGTATCACCTGAACTGACCTCACTGTATTCTATTCCAAGCGCGGTCAGAAGGAAGCCCGCTCTGCTGAACATCAAAGTACAAGACGTGCACTTCTGTTCTTTCCCCATGAACACACTGCTGCTCCACGGGCCGTGTTTGTGCCTCTTCTTCCTGCAGCTTCCATTTAAGCCAAATGGGTGATCCCCTCCTCTGTCCCCCACCCACCGGGCTCGGGCTTTTTTCCCCCTAAGAACACAGAGTGTGTGTCTCCCACCTCCTTGGGGGTTTGAACTGCTGGCGACAGCAACCGAGTCCAGAGCGGTTTCTTACAGAGAGCAGGTCTAGCAGAGAAATGGCAGTTGACTCTGCTCATCATCCCAGGCTGCTGGGAAGCCTCTGACCTCCACCCAAGTCACGCCGGGCTAGAAGAGAAGGTGCAGCTGAAGGCCTCCTGGGTCCCAGCCCCAGCTCGAGACAGCTGGATCTGTCTTAAGCCACAAATTGATGACTTCTGGCCCGTTCTACGGCACCTCTGTGAAAAAGTGAACTTTCCCCTTCCAGGATCGTGGTTTAGCCTCAAAATGAAAGGCTTAAATTGTCGAATTTGGATATACAGCAAAAATAACTTCCTTCCCACTTGGAGCTAAGGGAGAAAGTGAACCAGGCAGGGTCCTTGACCTGAAGACACTCAGTTATGTAGGAAGAGCAGGTAAACTACACAGGGTGATGATTGCCTTAGGGAAGACGTAGGCAAGGAGGTGGCTCAAAGGACACAGAAAAGCGTGGAAGTTTCTATCTCAGGTCAATCTCAGAGGGCCTCTTTGAAAAGCTGAATCGGGAAGGATGAGCATTGGTTTGCTGCAAAGAAGAAAGGGCATCCTGGGCAGAAGGGAGACAATGCACCCAGGCTGGACCCACAGGGATGTCCTTGACTGGGGAAGGCAGGTCCTTCCAGATGTTGGCGCAGATGTGGATGGACGTGGGGAAGTAGGGAAGAGGAGGGTGGTGAGGGGCCAGCTCAGACTGTGCCCTGCCAATGTGTTTAGAATCAGCCCGGGAGAACCAGGAAAGGACTCTCCACAGATCTGCGTACCTCTGAGATCACAGAGAGTTCCCAAGGGAGGTCTATAGGACAATATTGCAATATACGTGGGGCTCCAAGACCGGCCCTCCATGGAAGATGAAGGATGGGGGAGGTGGGCTGACTTCAACGAGGAAAACAGGAGCACGATGAGCCCAGTGCTCAGGATCCTCCAGCCTCCGTTTCCTCCCAGACACCTGCTGAGCCCCTCCCACGAGCAGAGGCTATTGCTCTAGTACCCACTTGTCTGTGTCCTCCGTCTCTCATCCTCGACTACAGAAGTGACCGTGGCAGAGAACGTGGACGCAGCTCTGCTCTGGAGTTCAAGACCTCGAGAGAGCAAACTCTTCCAGAGCAGCCTGGCCTGCCAGGCCCCTGGCTCCTTCTGTTTCACCACCTGCCTCTAATTCCGAATCACGGCCACGACACAGCTGTAGGCCTCGCGCCCCCATCCGCCATCCCCCATCCCTGCAGGTGACAGCCCCCCCTGTATCCTGCGGCCCTCTGGGGCTTCACGGGAAGAGATGAGTCACGCCCCAGCCGGCCCCACCCCAATGTCGCACCAGAACACCCCCAAACCCCAGCTCCCACCTGAGCTGCCGCGAGTCCCTGTTCCTTCCTCCTCCAACCTCCTTACAGTGAAACTTAAGAACCCTTCAGCCACCACAGCCCCGGGGAAACTTCTGGTGGGTCCAAAGTTTCAAAAAAAAAAAAAAAAAACCCAAAACAACAAAAACTAATAAGCACAGCCCTCTCCGGCCGATGTTTTCCACCCCATCCTGTAATTTCCACAGGTGCGCTGGGCCCCCCCCCACCAACCCGCCCCGCATGAAGAATGGGGGGAGGGGGTAAGAACAGTCTGCCCTGAATATATGATGTGGCCATAAATGCATTCAGACGCAGAAAGGTCCCCTATAAAGCCTTTGACGGCCCTCCCGACAGGAAACGGCATTCTAATGTAGATCTCTCCCGATTTTCCCTGGAGGAACTCATAAACGCCACAGGTGCTGTTTAAGGAAGAAAAGCCGGGCGAGGGGCTGACTTCTGTCTAATCCTCCTGCTCTCCGACTGAGGCTGTCCCGCCCGCGGCGGCCCCACAACCAAGACGCCACGCAGACATCCGTTCACGATCTTGGAGCACTTCCTCGGTCCCTAAGCTCTCTCCCCTGGGACTCCAGAGCAGGGGGGCGTCCCACCCCGTGGCTGTGAGCGAGGAACACCTTCAGAACAAAGCCAGGGGAGAGTTGCAGGGAAGAAGAGACTACTGAAAAACACTTGTCCAGAAACAACCAGGCAGGATCACAAAGGGCTGTAGAGTTCTCTAGCACATCACTCATAAGTGTACTCACTGCTGCTTTTGGGGCCACCTTGTGCGGAACTAATTACCACAACCCCTCTAGACACCGCAGCAAACACCACAAACAGGGAGACTCACTCGGCCGGTAGACCTCATCGGTGCATTGCTCCCCTGCTTCTCCCCTGTTCCTGAAAGCTCATGTTTTGCCATTATTCACCCTGGCACAGATCGATGCCGTCTATATAAGAAGCAAAAAGCCAACACAAACCTTTCCAACCCGCAAAGGGGGTGCTCCACTCCCCAAGTCGAATGCATCGTACCTGACAAAAAGCTGTCATTTCAGGCAGCCCATCCACAGACCAGCCAAGAGTAGGCTCAACTCCACAAAGCGGGAGCACCCGCAGAGGCTGCTGCCTCCCCGCCACCACTGTGCCTTTGATGGCATGGGGAGCCCTTCGTGCCCCCAAGGGGCCGAGTGCTCGGTCAGCCTGACATCCTGGCACCCCAGCCCTGGCCCAGAGAAGCAGGGACAGCCAAGCCAGCAAGGGAAAGGTTTCAAAGCCAGCAACTGCTCCCAGGGCTACAACAACAACTAGGGAGGAGAAAAAAAAAAAAAATCAGCAGCGGACCTCCTGAGCGGTGCTCCGTCTGCCCCGGGCTCCCGCTGGGTCAGATGGCAAACGCCACGGTCCTCTGTCTTCTTCACACTCAAGAGTTTTGCTGGGTCACAGTGCTCTCCGCGCAGGTACACACCAATCTGTCAGTCTAACCGCCCGCGGTCAAACGAGTCTTTTTAAACAACATGAAAGTTTTGTAGTTGGAGTGGAACCACATACTCTTGCTCAGAGAACAAAGGGTAGGAGAAGAGCACCCGCTTTGGCTTTGCCGCGGGAAGCCGGCCCTCCTGTATGTAATCTCTGTGAATACCAGGAATGCACCCCAGCAGGGAAACCTTCCCCTGAGAGCCACAGGTGCACGTCCTCAAACTTCTTTTATTTAAACCATTTCCACTATGCGAATCAAGAAAACACTAGCTCTTGGCCAGAGCTTCCTGCACAGTCCTGTTGTAACGGACTCTGAAGTCCAGGAATCCTGATCAGATCCTAATTGAAAAAGGAAAGGAGGGGCGCCTGGGTGACTCAGATGGTTAAGCACCTGCCTTCGGCTCAGGTCATGATCCCAGGGTCCTGCGATGGAGCCCCAGGTCAGTCTCAGGGGAGGGGGAGCCTGCTTCTCCCTCTGCCTCTGCTGTTTCCCCCACTTGAGCTCTCTCACTCTGTCAAATAAATAAGCTCTTTAATAAGGAAAGAAGGAATGGGAGCTCACTTTATTTGTGCTAAATACCTTTAATGTTTCTTTCTAGCTTCTCATCAGGATCTTTTATTGGCCCCGCAAAGATGACTTGGATATAACCAGGGGTTTTCATGTCCTCTACCTTTTGTGACAAAGGCCAAAGTGCCTGACTATTCTTGTTAGCGCTCCAGTCAACAAAAAGAGCTCTCAGCTGCTTCTAGGCCCAGTACTCAAAAGTACCAAAGGCTCCAGGGTGTAAGGAAAAACACACATCGCAGAGCTATCCCTTCTCCAGCTGAGCAAAGTTTCCCTAGAAAGGGCTGGAAAAGACCCCACTCATCCCCGACCCTCCCAGCAAGGGCAGGGGCAGCGCCCCCTGGTGTTTCTGCTTGGGCGAGGCTCAGAGGGTACCAGCAAACCCCTGGCATCAGGGCTTTGCCCATCTGAGGCATCCGTCAGGTCTGAGGAGGACCCACAGGGCTGGTGACCACACACAGAGTGCCCGCTGCAGCGCCCGCCACGCAAAGCAGGGTCTGGAAGGGCGGGAAAGTCGACGCTTTGGGAATGCCCACAGGAAAGGGACGCTTAATGCACTCTCCAATATCCAGGTGCACAAAACCTGTGTGCATGAAGGGTTTTTAAATGATGCAGATGTACTTCGGATGTAACATGTAGCAACAAAAAGATTTTAAATTATAGAAATATATAAATATATATGTACACATTTTATGTAATATATATTATGTGTTATATAATACATATGTATACACTAGTAACATTGTGTTACTATAGTAATATATTAATAGTATATAACATATAGCATGTTACTATATTTACATATAACATGATATACTATACATTACATAATATATATATTACATTTATGCTTATATATTGAAAAATGTCTACAGGGATTGCTTCTAAATGAAAAAATTCAAGATTTTTGTGATGCTCCTTTAAGCTTTCCTATAATGTGCTAACTCTGTGAACTGTATTAAGCTATCATCATCCTGAGGAGAAAAGTAGCAAAGAAAAATGTGTCTTTGGTAGGTCTGAATTCCAATGCCTTTGAATTGACTCTGCTTTTCCATTACTGTCAAAATAGGCTTTGGACGTGAAAAGGCACTGAGGTATGTAAGGAAAGAGCTCAAAACATTGGCTCTGTAAGGATGTTTCTGGTGTGAGTCTCCCTTCTGAAGGGAGCTCTGCAAATCCCCTAGATCTCAAGGCCAACATATCTCCCAGCCACAAACCCCTTTCTTCTATTCCACCTCAAATGCTATTCTCCCCCAGCTAAATGCCCTGCACGGGAATTATGACGAGCAGAGATGTATTCAGCACATTGGCAGCCAACACTGACATCTGAGACTGACATGGTGGCCAAAGTTTTCCTTCTGCCCACAAAGGCTAGATGCGGTGATCTTCACAAAGTAGAAGGGTCTCCACCTGTCCAACAAAGCGCCCTGGAGATCACGATGACACCATTAACAAATAAATAGGCCTTGGCTCTCACAAAAGGTTTCCCTGAGAGATTCTCATGTCACTTTAGATCTGCTTTACAGACTGCGAAGGGCTGGTACGTCCGCCACTGCCGGACGCTAACGGCTCAGTTTCGGCCGGCTCCCTGTCTTGTCATGCCTCCCCGTCCTGTGTGCATCCTGTGCATTCCATCTGCCTGGAAAGCCCTTGCCCCCTCGTTTGTAATGTGAACTCCTATTCATCCTTCAAAACCCAGTTCTGGCATCTCTTCTATTTTTATTAAAGATTTTATTTACTTGACAGAGAGAGAGATCACCAGTAGGCAGAGAGGCAGGCAGAGGGAGAGGGGGAAGCAGGCTTCCTGCTGAGCAGGGAGCCCGATGCAGGGGCTCGATCCCAGGACCCTGAGATCATGACCTGAGCCGAAGGCAGAGGCTTTAACCCACTGAGCCATCCAGGCGCCCCTGGCATCTCTTCTAGTGTGTGATGACCCTGACTTCCCTGAACAGACCTGGGCCGTATGCTTCTTTGTTTAGATATAACAAACTTCTAGAAGCCAGACTAGAGAGACAGAACCTGTGCGTAAGGCCAATGTATATACCCAGGGGGAAGCCGAGCGGTCCTACAAAAAAGCCAGAGAGTCGGTACTCCAGCATGTGTGAAGCGGAGAACCGACAGGAGAATAGGAAGCTTTTTTTGAAATACTGTGTACAGAGCACTTGGTCTGTACACTGTCCACTCCCACGCTATGGCCACGTGCAGAATGCCAGCACGGAGGAATTCACCCCCCGGCAAAACTGCCCCGGGTTCCTCCTGACAAAAACTGAATCAACCGAGGAGACCTAGGCCCGCTAATAGAGAACAGTCTTGCATTTAGAAACCTCCGCAATGCTAGCTGGTTCTGTCCTGGGCACTCAAAGAGCAACACCCGCGAGGCCACAGGCATCCCTTGAGGGCACAAAGCTCCCGGTCGACCTTCTCTCTCATTCTTACACATTTTGAAAATCCGAGGGCCGCAAGCCTCTGAAGGACTGAAGCATGAAAAGAACACCCAGGAGAAGAAAAAGAATTAATTAACGCCATCAGAGAAAAACCAGAGATATGAAGAGAATTAAAACGAGACACAACAAAAAAGACATTATCATCCTCTGAGAGACCGGAGGGTCGTGCTGTCACCAGCCCATAAGAGACCCAAAAATTGCAGAGAAGGAGCACTCCGAGGTGAGCCAGGCTGTCCCCCAGTTCTAGGGCTGAGGGATGGTCGTGGGCCAGGCAGGTCACACCACTCCACGCGCCCTCCTTCCCGAACCTCACGGTAACGCACAAGCTCCAACCTATCTACCGCCCATTTCCACTCGCGAAGTTTCATTGCTCTTCTCTTGCCCCTCACAGTCCAAGTTCCTGTCATGGCAATATTTACGTACTTCCCAACCAGTTTGCACGTGTAAAACCGCGCTTTCCTTTTCTAATAGGATTGTATCTTTTATCCCCCAGTGTGTCGCTGATGAAGTTTTGAGTGCGTACCTGTAACCCCGATTTTCCCGTGACCCCTGTGGTTCTTATCGTGCAATTTTGCATGATGCCGTGATTTTGAGGGATACATATGTCTCATTACAGCAGAACCAACTACAGCATATTATTTCTGCACACAAACTACTTTCTGGAACTTCTCTGATCCTTGAACAAAGGCACAAAGAACACGGAGTGCTGACTCTGGTTTGGAATATGTGGTCGCCGCCACTGAATCCCACACCAGTCTCTCCTAGTGGGTTATCTCTGGTGACCCCAAAACTTTCATCTCCCGCTCAGCCTTCTTCCCGAAAGGACTGAGTCAGTATCTGTTCCTGGGATAAGGCCATTTGTTGGGTTTTGTTAGCATAAAAGAAACCTGCGTTCCATCTGTTTTTTTTTTTTTCTTTCTTTCCACCAAATACAAAATAAAATCCAAGAATAAATAATGAAATTTCCATTCCTTGCTTTTGTTGGCAGAAAGTAGCCACGCCTCAGGGAAGCCGTCAGCTCGCACTGGGTTCCCATGAGGCTGCTCACCCACCTGTTAGCTGTGTGACCTCGGGCAGACTCGCCGGCTCTCTGAGCTCTGGTTTAGCACCGTGGCTGCACTTAAGTGTTCGTTTGTTCATTTGTTTGTTTGTTTATTTTAGGACTAGTCAAGCTGATGTCTTTGCTAGTCACAAACCTATTTCCTACTCTGTGTCTTACGTTATTTGCCTACAATGAAATCCCCTTCCCTCCCCAAGCTCACCTGTAATTTGGAGCTTAAAAATTGCAAAAAAGGAGTCAAAACCTCTGAACTTTTGGGACCAGCTTTTCTGGCTCATGTTCTCTCCCTTCTCTCTCCTTTCACCCCTCCCTCCCATTAATCAGCTTGGAGCTGTCAGTTACTCATTTACTGGACATCCACTAGGTGCCACTAGGTCATAAGGTTGTCGGAAGTCTTACATGACCCCAGGACTGGAAAGCACCTTTTCACTGCCTGGCACACAGTAGGTGCTCAACAAAGAGTTGAGCTTGTATCAGGCATCACGGTGACGAAAAAAAACAACTGACAGACAGCCCGGCTGTCAGGGGGCTTCGACTCCGAGAAAGATGAAGAGCCCCTTCCGTTGCACTGGCGCGGGGAACCAGCAGCTCCTGGGAAGGTCTGCAGACCTCTGTCCTCCTACGGACCCAAACTTGCTGGAGCACGTGCTTCACTGGCTATGGAACAATGACTCTGACTATGCACACATCGGACTGAAAAGGCAGCAAGCTTGCTTAAGCATGACTCATCACTGTCTGCTGTAGTACTTAGAAGTATTTTGGTTGGTTCTAGGTCAGAATGACCCAGTTACTGTACTGTTTCTTCACTGCAAAAGTCCGTGGTGAACCTGAAAACAACAACAACCAAAGGTTTAGGAAAAGATAACTGTTCTGTGGCTTTGCTCGGAGCAAGGACATTACTGGCCTCACTCCTCAGAAGCAAGCTCTAATCACGGAAGCTGCTCATGCTCAGTCTTGGATTTTACTAGACTGAAGTATAATTTTTATGGATACCACCCCCCCCAACTAGAGCTCCTAGAACCTATTTCCCCAGAACCCAGTAGGAAATAAGTACCAAGAGAGTGATTATTGTAGAAGGGCTCCTATAGGCAAGTGAACTTCCCAAAAGTAAGGAAAAAGAGAAGTCATGACCCAAAATATGGGAGATTTGCTAAATTCTCCAGGAACAAATGAACATTTTCTACTCGCTTCTTGCTAATGTTGACTCATTGGCAACGAGAGTTTCTGCAAATGCAATACAAGATACTTAAGGACCCCAAAAGAGCACGAATAATAGAAGACAGAGAAAACACACATACGGATAGAAAACTATATCACTTATATCCTTAGCACCTAAAATAATTGTAATTATTTGTTTAAATGCACAGAAAAAAGACTGGAAGGAAATATACGTCAATTTTAACAGTTTGGGGAAAAGGAATTATGGACAAATCTTCCTAATTTTCTGTATTTTTTTTAAAGATTTTTTTATTTGAGAAAGAGATCATGGAGGGGGAGAGGCAGACCCCCATTGAGCAGGGATCCCAATGAGGGACTTGATCCCAGGACCCTGGGATCATGACCTGAGCCAAAGACAGATGCTTTACTGACTGAGCCACCTAGGCTCCCATTGTTGGCATTTCTTACCTTTTTTACAAATAATCATGTGCTGTTTGGTTTTTTCATTTTTTTTTTTAAGATTTTATTTTATTTATGTGACAGAGAGAGAGCACAAGTATACAGAGAGGCAGGCAGAGAGAGGGGGAAGCAGGCTCCCTGCTGAGCAGAGAGCCCGACGCAGGGCCCGATCCCAGGACCCCAAGATCATGACCCAAGCCAAAGGCAGAGGCTTTAACCCAATGAGCCACCCAGGCGCCCCAATTATGTGCAGTTTGCATAAACAATTTTGGGGGGGTCAGAGGGCTGGATATTAGTCATAATATTCCATCAAACTTGAGTCCACTTTGGGGCAGCACAATATGGGTCAGGTGAAGGGACCCGAGTGCTAGAGCCACACGGACGTGTCACAGCCACGAGCACCGGGCAGGTCTGGAGCTGCTAGGAAAGGGGTGCCCTGGCTGGGTGTGTTTTTAGCAGCAACCTTCAGCTCCAGCTCCTCAGCTACTCGTGCATTTCAGGTGATAACTACCCCAGGGTAAACAGGGCACCCTCCTGGGGGCTGAATGGGAAGCCAACATCCCCAGAGCTGTCCTCCAGGTCAGTCGTCCTCCTGAGCCCCTGTCTAAGGCTGCCCCCAACTCCAACAGGAGCCCACCCATCTACAGAATGCCTTCTCCTCTGGAACAGGACATGGGGGTCA
>CM053610.1:110725336-110745375 GCA_028646535.1 Procyon lotor
GAAACACAGCGAGAGAGGGAATACAAGCAGAGGGAATGGTAGCGGGAGAAGCAGGCTTCCTGCTGAGCAGGGAGCCCGATGCGGGGCTCGAACCCAGGGCCCCGGGATCTGACCTGGGCCGAAGGCAGACGCTTAACGACTAAGCCACCCAGGCGCCCCTTCTGATTGTTTTTTTAAGGTAATAACTACACTGCATTGCAGCTCTCTACTTTTAGTGACCAAAGTCACGTTTGAACAATGTTGAAAACCGCCCGAGCCGGATGAAAAAAATTGTCAAGGGTGAATTCTTCACCCAATCCTATTACTGAATGACTTCTAACCTAAAAAAGTCATCTGGTCATTCTTTTAGAAAAATTACCTATAGCTAGCAAAGGAAAAAGCAAAATTTGACAAGCGTATGTCATTTCATAAGAGTATTAGTATTAAGGATTTCTCCCAGAAAAGACAGAATGTGTACAACTTAATGCCCACAGAGTACAGCTTGGCAAAGGGCTTTATAAAACATTCTATAACCACAGAATTAAAAAGGGAACTCAAAACTATCACCTGGTCCAACCCTCTGCCTGACAATAAACTATTATGCCATTCTGAAGACAAAGAATAGGACTTTTAATCCAAGTAAATAATCCTGCTACTTTCAATGAGGATGTTCACACGTTATAAACTTTTGCCATTTATGAACAGATTTGGAAGAGATTTCTGCCACCAACTCTCTCTGACGTAAATGTGAATTTGGAATGGATGTAAAGTGACGGAAGATCCAGCCTTGAGAAGTCATCATTCTTCTGCTCTACCAGAACCCTGACCCTAGGATTTTTCTGATCTGTTCCTCAGACACAGCAGCAAACACATGAATTCAGGGTCCCTTCCCAGGGCAGATAGAGGGAACAGGAGTGTCCAAACTAATCTCTGGTGCCCTGTTTCCCCGAGCGAGTTTTATTATCAACAGAATGTGATCTTACAACCTCAGAAAGACTGACCCTGCAATCTCGGGGGTTTACTCAATGCAGCAGTGGTTTGACCGTCAATGCAGGAGAGAAGCCTACAAAAAAAAAGTTAAAGGAAAGGAAATTAAGGAATTCAGTAACTCTGTATCAGCAGAAGAATAGATGTACAGGCCTTGTTAAACTACTGGTAGAATTAGGGCCGGTCGAAAAGCAACGATAAGAAGAAACAGCCCCCCAGGCCACCCCGCCTCTTTCTTTACAACACTCATCACACCAACAATTCACGCTTCAGTGTCTGTCTTCCCACAAGACCATGAACTCTACGAGGGCAAAGACCACATCTGTTTTGTTGATTGCAGACTCCTTAGAGTCCAGCCCATGCTGGCTGTCTCCATTTACTTCCTGATCAAATGAATGAGTGCAGGCCTGCTATTTAGAGAGAAAAGATTGTCCGAGAAACACACTGTCCCGTCTAATCCACCAGGCGCCCAAGTTTACTCTCGGATCAAGTTTCACCCCAGGACACTTTTAACCCCATTTGTTGGGTCCCTCTTAGATTAATGGTAGCTTCACTATAATAGTATAACACTGACTTTTTTCCAACACCATCCATGGAAAACGGCCATATGGAACTGGCTTTTAGAATTTGCTAACATTATGTCCACTATGTTATATATCATTTACATGCAACCTCACAACAGAAATTATTCTGAGAATTTAATGCCAGGGGGAGAAAGTTCTTTCCCCTGAAGATCTGGTATGTTTCTCCCTTTCTGGTAACATGCCTACTAGCACTTATCACTTCACCATTTTGTGCTGACCGCCAGATAAATAGTGATAAGTGCATATAAAAAATAGGCACTTACTAATTTCAGGTAAAACAGAAAGCTATGTGGGAAAAATGAAAACTAATACTACGTGTACTAATGTACTAATATAATGTACGTGGCTCAGCTATCAAAATGTTTACATTGCCATAATGATGTATACGTTGAGTTGAGCTATCAAAGACTGTGAATAACAGGGGCGCCTGCGGGGCTCAGTGGGTTAAAGCCTCTGCCTTCGGCTCAGGTCATGATCTCAGGGTCCTGGGATCGAGCCCCGCTTCAGACTCTCTGCTCAGCAGGGAGCCTGTTTCCCCCTCTTTCTCTGCCTGCCTCTCTGCCTGCTTGTGATCTCTCTCTGTCAAATAAATAAATAAAATCTTAAAAAAAAACTGTGAATAACCACATTGGAAGGATGGAGACCAGAGTGGGTGTATTTGCATGGGGAGAAGAGAGCAAGTGTGAGAGAAAAAAATCCTTATCTTCCACATCAAGAAGTTAATAAGTAGAACCCCAAATAAAAAAATCACAAAGTAGTAAAATATGTTCTCTAGACATGTCAAGATAATTACCAAAAGAAGCAGTTAAAAGGATTCAAAGTTGTTGCCTCCCCAAAACAAAAGGCACGAAAGAGCGGGTAACTGCAGAGACTAAGACTGCAATTAGTATTAGACATAAAAACCTTTATTTCTTCTTCACTAAAATTCTTTTCTTACTACTGAGAAAATTAAGGCCCTAGACATGAAGTAATCAAGATCACACAGCTAGGATTTCATGCAGGTTTACTGAAATCTAAAGTTCCTAATCTTGCCACTATATTATCCTCCCTTTATTCTCCTACAATAAAGGAACCAATGGGATAAAGGAAGAAAGCTTAGAGCCACACAGTCTCATAAAATACCACAGAATGTAAAGAAAGAAAAAAACGGCAAAGATGAATAAGAGTGAAGAATAATGTTTAAGACCATTCAGGGAGCTGGGTTATATTAATCCATACAAACTCAAGTCCCTACAGGACTTTTTTTTTTTCTAGAACAAACTAAATTGGCATTATAAAAATAAGCCTTCCGTAAAACCCTGCCAAGTGTCTGATGCCTCTATGCGATGCTGGGACAAGCCTTTGGAAGCACTGCGCCCCACACGGGCACGGTCACTGGGTCCCAGGGCAAGCTAAACTCGGAAGAGCGTTTAAGCGCATGCATTGTGAAGGTCACAACCAAGAATCGGCCAGGAAGACCTCAGAGCGCACAGTGTGGCAAGGATGCCATGAGTAGAGGAAGAAGGAAGGTATGCCCCAGGCGGAGTCAGAGGTGCGGACATCCAGGCTGGGGATTCAGAACCAAGTCCCTGAGAATTGTGACTGGGTGTGGGGTCCAAACCCGATGACACACTACACAGAGGATGAACAGAGCTGACTGCCACGAACTACACAGAGCCCGATGCCCATTCAGCCAGGGACAAGATGAGGGATGTGTTTTGGAAAGCACAGTATGAAAAGCAATGATAAGATGAGAACAGACCAAGGCCAAATCTGTCCCAGACAATGAGGTCACGCTGACCTTCTGGGGAGAAGAGGATGTTCAGACAGAATGCGGTACCGCAAGGCAAATGCAAAAATGCCAGAGTGCTCTTTGCAATCGTGCAGAAGCAGCTATTTTAAGGGCACACTATCCCCCTGATGGGGAGGGCACATGACGTGCCCCCAGGGGATGCTTCGGCCAGGCAACTCACCCGTCACTTCATTCCATTCTACGCAATCCTAGGAGCTCAGCAGGAGGGGAAACACGAGGGCCGGAAAGATGGGGGGGTCTCGCCCAAGGACATACAACTAGTGAGAGCCAGAGATTGGACTTGGATGCAAACCCATCACACTTCCAAGCCAGCGACCCCTCCACCTTTCCTCTCATCCACTTCCAACTTATGGATACTGGACACCAGCCTGAAGAGATGACCAAGACCCCTCCTCTCTCCAGCTACTAAGCCAGACCAGGGTGCCGGGTCACACCCACCTCCCACAGAGAGGTCTCACTATTCCTCACTCTGGCCTTGGCTTTGTCCTCGAGAACCTTCCCTTCTGCCCGTCCGGCCACCCAGCCACCAGTGGATGCCGCTCGGGCCGTCAGGCTGTGCAGCCTGTCTCTGGGCCTGGCCCAGCCCGGTCTGGCCTTGATGAGCCCACCCCGTGCAGACCTTGCAAAAGCTCTCCCCTCGTGTGGGGCTTCTCTGAGCCTTACCGGTAATGTCCAAATCGTCTTCTGTAACTAACACCTTCACAAGAGGAAGGAGGAAAAAAGGGGTAAATTTCATATTTGAATTTCCTAAATTTCCACTGGCACATTTAAAAGTAATGTTACTAGTCTGTGTGAGAGTGCTTCCTCGGAGGCACCAAATTATTATCCCTTTTCTGGGAATAAAGAGTTCTTCAGCTGAGCCTGTATGAAACCCCAAGAAAAGACTTGCCCAAGTATGTACCGAGCCTCCATTCCACGCCAGGCACTTGAACCAATCAGTTGAAAAGGCAGTGACAATTCACAGAGACCCCAAAACCGTGAGCTACATAGGCTGTGAGGACAGCCCACCAGGGGCAGAGAGGTGGGGGCAGCCTCCTGGGATCGGTGATGCTTCCTTGCCCCATCTGGAACAGGAAGCAGGGAGGAGACTGAGCAGAGACACCCCGAACAGCAGAGCCATGTCTAGGCCCTCCTGTCTTTCTGGTTTGACTTTGAATCACAACTTTGGGACTTCTGCCTAAGACACCTGACATCTACCCAAAGGTGGCCAAGGGCAGTGGCACTTCTGCAGGTCTCGGAGTTGAGGACAGGATGCCTAGTTACTGTGTCCAAGGAAAGACACACATTATGAAGCCTACATTTGGGTGGAGGTTCTAATCATCACATGTTTGTGGAGCACCTTGTGGCAGTGTGTCTGCAAAGTAAAATGGCAGGGAAATCTTTACATAAGTGTTAGGGAAATCTTTACATCCGGCAGAAAGTAGCAAACAAGAAACAGCACACATTGCTTGCATTTGGTAGATTTGCAAATACGTTTGCAGGCAGACTTCTTGGCTTGGTAACATCGGTTTTGAGTAAGAGCAAGCCGCATGAGGACAACTGTGGTAGAGGCATCTGTAGCTGCTGCTGTTTCTTAGCCCTTAGTATCTGAAGGAGAAACGTGACTGAGTTCAGGGCCATGAGGCAAGCAGAAGGGAGTTAACTGCAGAGCAGCTGTGCGAGTCAAGGTCAACTGAAAAAGACGGATGTCTGCATAGGACTCCATTGTTTTATCTTTCAAAATGGAAGGGACTGACGTATTCCAAATTTTTCCTCACCTTGGAACGTCAGTCCATTCCAAGAAGAGCCCAGCGTGACCTCGTGCCGATTGGCGAGTGTGGCACCTCGGCGACAGGCCCGGGGCTCCCGGGAAGGCAGAGCAAACAGAGATGATGCAGCCGGATTAGGAACACAGGTTCTAGAGCCAAACCGCCCCCCGCTGAGATCCAGGTCCCCGCCTGCTGACTGTGTGACCTTGAAAACGTTACTTACTCTCTCGGTACCTCAATTTCCTCATCTGTAAAAGGAAGATAATGGCACCCCCTCAGGAAGGCCACAGCCTACATCCTGGAATCTGGGAATGTCACCTTCCACGGCAAAAGGGACTTTGCGGAAGTGATTCAAGTTACAGACCTGGAGATGGGGAGATTATCCCAGATTGTCCAATGGTCCAGCCTAGTCACGAGTCCTTAGAGGAGGACAACCTCCATCTGTAGTCAGAGAGGAGACAAAGGAGAAGGAGAAAAGGAGCAGGAGGAAGAAGAGGAGGAGGACAAGGGGGAGGGGAGGGGGAGGAGAGGGAAGGGGAGGGGAGGGGGGTTAGAAGAGGAATGTGAGATTCCAAGTGTCACAGGGACTTGACCAGCTCTGGCAGGTTTTGAAGATGGAGGAAGGGAAAAGCCAAGAAACGCAGGAAGACTATCGAAACTGGGACTAGCCCTCAGCAGATGGCCTACACCTTAAATTTTGCCAACGACTTAAATGAGCAAGGAAACAGATTCCTCCTTGAGAAGCCAGAAAGGAACACGGTCCTGCTGACACCTTGATCTTGGCCCACGGAGACCAAGACTTCTAGAATCATAAGATAAATCTGAGGTATTGTCTTTGTCTTTCTTTTAAAGCCACTGAATTCACGATATTTTGTTACAAGAGCAACAGCAACTCATATTCTACCAAAAAGGGCTGCTGTAAGAGTTTAATCTCCAAGACACTTAAAGCAGGGCTTGCACAGAAGAACTTACCTTTTTCAAGAGTGAACAAGATACACACAGTTCATGTTTCCACAGAGTGTCAGTCTCGTAGGGGTGGACATAAAACAATTAGACAAGTAATTATATAAAACGTGGAAGGGCCGGGGCGCCTGGATGGCTCACTGCTCCGGTCATGATCTCAGAGTCCTGGGATCCAGCCCCACACCCAACAGGGAGTCTGCTTGGGATCCTCTCTCTCCCTCTCTCTCTCTCTGTCCTTCCCCAAGGCTCATGCTCTCGCTCGCTCTCTCAAATAAATCTTTTTTAAAAAATGTGAAAGGGCCAAAACAGAGAAAACACAGGACAATCAGCAACAGCTGGCTGGACTTCCCAACTTCACAGAGACCTACTAAAGACCATCAAACATTGACCGTGTCCAAATGCCTTCCATTAACAGATCGAAATAGCCCTTACTACAACACTATGCGTAACTCTATCCATCTATATTATCTCAAATTGTATTCAACTACTGGTCTGATTAAATGGAAAACAAGCCATAAATGTCTTTCTGTCAAAACTTTCTGAACGTGGGGCGCCTGGGTGGCTCAGTCGTTAAGCGTCTGCCTTCGGCTCAGGTCATGATCCCAGGGTCCTGGGATCGAGCCCCGCATCGGGCTCCTTGCTCCGCAGGAAGCCTGCTTCTCCCCCTACCATTCCCTCTGCTTGTGTTCCCTCTCTCGCTGTGTTTCTCGCTGTCAAATAAATAAAATCTTTAAAAAAAAAAAAAACAAAAAAAAAACTTTCTGAACGAGATCTTCCAATAAGGTAAGACTTGGGAGGGGAGGGTCTTTCTTGTAAAAAAAATCACCTGTTTATATCTTATGCTTACATTTTTCCCCCCATTTCACTCTATTCACCTATTAGACCTGGATGAGTTGCTCCCATGATACTCCAACTGCCAGCAAAATGTTATCAGAATCTAATGCAAGTTGCTTCCACAGGGTTTAGCCCTGGCTCAATAAAGCACCTGCCCAGGGCCAGGACTGGCTAACAGACCTGCATTCATCAACGCCCCCAAGCTCCCTAACTGCAGTGCCTCGGGGAAGCAGACACAAAACCTCATCCCCTCCGATGCACCTGGAATTCGAAAACTCAGTGTCTGAGACACAGATGAGAAACCCCAGAGGGTGGAACAATGACTTTTCCAACTGAAAAGAAAATACAGGCACACTACCTGGACAATCAAAATCTACCTTTAAAAATGAGCATGACTTTCTCCTAAACATTTTTAATGTGTTCGTTTTCAGCTTTCAATGATTAAGAGGCGATAAGTTCCCGCCAGAAAGGATTTGCATGCTCCTTGTGACCTTGACGTGAGACCCCTATCTGGAAAGAAGTCCCCTGTTTCTGCAGCAGGTCGTCCGCCCCAGGCTGCAGGAGATGAAAGAGAGCTGGGTGGTGCCAGTAATAAAATATGCATAGACCATTTTGTTAGAGTCCCTGTTTCTTTTTTTTCCTCCTCTGCCCTTGAAGAAATAGCACTAAATCAACAACTCCCTGGGTCTTGTGAAGTTACCAGCACCTTTTATTGTATTTATTTATTTTTTTTAACCAGCACCTTTTAATTACTCCTAAATGTTTCACCACCAGTTGCTAAATGTAACAGAAACAAGGATTACATGAACACATTAAAACAGAAGGATCACAAGCCTACACTAGAGTCAGGCTCATCGGTAAAACAAGATAGACCTGCAGGAAAGGCCCTCCGAACAATGCCTGGGCGACAGGAAGCCAACTTTGACTGGGTGAAGAAACCCCAAGCTCCTTACTTTGTTTGCAATAACCGAGGGGGCGCAGTGGCTGTCCCGGTCATCTCTTCTACAGTGAAAGCAACGGACTGACCGCACAGGACCACACAGGCTTCGCTGGCCCTCCCTTGGCAGACCCGTTCTGCCATCCATTTATGGGAACAATTCACAAAACGGGAATGTCGAAGAACGTGAATGTCGAACAGCACATTTTTTTCTAAAAGCCTGAAAGTTTAAATAAAATGCTGTGACAGATACTTCCTCTGCATTTTCAGGGAGTTGTGACTTTGGGGGGACTTCCAAAACAAGAAATGGGAAAATATTTGCCAGCATTACAAGGACGTATTGGAAAAGTTAGTCGCCCATTGAACAGAGCTGGTCATAAATTATACTGGAAAACAACTGTTAATGCATAGATTTTTGTTAATAGGATCATTTCTTGGAGAAAGAACAGACTTTTTAAATAGACTAGCTAATATGCTGTCATTACTTACAACTTCACGGTAAAGGACTCCTTGCTGTTCCAAAGCACATAGTGCCTTGTGATACCCACAATCACAGCCTGGGTGCCCAGGGTCACACTGATAGAGTGACCCCTATCAGGTGTGGTAGAAGGACCACGAACACTTTTATTTATTTAGGGGTCCAGGGGAGAAGCAAGGGGCAGAGGGAGAAGGAGAGAGAGATCCCAAGCAGGCTCCACACCCAGCGCAGAGCCCAACTCCGGGCTCAATCTCACAACCCCGATACCATGACCTGAGCAGAAATCAAGAGTCGGAGGTCTAACCAACGGAGCTGCCCGGCGCCCCGGCCGTGAACATGTTTCCGAAGCAAGGACGGTAACTTCCATATACTATCTCCATCCTTCCTCACCACCTGAGAAAAGTAGACCAGGAGAGGAACCAAGATTCTGAAATTTATCAGGCCCCCCCCCAAGATTTCCACTGACACCAGAACCGAGGTGTGCCTGAGCCCCAAGCCAAACCCATGCACAGGGCAAAGTGTCCTGAGAAAGCGCCAGAGAGTGAGCTGGAGGGTGAGGGTCCATTCACCAAACCAACATGGACAGCAGGAAGGTGTGGCCACAGGAGCCAAGCAAGTGGGAAGAGAGCACACAAGGCACAGGAAGGCCATCCCCAGAGCCGCCTGCTGCCCCCTCAGGACTGGGCCGCCCCAGGTCTACCCACACCCACAGCAAGTGAAGAGCTGCACCGACCTTCTATCCACATACGCAAACCTTCCCAATGATCCTGACATCACTCCTAGAAACTCTGCTCCCAGGAAAATGGGCATTGGATCATATCCTCTTGGTTCGGTTAATAGAGACATGACTCCCTCTATTCAGAACTGAGAAGCCAACAAAAATCCAAGCTGAAGCCCAGTGTCTGATATCGGTGAATGGGTCACCCGGTTACCACATTTTCAACCCCCTTTGGGCTGCCCAGATATGAAAAGAGGAGGAAATCATTTGGGGAGGTCCCTAAGTCCAGCTGGGGAGGCAGGTGGATGCCCCATGGATCTGGAACAATACACACAATACACACAATTACAGTGTCCAAGTTTGTCCCAAGAACTAACTTCTCAGCAGGGTGACGTGAACCGCAGATCAGACATAAGGTGTGTGTCGCCTTGGCAGAAATAGAAGCAGCCCCCCCACCTCTGTGCTTTTGCCCCTGTGTCCCCCCACCTCCCATGTCACTGCCTGTCGAGGCACCTTTCAAGTCAAGAAGGTAATGTTATGGGTTAAATATGTGCCCCCAAAAGTCATATGTTCAAGTCCTAACTCCTAGCAGCTCAGAATGCCCCACTTATCTGGAAATTCAGTTGCTGCTGATGTAGTTAGTTGAGATCATACTGGAGTAGATTGGGCTCTGAATCTATTATCTAATATGACCGGTGTGCTTATAAGGCAGGGGTGGGGGGGAGCTTAAACACAGACACATCCACAGGGAGCACCACGTAAACACAGGAGCAATGCTGTCATGAGCCAAGGAAGCGCTGGAAGCCTGGAGAAGGGTCTGGAACAGATCCTTCCCTAGCGCTTCAGAGAGAGCACACCCTGCTGCCACTTTGACCTTGGACTCTGAGGCTCCAAAAGTGGGAAAGAATACATTTCTGTGGTGTAAGCTACTCAGCGTACGGTACCCTGTGATGGTAGCCCAAGGAAACTAATTCAACACATCTTAGTCCATTACTCAACCACCCTAGTCCATTCAGGTTCCTTTAACAAAATATCACACATGGTATGGCTTATAAATAACAAATTTATGTCTCTGAATTCTGGAGGCTGCAAGTCCGAGATCAGGTATCAGCGTGGCTGGGTTCTGGTGAGGACCCCTTCCAGTTTTGCAGACGGCCACCTTCTGTCTGGCAGAAGGGACGAGGGACCTCCCCAGGGTCTCCTTTATAAGAGCATGAATCCCATTTATAGGGCTCTACCCTCATGCCCTCAGTACCTCCCGAGGGGCCCACCTCCCAGGTACCATCCCACTGGGGGGTAGGTTTCAAAATACGAATTTCATGGGGGACACACCAACATTCAGTCTACAGCAATGACTTAAACCTTATCTTCACCAAGAGGACCTTTCCAAGCTCCCTCCAGAAAGAGGAGGTTCCCGGCCCTGCCCTCTGTTACAGGGTTCCCCCTTTCAAACAAGAGACGGTGCATTCCCTGTAGAGTGGGAAGAGGGACCCTGGATGGAGTGACTCAAAATGAGAACCTGAGCCAAATCCCTCTGTCGGACGCAGAACCCAAGAGATGCAGAGGGGAGGACAGCAGGAAGAAGAGGGACACAGTTAGCTGCCGGAGTCACGCTGGTGGCCGAGCACAGGACCAAGTCCCACAAGCTCCCACACCAAGGACCCAAAACAGCCTTAATGCAGACACGCTCAGTCTCAGCCTGGGCGCAGCCAGCCCACGACCACTGCCGTCCCCAGTCATGCCCCGCCCATGGAAGCAAAATCCTTCACTTGCGTTGACTTCAGGGAATCTCCATTTCTTGATCAAATGAGGCAAAATTAAAATACCTGGTGTCCTAGGGCACTCATGGGTACCGCCATTGAGCGCCTGCGGCTGACTGGCCAGCCAACCAGCAAAGCCTGCAGAACAGAGAGAAGATGTTATTCCCCAGCCCGCTTCCACATCTGGCGACTGACCGGGAGCTCAACACCGAACCGCGCTCGGCAAACTGTTCAAAATTCACCTCGAGGCAGTCACGCATCCACCAAGCTGCCATGCAATGGCTCTATGAAGGGGTGGTGGCCTCCAGGGACCGGGGTAGTTTGGTCTTGACTCAACAGGCCACCTCCAGAAAAACCCTGTGGTCTGATCCTAGAGTTCCTGGGTGGGAGGGCTTCCCAGGGCAGGGTTCCCAGCCTCCGAGCCCTCACCACGCTCCCCGGTGACGGCAGCCACGGCTCTTCCCTCCAACAGGCAGAACTATCCAGAAAAAGCCAACTCTGTCCCTTTTCCCTCTTTGTGCAGGCAGCTTCCTAGGTCACATCAGTGTGGAACTTTCCTTGGATGGATCCCCCCCCCCCGATCTAGCCTGGGACTTGGGGGGGGAGGGGGGCAGGGAGTATTAACTAGGCCGTTTGGCTCTCACACCTGAACCACTCATCCTCAGCAGGTGATGAGGTGAGGCTCTGGTCTCCATCCGACTCCTCCATCTACTACAGCTGGAATGAGGGTAAAAAGAGGACGAGCCCCACGAGCTCGGGAAAGCACGGCAGGGCTCGAAGCCTCTCACAGCACGACCCTTGTCGTGTTTTGGAAGGCAGAGGCAGGAGTGTGACCAACCGACGGGCTGCCTGCAGGGCCGAACCAGCCTCCCTGAGCACCTCGGCCAGGGCCTCTTGGTCACAATGGCCGGGAAAGCCATTGGCCCCCAGGAGGGGGGAGTGTTTCAGGAAAACGCTGGTAGGCTGAATCAGCAGATCTGGCCGCTGCTCTCAGAGAAACGTCCTGTCACCTCCCGTTCCCCTGGGACGGGCTGATGAGCAGTCACTCTGTCCAGAGACCATCTGCTCTGTCCTCCTGGGCAGCATTCCTCTCGGGGAGACATGGTGGGGGGCGGGGGGCGGCGAAGTGACCACCTTGAAGCCACCAGGTCAGCTCCGACCCTCCCTCCTCGCATAGGCGCCTCCGGAGGGCTCCCTGCAGGAGGAGGAGCCAGATGGGGCCTGCAGAAACCTCCCAGAGGCCAGGACACAGGGGAACCGGGGCAGGGAGCAGCTGCCTCGTTCACAGCTACGCTGTTTAAGATAAAGGAACAAGCTGATAGTCTGCATTCAATTGTCCTTTTTTTCCTACCTCCCACACTTCCTCTTATCATGTCCAGACGCTGAGCTCTTCGGGAGTGAGGTCTCCTCTGCCCCCATCTCTGTTACCTCAGCACCGGTCATAATGCCGAGCACACAGTCTATCACTCAAAGAACGCTGAACACAACTAAGTAAAGGACAGACGGGCAGGTGGATGGATGTGTGGGTGGGTGGGCGGACAGACGGACAGATAAGGGGATGAAAGGTTGGGCAGACATAGGGCAGGTGGATGGACGGATTATGTGGGTGGGGAGGGTGGATGTTCTTGCTTTTTGAGAACAAGACCGAGAACTCTCAATTAACCAAACTGATCAGGGAATGAGATGTCTGTGTTAAGTTTCTGACGAGTCAGAGTAAAATTCCAACCCATAGCTACAGAAGTTCTGAAAAGAGAGAAAATTCTATGGGCTAAGAAGATTAGGGAAGACTTCCTGAAGGACGTAGGCCTTGAAGGGTGACTAAGAGGTTCCCTAGGAGCCCAGGACTGTACTAGAGATTCAGAAAGTCTGATTATGGCAGAGATCTTGAATGTTCCCGGATAAATTAATTACAATGGCCAAGATGCTTAAAACTTCCTTCCCTCAGAAACCCATCCTTCAGTTCTCAGGTTGGAATCCCTCAGGGATGGCTTAGGGCCTCATCCTTCCCGCCCTGGGACTAAGGTAAAGACGCCCACCTCTCTCTGTCACGGAGACGAGCTGTGGGTCCCCAGCAGACCCCCTGCCCCCAGAACAGATGAAAAAATGTCCTTCCTTGGAAACAAAGAGAATAGATTTGATTAATCTGCAAAGGTTCCTGGAACCTTGCCCTGCCTACTTACGGTCCCAAACAGGAAAACAACCAGATCCAATTAAGCCTCCTGTTTTTAAACTTCTTTTCAGCTCTAGAACTAAGAAGCTCTGGCTTTATCAAACTCTCCCTTCCCAGGCAGACGGCGAGATGGAAGAATCTATAACCATCTTCCCACATAACCCTTCCCTCGGTTCCTTCACCCAAGCTGCTCCAGCCACAGAGGGAGGGTCACTTTGACCTGATTATCTTTGTCTATAAATCTTAAATCGTATTCACTTAAGTCAAACATAAAACTAGCGAGGCTGCGTAAAATGTCTCTTGAGTTCTTTCATTGTTTTCTTGAGCGGACCCTTCGGATCCAGTGCCGGGTCACTGAGCATCTGTGAGGGGTTTTTTTTATGAGCCTTCAGACGGCCTCCTGAGGTAAGAGGTCTGAGCTGCTCTGTCAGGTGCAGAAAGAGGCTCAGGGGACCGATCACCTTGCTCCATTCCAACCCAGACAAGCTCACTGCGCCTTCCAACAAATACGGAGTTTTCCTCGACCCTCAGCCCTACAAGCTCAAGATTAATTTTCTTCTCAAGCCTTAGCAAACATGCAACTCTCCCCGTGGCCAAATGTTTTCAAGGAAATCCTGCAGGACTCACATCCTTTCCGTGCATTACTGAACCGTCAGGGCGTAGCACATAGTAAGTACTCAATAAATACTTGTCGTGTGAAGTAATTTTGATTTATAGGAAAAGAGCTGCCACTTTGATTTTCCACCTCATCTCCGTGAAAATCATAATTCCTTTCTTCAAGTTCTACTAAATTAAATGATGATGGTTCTAAGAAAGGAGTCCTTCCCCAGAAGCCAGGGGTTGACAGAGCACCTGGAAAAAAGGGGGTGTGGCTTCCAGGCCTCTTCATGCGGCCAGGATGCTATTTGTCAGGGTGGCGCAAAGCAGGGTGTGGGCAGCCACTTTAGGAAGAAAAAAATGTGGGAAGAACAAATACAGAAAACACAAAACTTTAATTCTGATCCATAGAAATTTAGTCCTGGTGCCCTTCCCAAAACTTTTAAAAGTTCAAAGAATTTAAAGGCAGCTTTGCTAAAGGGGACAGGATTGTGAATGTACTAAATGCCACTACCTTTTTCACTTTAAAATGGTTAATTTTATGTTATATAAATTTCACTTCAATGTAAGAAAAAAAAAAGCCTTTCCATTTCCGGCACTGGTTCCGAGTACAATTCTGCTGCCCTGTGCTGTGGAAATCCCACCAGCTGTAGGCTGGAAGCCACCACCTAGTACCAGAGAGCAAGTGAGATGGAGCCAGGATGTTTTTCTAGGGACACAGAGGGCAAAGTGACAGGCAGAAGAAAACTCTCCGACAGTACTAGTGGCCACATCCACGGAGGTCCTCACAGCGCACCAGGCGCTGTGCACACATCTGGGGTGTATTATCTCATTTAATCCCCATGACATCCCTAAGAGATGGGACTACAGTTATTACCACAGATCTAATTGCTCTTGCCTTCTCCACTCCACGAGGCTCACGTGCCCCGGTGCGAGCCAACCGTTCCCTGAATTCCCATTCCTCCGCCTGGAATGCCATCCCCTGTCTGGTTCCCACTCCCTCACTGTCCCTGTCCCTGGGTTGCCCTTGCTGTCCTGCCCTTGCTGGTGATGTCACCTTGGGGGCTCAGAGAGCGATGACGGTGTAACACCAAAAAGGCGACGACCTCTGGAAAGATGTTTGATGGAAAGTGGACACAGAGTGACCTGCTGCTGCCCCTTCATCAAAATCTGGTTCCCCAAGGCCATTCACAGGGAAAAGCTTTGTTCTTAAAGTGACAATGGGAGGAGGTGAACCCCACACCCCAAGCCTGGGCCTCACCAAGCAGGAGCAGACTCGAAGGGCTCCCACTGGCCAGAGGTGGGCAACAGGGGTGCCCAAAACAACAACGCCTTCACTGAATCGAGCATTTGGAATATGTTACCCATGCACACATTCATAAAAATAGAACAACACACCTTGGTGTTGGGGATACTGGGGATTAAGAACCCATTATTCTGAAACAAAGAGCCAAGCCCTTCTCCTGTCTCTCCCATGGGAACTATTTTAGAGTAGCCAAAGAGCTACTCTGGGTCACTGGAAAGTCCTCCATAAGATTCCAGCAAATATATGAAGAAGAAATTATAAATCAAGGTATCAGGTCCTCATGAAATCGGGATCTTGGCAGTGGCCATCGGCCGTGGCTGCATCCAATGCTGAAAGACCGATGGGGAATTTTTAAATGGAGAGATCAGACTCGCAATCCCTGAACCCACTGGCTGATGCCAACATCACAGAGGGGACAACCAGATATGATGAACCTCTGCCGTGATGCAGTATAAGGTCCAAATCACCACTTGGACATGTCTGGCCAAATACTAAACCTGAATCTCATCTTCAGCTTCTACATCAAGCTACCAGTTTACTGAATATACAGGGAAAAGTACATAGTAAACAACAGCCCACTGATGCAATCAGGACAATCCAGAAAGTAGGGGATTGCAAGAGACTAATGACCTGGTGTTCTCGACAAATAAATGGCAAGGAGTGGGGGAAAAAAGGAAGAACTTCTATAAATCAAAAGACCCTTAAGAAATTTATCAATAGGGGCGCCTGGGTGGCTCAGTCGTAAGCGTTTGCCTTCGGCTCAGGTCATGATCCCAGGGTCCTGGAATCGAGCCCCGCATCAGGCTCCCTGCTCTGCGGGAGGCCTGCTTCTCCCGCTACCATTCCCTCTGCCTGTGTTCCCTCTCTCATTGTGTTTCTCTCTGTCAAATAAATAAAATCTTTAAAAAAAAAAAAGAAATCAATAAAAATGCAACATACAAACCATAAGAGATGCCTAAATTCACAAAACAAACTGAGGATTGCTGGGGGATGTGGGCGGGAGGGATAGGGTGGCTGGGTTGTGGACATTGGGGAGGGTATGTGTTATGGTAAGTGCTGTGAAATGTGTAAGCCTGATGATTCACAGACATGTGCCCTGGAGCAAGTAATACATTATATGTTAATTTTTAAAATTTTTTTTTAAATATGCAAAAGCATATATAAAAATTAAAAGCACCTAGTACTAATATAATTAGTATATTGTACTAGCATCAACAATTTGGAAAAGGAATTTTTTAAAAATTTCACTTAGAGCAGCATCCAAAGACATAATATTCCTAGGAATCACTATTGAAAAGGCACCACGATCTCTACAATAAAAACTATAAACATAGCTGTGGGAAATCAAAGAATTAAATAAATGGAGAGATACGCCATATTCCTAAATTGTAAGACTCAATAAAGTTAATAGAGTCACTATAATTTAAAAAAAAAAAATGCAACATACGGACCTTGTTTGGATCCTGATTCCAACCAGCAAACCAACTGCAAAAACATATTAATGATACATCAGGAGAAACTAAACGCTAACTGGGTAGGTGGGGTCATAAGGAATTACTGTTGATTTTTTATTTAGGTGTACTGAGGTGTATTGGCTTCTTTAAAAAGAGAATCCCTTTAGAGATACCCACAAAAGTACTTTCAGGGTTTTTTTTTAATTGAAGTATAGTTAACGCACGATGTGACGTTAGTTTCAGGTATACGAGGTGACTCAACAGTTTATATGTCACACAATACTCACAGGTGTGGCTGCCATCTGTCCCCATACAATGCTACTACGATGCCACTGCCTATACTCCGTAGGCTGTGCCACCACAGAAGTACTTCTGAATGAAACCACGTACCTGGGGTTTGCTTTAAAATAACCCTGAGCTCAGTTTAAAATAACTGGGCCCCTGGGTGGCTCAGTCTGTGGAGCAGGCGACTCTTGATCCTGGGGCTGTGAGTTCGAGCCCCATGCTGAGGGTAGAGATTACTTAAAGAAAATAAAATCTAGGAGCTTCAGGGTGACTCCATTGGTTAAGCGTCCAACTCTTGATTTCCCCTCAGGCCATGATCTCAGGGTCCTGGGATCGAGCCCCGGGTCGGGCTCCATGCTTAGCAGGGAGTCTGCCTGGGATTCTCTCTCCCCCTCCCCCTCTGCTCCTCCCCCACTTGTGCACACTCGTGCTCTCTCAAATAAACAAATATTGCTTCATTTTTTAAAATATTTTATTTATTTATTAGAAAGAGAGAGAGATCACAGGTTAGGCAGAGAGGCAGAGGGTGAAGCAGACTCCCTGCTGAGCAAGGAGCCCGATGTGGGACTGGATCCCAGGACCCTGGGATCATGACCTGAGCTGAAGGCAGCTACTTAACCAACTGAGCCACCCAGGCGTCCCTCGCTTCATTTTTTTTTAAGATTTTATTTATTTATATGATAGAGAGCACAAGGAGGCAAAGCCGAAGACGGAGGCAGGCAGAGGGAGAGGAGAAGCAGTCCCCCCACTGAGCAGAGAGCCCCACGTGGGGCCCAATCCGAGGACCCTGAGATCATGAGCTGAGCCGAAGGCAGACACCTAACCAGCTGAGCCACCCAGTTGCCTCAATAAATAAATATCTTTTAAAAAGATAAAAAAAGAAAAGAAAAGAAAAGAAAATCTTTCCAAAAAAATAAAATAATCCAAAACTGTATGTGGGAGATGGGGTAGATAAAACAAGATTTCCATGTGTTGCTAATTTCTCAGGATGGGCAAATGCCTTCTGGGGGCTTATTACAATCTTCTTTCTTTTGTGTATATTTAAAATTTTCCACAATAAAAGACTGAAAAAAGGGAAAAAGCAGATTTGGCCCTGGAACTTTGGGACTGGGGGTGGGGGGTGGTAATTTCTGGCAAACCAGTGGTAAGGGAAAAGAGTCTGGACTCAGCTTTCAGGTTGTCTGTGTTCCATTAGACACCCGAGAGGACGCTCTGGGCAGGCAGCGGTCCGCGGGACTCCACTCCAGCAATGGCGGGATATGGAGTGGATCTAGAAAAAACAGCATCCTCAACAAGGTTGAAGCCAAATCCCCCTTCGGTTTATATTGGCTTCAAAAGAATGCTTTGTTTTATTTTGTTTCATTCTAAATATAGGTTTAGACTACACTGTTCTGGAAAATGACTGTTTGTTCCTGGAAGGACTGTGCGTGTTCTTGTTCCTAAAAGCAGGAGAGGTGATCCAGAGACGTCAGGAAGGATGGGAAACCAACCTTCCCCGGGCTACACAAAAGAAGGGGGGAGCGGGGCGCCTGGGTGGCTCAGTGGGTTAAAGCCTCTGCCTTCGGCTCAGGTCATGATCTCAGGGTCCTGGGATCGAGCCCCGCATCGGGCTCTCTGCTCAGCGGGGAGCCTGCTTCCCCCTCTCTCTCTGCCTGCCTCTCTGCCTACTTGTGATCTCTCTCTGTGTGTCAAATAAGTAAATAAAGTCTTTTAAAATAAAAAAAAAATAAAAAAATAAAAAAAAAAAAGAAGGGGGGAGGCCACCCTGGGAAAGCCCATTGTGCTGCCGAGCCTGTGGGGTGCAGCTATTCACTGGGAAACAACTCTGGGAAGAATTCCAGCGTCTTCCCCCTGAGTCCCAGATGCGTGGGGCTGGAGGGCAAAGCCAAGCCTGGCTGTAAGGACTAGAGTTTTTTCTTGAAAGAATCAGAAATTCCAACTGCTAAGGACCTCTGGAGAAGGAAGATCTAGGGATGGAAAGTGGGCAAGGAGAACAGCCTGGCACATGGGACTCGGACCGCGGTGGGGACAGACCCGGAAGAGCTGCTTGTTCTAAGAGAGCAGACCCCCAGCACCGGAGAGGTGAGCTAGAGGCTGTCGAGGAGCCTCTGAAAAGCACCCTATCTACCATGTGGTTTTGTGCTTTCCAGGCTATCTTTCCCTCCCGGGATCATTTCTTTAATACATTATTGCAAAAGTGCACAACCCAGGTTTAGATGACTTAAAGGAAAGAAATTAGGGAAAGACCAGAATCCTTCCGTAGAATAATTCAGGAAGGCACGAAATATTTTCTCTCCTACTCCAAGGCCAGCAAGGTGGCAGGTGATCTCAGGACCCCAGCCTAGAGCAGGGGCAGAAGGACAAGTGGGGTGTGAACAACCGAACCCGCAAAGGGGAGGAGGGACTCGCAGGCGGCCGTGCGTGCTGGTAGGAGCTCCAGGACTCTGGGACTCCTGTATCTGCAACAATCATGCCCATTTCACAGAGCTGCAGGTTCTGGACAACTTCTTGGAAATAATCACAAGCTAAAAAAAAAAAAAGTAAAAGGACACAGACTCACTTTTAACTGTTTCCTGATCTCAAACATAAAGCACCTGACCTAGCGGCTAGACCAGAGTAGACAGTCACCGAAGGGCCACTTTTGTTGCTGTTAGCGTTCTCCTTATTTGCCGTTGCTAGTGCTATGGGCTCACCGTGAGGAAATGTCAAGGCCTGTCTTATGACCCGCTGAGCCAAACTAGCCTACACCGTTTTAACGCCTTGGTTAAATGAGTTATTCATTATTTTGCAATTCTGTATCAAAATCAGCATATTGAGTTCATGCGACACATAAAGTGACATCAATACTTTGTATTTACGGGGACGGCTCCTGTGGGGGAAGCTGATCCTGAAAGTTCTGAAAACTGAGGTGTTAGTTATAAGCCCGCCGTGGGTCTGCGTCGGGGATGACAGCTGGAGAGGCGGGCGCCCCGGCTACACACACTCTGTGCCCGTGAGCCAGTCACGTGGCCTCCCCAGGCTTCCCTGACCTCATCCACAGAACAGGCCTGGCCAAGGCCCGATGTTGAGTTTTATAAGAGCAGCAGAAGCAGCCGGTGTAAGGAGCTCGGCGCCCTGCCTGGCACCCAGCGAGAACCAGATGTCTCCATTTGCCCACCTGAGCCCCAGCAGGTGCCTCAGGTGACACCCTCACAATCCCCACGACCAACCACCTCATTTGTATGGACAAAAAGAAATGAGACCCCAGCGGACTCCACCATTATTCACACCGTGATGCTAAACTGGAGACATTCACTTAAAATACAATTTTAGAAGAAACACTTTGACCTCCAAGTTTGTGCTCCTACAGCTCCTTCCATTGCAGGGGGAATGTCTTCGTCTTCACAGGTCCTCATACCACGTCCCTTAAAAGTGCTAGAACTCAGGTGACCCTCCTCCATGAAGCTC
>CM053610.1:110745875-110772181 GCA_028646535.1 Procyon lotor
GGACTCCACCATTATTCACACCGTGATGCTAAACTGGAGACATTCACTTAAAATACAATTTTAGAAGAAACACTTTGACCTCCAAGTTTGTGCTCCTACAGCTCCTTCCATTGCAGGGGGAATGTCTTCGTCTTCACAGGTCCTCATACCACGTCCCTTAAAAGTGCTAGAACTCAGGTGACCCTCCTCCATGAAGCTCTCCATGACATTTCCAGCCAGAAGGGCTCGTTCGCATCCCTCATTTCCAGAACACCTTTAGAGTACTTTCCTTCCTTCTACTACCCACCAAACTGCAAGCCCAGGCCTTATTCTCTCCTTTCCTGCCCGGCCTATGTCCCAACACTTAAGCATAACAAACTTTTAATAAAGGAAGGAAGGAGAGAGGGGGAGGGCTACAGCTCCTTTGGAGAAAGCCACCCCCAATTCCTAGCCACTTGCAAAGGCATCTGGTCCAGCTAGAGCCCTAACGTTTTCCATTCACCTCAATGGGTTTCCCATCATCCAGTTAACAAAACACACGGGTGAGGATGGCAGAAAGCACCCCCAGGGAGATCAATCGTGAGAAGAGAAGCTTTGATTTCTGGGTCTGAGGGGTTAGCTTCCCTGGCCTCACTCAGTGTGGCTGGGGCCCTCAAGCCATCAGCCCGGGGTCGGTGCCCAGAGAAAGCTTCTGTGTACAGTCTGGTCACTTCCCCCTCTGCTCTGCTCGGTCATGTGTCAACTACCTGCTTACAGGTCTGGCCCCCATCCCAAACCATGCTTCCCCAAGACGGGAAGTCCCACTGTCTACACTCTAGCACCAGCTGATGCACTGGTGATGTAACACCCCTGCGAGGGCACAGAGAATGGTATCGCCCAATGGGACCCCAATCTCCTAGGCTCACCCCCCCAAAGGAGCCCAAAAGTGGGTGACTGAATTCTGCCTAACCCCAGAGTCCCACCCCTGCCAAACTAAGGAAACAAATAGGCAAGAAAATCCACAGCACACATGCTCACGTTCCATTTTCAGAAAATATTTTCTTATGTATATATGATGCACATCATACGTTTGCATAGGTGAGGGAAATTTTTTACTTACTTTATATGCCCCGTAGTCAACCCAGGCTCGTGGAGCAGCTCGTGGAGGCAGGGTCTGTGTGTGCACACGGGCCTCTCCTACTTGATCTTTTCAGAATTCAATGAATTTAATCTACCAAGTGATCCCAAAGGTGAGGACACAGGCATCTGTCTTCCAATTATGCACCCACTTGACCATCCTGAGAAGATGTCTGCGCCCAAAGATCAAGGCCCTGTGACTCATGGAAGGGAATCAGAGTCTGCCCTTTCTCGGTTACTGCATAGATGCCCCCCTACCCCCCTGACCCCCACTCCCCACTCAACACAGGGACACAAACGGGGAGGAAAGGAGCACTCTCTCTTGCCCGAGGGGCTGGCAAGAGTCTGGATGGAGAGTCAGAAAGTCTGAATTTAGGGAGCGCCTGGGTGGCTCAGTGGGTTAAGCCCCCAACTCTTTGCTTCAGTTCAGGTCATGATCTTGGGCTTGGGGGATCGAGCCCCACATGGGGCTCTGTGCTCAGTGGGGAGTCTGCTTGAGGATTCTCTCTCTCCTCTCCCTCTGCCCCCTGCTCATGCTCATGCTCTCACGCTCTCTCTCTAAAATAAATAATAAAAAAAAAAAAAGTCTGAATTTAGTTTCAGTATCTATGAACGTCAGACCTTCTGATTGGCTTCCCTGACTCATCAAAGAAGCTGGAGTCGGGAGCCCTTTAGTTCAGGAAAGCTCCTGAACTTTTTTCACTCCAGTGATGCACAAGAGTGTGCAGAGCTAGGGAGCGCGCAGCAGACCCTTCCTACTCTGCCATCAAGGACTTAGGGCTTGCCTATGTCAGGGTTTCCCCCAAGTAGCTTCCCCCCAGTTCTGCAGTGTGAACAATAAGCTTCAAACAGAGGAGAAAGAAGACATCAGAAGACATGTGCAAGGCTTTCAAACAGGGAGCGTGTGGATAAGCAAGAGAAAGGAGGTCACCCCGTTAACACTCCCTGGAGCCTCAAATTCCTGCAGTACTAAGAGTCTGGCTGCAGAGGAAAGGCACGCGGGAGATACCAGGCAAGGCTATGGTCTGAAAAAGCTCACAACTGCCCCCAATCCACGTGGCTAAATCTTGACTGGAGGGACCCAGGAAGGCCACCTGCCAGCCAGCCTGCAAAACCAGAGGCTGGGCCCGCCAACCCCATCAGCCCGGCTGCCTGGGCGTCCCCAGGCCTGGCAGGAATCTGCACAGAGAGCGTCAAGCTTTCAGAGGCAGCTGAAATGACCCCTGCTCCCCACTCCCACCCCACCTCTGAAACCCCCACAGCAGCAGCTTCCCATGGCTTTGAAGTTAAAGTCTCTCATCTTCAACACACCCTGAGAAGTCGGCTTGGGCACGCCCCTACCTGGCTGCGCACCGGCCTTCCTGGCGTCCACCCCCCCCCACCCCCCTGCAGACACCTGCCACATCGGCTGTGACCTTGGATGCTCAGTTTCCTGGGTCAGGACGGACCGCCCCACAGCCTTGCAGTTCCCGCCAACTCTCCCCAAAGCTCGTCCCAGTCTAGATCGGGTTTTTTGCTCTCTGCTCTCCTGGAACTTTCTTCCCATTTGAGAACATTCCTCCTTGTCCATCCGGGGATTGTTTGTCTATCTCCCCTACTCCACTGAACCCCATGCACATGGGGGCCACGTGCGCCTGACCCACCACAGGTGCTAAACAAATGCCGGCTGTAGCAGGCAGTAAACATGACGGCCTTGCATAGAAAAGAGTGAGATCTTGACATTTGCGACAACATGGATGGACCTAGAAGGCATTATGCTGAGTAAAATAAGTCCAACAGGGGCACCTGGGTGGCTCAGTCCATTGAGCATCTGCCTTCAGCTCAGGTCATGATTCCAGGGTCTTGGGACTGAGTCCTGCATCGGGCTCCTTGCTCAGTGCCGGGTCTGCTTCTTCCTCTCCCTCTGCCCCTCCCCCTGCTTGTGCTCACGCTCTGTGTCAAATAAATAAATAAAATCTTTAAAAGAAATAAAAATAAATAAAATAAGTCAAACAGACAAATGCCATATGATTTTACTTCTATGTGGAATCGAAAAAACAAAGCAAATGCGTGGCTCAGTCATTAAGCGTCTGCCTTTGGCTCAGGTCGGGATCCCAGGGTCTGAGATCGAGCCCCACATCGGGCTCCCTGCACAGCAGGAAGCCTGCTTCTCCCTCTCCCGCTCCACCTGCTTGTGTTCCTGCTCTCACTGTCTCTCTGCCAAATAAATAAATAAAATCTTTAAAAAATAAAATAAAAAACAAATGGATAAATAAACAAACAAACAAAAAGCCGCATCAGACCTTTAAATACTGAGAACAAACAGATAGTTGCAGGGAGGCCGGGGGAGCAAAATGAGTGAAGGGGAGCGGGAGACACAGGCTTCTAGTTATGGAATGAGTAAGTCACCAGGATGAAAGGTACAGCCTGGGGAGCCCAGTCAATGATGTTGTAATAACATCAGATGGTGAGAGGTCATCGCTACACTTGGGGTGAGCACAGCATCACAGAGCGTTGTGAAATCACTAACGTTGTTGAATCACTAACTAAAACTAACGTAACACTGTGTGTCACCTATGTGCCAATACAAAGTAAAAATAAAGAAAAATAAAAAGTGAAAAAAAGAAAAGAAAAAGAAAAAGTAACACCTTTCAGGCCAGCCTGTCACTTTTTCACTGTAGAATTATAAGTAACATACTCGTCTCTCCGTACCCCTGCATCACTCCTCCTGCAGGATCGCCAACCCTAAGCACCATCATTTCCCCTAAGGAATTAGGGATTACAGCATACCTTACAGCTGCTTTTCTTCCAATGTTTATAAGTAAATGGGAACACTTTCATCACTTGTTACAATTTATCAATTCGTTATTATCCGAGTTCCTCAAGGACAAAGTCATTAATCTGATGCTCTATTATTGATCATGATCTTGATGTATGCATAACTTTCTCTAAACATATTAAACATAATACAGAGATGTGGAAATATTTTCGATTAATTACTGCAAAAATAATATTGCATCAAAATTAAAAGTTGGAAAGGAAATATTATCATTCCATTAAAATATATCAAGATTTTAAGAGATCTTGAAGATAACAAGTAGCAGTGGCTGCTAGACGGACCACCATTTTCTGGCTTTCGGGGGACTCTCTGATTGTTTCTGCCACATTGGAAATTACTGGGGAGAAGCAGCAGCTCCCGGCACCGGTTTTCAGCTCGTTCCCCAAAATCATGCAAAACACCACTACCTTTCTTTAAATTCTGTTTTCTCCCCCACAAAATTGACCACTAGAATTTATGAGGAAATCAATGAGCGAGTAAATGATATCTTCCAGAAACTTCAAAACCATTCAGGGTATGTAGACTGGGGAGGTCATCTCTGACCCAAGGCACATGAGAAACCCCTCCCCACACTAGGGTGCAGCGGGGATGGTACCATCCCTTGGGCCACAGAGGGAGAAGCAGCCTCCCTCCTGAGCAGGGAGCCCGACATGGGGCTTGATCTCAGGGCCCTGGGATGATGACCTGAGCCAAAGAAAGACACTTGGCAACTGAGACATCCACGCGCCCTGAAAATCTTTTCTTTTCACCAATCAACACTGCCGGAGCTCCTTCTTTCCCAGCACTGGGAATAAAGCCTGCCCCTCCCGCCCCCAGAAGTGGAACAGTCCAGAGGCACCAACAACAGGCTTGAGAGCACACAGGCTTTGGTCTGAAAGGCCACTGCCCCCCATCCCGGCTGGCCCATCCCGTCGGTGAGGCGTTCTCAGCCTCCATTCCTCAACTACGATACGAAGATAGTCAAACTTATCTTGCAGGCTTGTTAGGATAATTATGCACTCACTCAACCTCCGATGTGCCTTCACTACATGAAATTCTGTGGATAAAATAATAACACAGGCAGCGATACAGATGAGTGCCTGGTACAACGTTTGTGGTCAGTAAATATCTTCATATTTGTAATCATTGTCTTTATTCAAGGAAATGATTAAAGGAGCAAATTAAAGCACCTCATCCTGGTTCTGTTCACTTAAAAGGAAATGCAGGCTCTACTAAGTTAAAATCAGTTCAGCCCAAACAGAAATAAGAAGGGCACCCTATGGGGTGCGTGGGTGGCTCAGTCGGTTCGGGGTCCACCTCTTGGTTTTGGCTCAGGTCACGATCTGAGGGTCATGAGAACGAGCCCTCCATCAGGCTCTGGGCTCAGTGCAAAATCTGCTTGTTCTTTTCCCTTTGCCCCTTCCCCAGCATTCTCATTCTCATTCTCTCTCTCCCTCTCTCTCTCTCAAATAAATAAATAAGTAAATAGATAGATAGATAAATAAATAAATAGAATCTTTTAAAAAAGAGGCGGGCACTTTAAGAGTATGATTCCTGAAAATGAAAGGTAGGAAGGACCTGGCAGGAAGTAGGCACTTTCGCTGTGTTTGTGGTTGGGAACCTCTCAAAATTATCTTCCTAAAAAGCAGAACACAAAATACAATCTCTCTTTAATGAACTGGGATACACATAAAATGTCTAAAACACTTCCCATCCCATCATGGAAAGAATCCCTCCCACCCCAGGCTCCTCCTTGTGCCCCTGGGCTCCCCACCACCACTGCAGCAATTTTACTCAAAAGAGCTCAGGACATAAATGAATAAACGCAAGTCCATAGGGAACAGCAACGTCAGAACTCTCCACATCCAGACGAGGAGAAAACTATCTCTTTCTTTCCTCTTTTTATTCCCTGATATCAGCTTTGTGTCTTGACAGCCCAGCTGGAGAATAGAGTTTATGGAAGAAACAGGCAACCATCATCATCATCTTCCTTCCAAAATTAACAATTTTGTGTTTACAGGGATTATCCTAGGGTACGGGGATTACTCATAAATTTTGCTTCACTGTGCTATCTACCTTTTCTCCAAGGAACACATTTGTGTAACAGAAAACATTTCATATATCTTTTTAAACATTTATCTATTTGAGAGACAGAGAGAGCGAGCAAGCAAGTGGGAGGGGAATAACGGAATCTCAAGCGGACTCTCCCCTGAGCATGGACCCCAATTCAGGGTTCAATCCCACGACCCACGAGATCCCAACCTTAGCCAAAACCAAGAGTAGGATGTCCAATCAACTAAGCCACCCAGGCGCCCCATTTTTTTTTAAGATTTATTTATCTATTTTAGAGCAAGAGAGAGTAACAGAACACAACTTAAAATAATAACAATAATTTTTAAAATGTAAACTCAGACTTCCAAAACTGCACTTGAGCCCTGTGTGTGTTCCATACACTGGTTTTTAAACGGCCAGCTGCTGGAAGCCACAGAGGTGGCGGGGAGACCTCACAGGAGCTGACAGCTGACATCGGTCAGAGACCAGGCAGGCCTGCAGCTGACAGAGGAGACAAAGTGGGAGCCTAACCCGGTCGTGCCCACGCCTACTGTAAGGTCAATTCCACCCCAAAGGTCAGTGTGCCCCAGCTCGACCCAGGACACCCAGGGTCACCCACACTCCCCTGGAGGAGGCTGCCTAGATGCGCAGCAGCAGCAAAATTCGCCAGGACATCAGCCCCCCACCGCCGGCCCAGATTCCCTGTGCCACGCCTCACACCCCCACCTAAGTGGCAGCAAGTCCTGACCTACAGCGTCCCTGGGCTGAGCTCTCCTTTTGGATCTCTCGAAGCCTAAAATTATGTATCTCAGCACCTCGAATTTATTGTGCAAACTTTAGGCCCTTTTGTAGCCCAAGATATTCGACTTGGTAATAAAAAGCACCAATTCTCTTTTTTTTTTTCTTTTATGTTATGTTAGTCACCATACGGTATTTCGTTAGTTTTTGATGTCATGTTCCATGATTCATGGTTTGCATATAACACCCAGTGCTCCAGGCAATCCATGCCCTCCTTCATACCCATCACCAGGCTCACCCATCCCCCACCCTCTCCCCTCTGAAACCCTCAGTTTGTTTCCCAGAGTCCCTAGTCTCTCATGGTTCATCTCCCTCTCTGATTCCCCCCCTTCATTTTTCTCTTCCTTCTAATGTCCTCCGTGCTATTCCAAAAGCACCAATTCTTGAGATCTTAAAAGAAATCAACGCAAAAGCAATTCAATGCAGGACAGACGGCCTTTCCAACAAATGGTGCTGGAACAGTTGGATATCTACCTGCTAAGAAATGAACCTTGACCTAAACCTTTACACCTCATACAGCTCAAAATGGATCACAGACTCATACGTAAAATATAAAATAGTAAATTTTAAGAAAACACACACAGACAAACACACACACAGTTGAACATCTTCATGATCTAGGGCAAGGCAAAAAGTATTTAGGTTTGATGCCATAAGCATAATTCTTAAAATGATACATTGATACACAGGACCTCATCAAAATGTGCAAGTTTTGCTCTGAAAAAGACCCTGTGAAGAAGATGAAAAGACAAGCTATAGAACAGAAGAAGATATTTGGAAACCACATGCCCAACACAGTACCAATACTGGGATTCTTTTTTAAACTCTCAAAACTCAACAGTTAATTATGAAGAAATATTTTACCAAAGAAGAAGGACACATGGCAAATAAGCCGTGAAAAGATGGTCAGCCTCACTGGCCACCAAGAAAATACAAATTAAAACCACAGTAAGATATCACTAGACACCCATCAGGATGGCAAAAATACAAAATGGCGACACCACCAAATGTTTAGTATGCAGAGAAACTGGATGTTCAAACACCAGTGGTGGGGAGGCAAAGTGGTAAAGCCACTCTCGAGAACTGTTCGACAGTTTCTCATCAAATTAAACAGGCAACTACCATAAGATTCAGCAACTGCACCTTTGGATATTTATCCCCCCAGAAATCAACATTTATGTTTACACAAAAACCTATGCCCAAATGTTCATACTAGCTTGACTCATAACAGCACCAAACTGGAAGCAATTCCAATATCCTTTAATGGGTTAATGGCTTGACACACTGCAGGACATCCACAGCTTGGCATGGAACTCAACAATGAAACAGAATGGACAAGTGATAGGCAAAACCACTGAAGTCAATTTCCAGGGAATTATGCTAAGTGGGGATGGAGAGGGAGCCAGTCTCAAGAGATCACATACTATATAATTCCATGCATAAAACATCCACGCATGAAACACTGGTGACTCAACGGGATGGGAGAACAGGCGTGGGGAAGGGGCAGCTACGTTCCTAAAAGAGCATCCTTGCAAGGATGGGACAATCCCTAGCTTGACTGTATCAGTGTTGTGATACTGTACTATAGCTTTCCAAGATGTTGCCATTGGGAGAGACTGAGGGAGGTACATGAGATTTCTGTATTATCTCTTGCAATGACATGTGAATCTATAATTATCTCAAAATAAAAAAGTTAATTAAAAATAAACAACGATCAGCATTTTTTTTAAATATTCTTCTTGCTAGCGACTTGCCGTAACATTCTGGCATCTGAGCAGCAGAGAATGCTTTTTCCGGACGCCCTGCTTTGGGAATCAGATATCCAAGTGCAGACACGGGGCTGGAGAAGATGCAGTGTTATCCCTTGCCTTTGTCTCGCTGTGAGAAGCCCCCTGGGAATCTGCAAGCTTTACACAGTATAAACAGGGATTGGAAGGGAGCATCCAAGGGCCAAGTCAGAACCTGTTCCTTTTCACCCATGCAAATGACCTCAGATAAATATAAACGGAGGGGGTTAAAATCCCAACAAGGCATTTTTGTTCCCTTCCATGGTGATCAAATAATTGAAAGAAGGCCCTAGGGGTGACCCCAGCCCCAGTCTGAGAAGCTTTTGCAGCCCCGTGAATTGAGAGCAACACACGGTGCGGCCAGCGCCTTGTCTCAGCAGTGCGAAAGCGAGGCATGGAGACTTTCTGGGCAGAAACGGGGTTCCTGAGAACAATCTCTGCAGCAACTGTAGCATAGGAGGGCAAAGATGGACAGGGCTCTACAGTCAGACCCAGACCCAGGGACATGTGAAATCTAGCTGCTTGGTCTTCAGGAGCTTTAACTTCCTTAACCTCTCAGAGCCTGAGGCTCTCCTGCCTGCAGAGTGGGGCTATCGCTCCATACAGCACAGGGCTGCTGAGACAACTGTGCGAGAGGGTGCACGGTGACCTAGCGCAGACTCCCGGAGGTGCTCCAGGATGCCCGTGCCCTTCCAGCCTCGCTCACCCAAATGCCTCGACAGCCCAAATCCTGCTTCCTCGAGAAAAAGCTCCTTATCCTCACTGGGGCACAAGAGACTGACGCGTGTAAGCCTGAGAGCTCCGACTCCCCGTGTCCAAATTCTGTCCCTGCCACTTCCTGGGTGTGTGGCCTCAGACAAGCTACTTCCCTTCTCTGTGCCTCAGTTTACCCCTCTGTAAAAGGAAGATGATGGCATGAGCCCCTACCTCACAAGGCTGTCATGAAATCTGAATGAACTGTATGGTGAAGTGCTTGGAAAAGTGCCTGACCCCAATTTTTTAAGTGGTTTTTTTTGGGTAATATTTGGTCAGAAGAAATACGAATGTTTCCTTCGAACCACCTTTTTTAAGTTTGTGAAAAATAATTATGTGATATGATAAAATTATTAGGTTAAGCCATATGAAACTGACAATATTTTATTGTTTTCACCCACAAAAACGGCAGTTCCACATGGTTCTGCCTAGCAGGTGAAGTTGGGGCCTCAGTTTACCCACGTGTGAAATGGTTCCTAGGCCCTACATTCCCAGGCTCTGGTGAGGCTGAGGGAAAATGTGAAACACGGGCACAAAGTAGGGGTTTAATGAATGACAGCAGCCAGTGGGGCGAAACTAGCACTCCGCTTCCTGGTCGCGATGCTCAAAGAACACAACTTAAAAGTAACATCATTGGGGCGCCTGGGTGGCTCAGTCAGTTTAGTGTCTGCCTTCAGCTCAGGTCATGATCCCAGAGTCCTGGGATTGAGCCCGCATCGGGCTCCCTGCTCAGCGGGGAGCCTGCTTCTCACTCTGCAGGCTGCTCCCCCTGCCTGTGTGCTCTCTCTCTCTCTGTCAAATAAATAAATAAAATCTTTAAAAAAAAAAGAAAGAAATGTAACATAACTAAAGAAAGAGAAGTGAGATAAGCTGATATCACTGGCCGAATTCCCATACAGACCAGTCCACTATCACGTAGGAGGACCCTCTTCCCAAGAGGTCACAGAATGACCCAGCACAATCACCGCAGAAATGAGCGACAAGTGTGAATACTGAGAAATGAGCACCTCCGTGGGAAAGCACCTCGAAGGCCAGCCCCCCAAGACAGATCGCAGGTGTGTTCTCAGCCTCTGACTAACACATGGCTGACTTCTTGCAACCACCCTGTGAGGCATTTATTAGTATGGGCCCCATTCTACAGAAGCAGCAGCAACCCTAGAGAGGATTACGTAGCTCGCCCAAGCATAGCTGGAGCAGGTTTGACGCTGAGTTTGCATGACTCCAACCAGCTCTTAACTACACTCCTATTACCCCCCAGCTCACCCTCAGTCACATAGAAGTAGGTCATTAACTAAAAGCAAGACGACTAAGGAAGCCAGAAGTCAGCTATGTCCGGGATGGACTCCAGATTTATAGATCAAAGTTCCCTTCCACTGACCTTCTGCCAAGGCAGTTCTAAAGTAGCTTCTAGAGCAGTGCTTCTCGACCTTTACCACTCATAGGACTCATTTGGAGGGCTCCTGAAAACAGATTCCTGGGCCCCACCAGCAGGGACTCCGATTCAGAAAACTGGGGGGGGGTAACCAAAGAATTTACATTTACAATTTACATCTAACAATTTCCCAAGTGATGCTGGTGCAGCTGATCCTGTGGGATGGGAGGTCAGGGAAAATGGCTTTAGTGTGGGGTACACTCAGACCCATAAGCTCATCTTCTCAGTCTGGCTCTGTCCAGCCCCCAGGCCCACTTCGGAGCCCGACAAAAACGGGTTCTCCCAATATGCTGCCCATATAACCTTGAGTAAGTCCACTGGCTTTGCTGCCCCTCAATTTCATCTTTACGACACAGACTTTTTCTTACGCTAAGATTTGGCTTGTCTGTGTATAGCTTTACAGGCAGACAGACGTGCGTCCAAATCCTAGTACAGCATCGACAGCTATATGACCCCTCTGGACTTCGGTTTGGGGGCATACAAAATGGGCACAGTAACGCCTACTCTTCACATGGTGGTGGGGACTGCATGACACACCATCTACCTCTGGAACCTGGCCCAGAGCTGCCATGTAACTCTCGGTTCCCAGTGACTTTGCCCCACTGGTGATCGATCGTGAAGGAAAGAGGGCTTGCTCCCTCTGATGGCCTCTGTGGTGACCACAAATTACTTCCATGGATCGAACTAGATACATGCAATGTTACACTGCTGTCGCCAAGGAACCAATTTACAACACTTACAATGAAACCTCTGAAACTTTTACAATTCAGTAAGGCAACGGAACCCAGCGGAGCCCCCAGCTAACTCTGCAGGACGCTATCCATTATTGAAACGCTTTCACTAGTCAATGGGATTTGTAATCCCACTGCACGGTGACAGGTGGCAGCTACCCATGGGTGAGCACAGCATGACATGTAGAGATGTTGAATGCCTAGGTTGTACCCCCGAAACTAATGTAACATGATATGTCAACTACGCAAGATAGTTGTTACTGCTTTCAAGTGATCAGATGGTGTTTAGTTTTTAAATCTTACTAGGGGCTCCAGAATCAGCAGTCCCCTCTAAGGTCCCCCAGCCCTTTACCCACCAGGAGAAGAAGAGTGCCCTTCTTCCCTGAAGTCCCCCAGGCCAGCATTGGGAGCTCCTGTGTGCTCTTACAAACCAATCCTCGAACTGCAGGATCCAAAACTGAGTATGCACACCTCAGGGGTAATCTCTGGAGTTTGTTATGGACTAAAGCTTCATGTCCCACCCCCCATCAAAATTTATATGTTGAAGCCCTAACCCCTAACTCCCAGCATTGCTGTATTTGGAGACAGAATCAATAGGAGGTAATTAAGATTAGTGGGGGGAGCCCCAAAGCAGTGGAATGAAAGGTAGTTATGAATCAATGAAATGCTCTCACATGCATGAGCTCCTCATTTTATTCCCCTGTCCCGCCCTCATACTTCTTCCCAGAGTCTAATACAGAACTAAGCATATGGTAGATACTTTTATTTGACAAATATGAAACTAACTGGACTTTGGGCTCAAATTCTCCTACATTTGGAGTCAAGACCTCATAGTGGAACCCTTAATTGTTCCCTGTTTCTATCAGTATTTGGCTTGGCTCTCTATCCAGAGTTCTGGAAGGTCCTGAAGAACAAAAACTCATTCATTCATCAAATATTTACTGAGCACCTACTACGGACCAGCCATTGTGCCAGGCGCTAAGACACAACAGTGAGCAAAGGCAACTTGATCCTGCACGGCACTTGCCGAGGTAACATGGGGAGATAAGACCCTAAACAAATATTTGTGTAATTACAAACGTAGTGAGTCACTCAAGTGGCTTTTTTTTCAACCTTTTTTTTTTAAGTAGGCTCCATACCCAATGTGGGGCTTGAACTCACAACCCTGAGATCAAAAGTCACATGCTCTACTGAATGAGCCAGCCAGGCACCCCTCAACTGTTGTTTTTGGTTTGTTTTTTTTTTAGTGAAAATTGCCTACATATACCCCAATTCAAAAACATTTGATCTTGTAATTTCTCTCCCAAATCTTTTTTGTCAAGAGCGTATAACTGCCCACCAGATTTCCTGATCGACAAAAAATCCCACAGTCACTCCACAGTTAACAGCAGTCTGCACAGAGGAAAGAAGCCTGTCCTTGGACCGACTTCCGCGGTCAGATGATGGAAAAGCAAAATTTCCAGAAGGTTTTTGTTTCTGTCTTTTGAAAAGAGCTCACAAAGAGCTGGGCTTACCTTCGCCGATCAGTGGCTCTCCGGCTTGGCTGTTCATCAAAATCACCCAGAGGGCTTATTAATCCACAGAATGCTGGCCACCACCACCCCAGGGTTCTGAGCTGGTCTAGGCAGGGGCCTGAGAATCTGCATTTCATGCAAGTTCCCTAGTGACATGGAAACTGCAGGTCCGGGGACTAGTTTGAGAGCGACCGCACTAGACTGAAAGGCAGGCGTTAGCGTGAACAGTTAAAGTTGGAAGGAAGCTTAGAGATTACCTAGGTCAGGCTCCTTGGGTGACAGGCATAGAACATGAGCCCAGAGAGGAGAACCAACCCTTCTCAAGGTCAAAACCAGACGAGTTAGGCCGTTTCCCTAACTGTTGGATCACTGGCCTTTCTGGGACACAGCCTCCTGGTGAATCCACTTCCTTCTGCCGAGCCCCCAAAGACATGCCCTTCTCACTGGATAATGAAGTAAACAGGGGTAGGATATGCTATCACATCTTAGATCTCAAAGAGATCCGGAAGGGTTGCAATGGGCAGTGGGGGGTGGGGGTGGGGGATTGGTAAGGGCGAGATAAAAGAATCAAAACTGACAAAATGTTGACAATTGTCAAGTCTCAGTGATGACCACAAAGAAGTGTGTTTTACTGTCTTCCCACTTGTGTCCATGTTCAAAGTTTTCCATAATAAACTAGGTAACGGGAATCAGCTGGATAAAGACCGATCATTGCACATCTCTGAGAGGGCTCAGGATTCTCACATGGCCCCTGAAATATACTCCCCTCACCCTGAACATCTGTGACATACCAAGCCTTGCCTGAGCACTACAGGGATTCAGAGAAAGTTCAGATGTGCATTTCTGTCCTCAAGAAGCCCATAATTTGCTAGAGTAAATGAAATGCATATCATTGTGCTACAGAGAGTAATAAATAGCAGAGACGATTAAGAATGAGCTAAGAGATTAAGTGAACCAAAGCAAGACTGCCTCCTTTCCCACTTTACATCCCAGAAGTTAAACTTTTTTTTTTTTTTTGCCGGGGTGCCTGGGTGGCTCAGTGGGTTAAAGCCTCTGCCTTCAGCTCAGGTCATGATCTCAGGGTCTTGGGATCAAGCCCCACATCAGGCTCTCTGCTTAGCGGGGAACCTGCTTCCCCCTCTCTCTCTGCCTGCCACTCTGTCTACTTGTGATCTCTCCCTCTCTGTCAAATAAATAAATAAATAAATCTTTAAAAAACAAAAAAAACTTTTTTATGCCTCTAAGAGCAAGCAAGTTTTAGAAACATGTACTACCACCAATCGGTAATATTTAATCAAAATGAAAAGACACCAAAAGTAGAAATAATAGGAAAAGGTCAAGAATCTTCTAGAGATATAGTAATATTACTATTCTTTATACAACAGAATGTAAAATAACTTAAAAGGACAATATGAAAAAATGATAACATTCATAACATTTAAATGAAAAAAGATATAAAGTGACATAAATACTATATGTATAACATGTAATTTTGAGCAATGTTTAGAAGCTTATAAAATTTAGTTTTAATACTAGAAAAAATACACCAAAGTGTTAGCAGTAATTGTATCTGGATCATAGATTTCTGGTGTTCTTTTGTTTTGTTTTTAACTCCTCTGTATGTTCTTAAATCATATGTCATAAATATACATTACTTCTATCATAGCCTTCCCTCTCCGGCTTTTTTTAAGTGCAATTAACTTTAATGTCCTAAAATTTATCTGTATATCCAGAAACTGAAACAAAAAGCCAAGAGAGCCCATTAAGCAGTGTATGAGCTGAGAAGCGTAACTGCCTGGAATCTTTTTGAAGAGCTTAGAGGTGCAAGGGCCCTCTGGAATGGCCAGGCCAGGCCCCCGGCAGCCAGCTCTCGTGGTCAGCTGCCCCCACGAAAGCCCACGAGGCTTCCTTTCCCAGTCTGGGCCAGAACCCCTGAAGCATGGGGGACAGGGAACAGTGCAATTTTTAAAAGCAGGCTCCCTTCACCCTCTTGGTGCATGAAAGGTTCTATACCACAGTCTTTGTTTTCATGTCCTGGTCCCTCTCAATTCTGATGACTGCCTGGGCATGCTACAGGGGTAAGGGCACAGGGGATCAGGGGCACAAGGGGGGCAGGGGCACAAGGGGGCAGACTGCCCTACAGTCTGTCTTCTCATTCTGATTTTTCAAACTTTCACTAGCTCTACTTTGAAAGTGCCTCTGAACACTCCGGAATTGTTAAACAATTCAAAAGCTGAATCCAGAAAATGAACACCATTTTCTTCAAAAGGGGATTTCTAATGTCAAGCATGGTGGTGGTACCAGAAAGAACACCTACAACGCCATGGGAGGCCAGCAAGTTGCTTACTAAATGAAAGAAAGAGCAGTCACTTTCATCTTATGCACGGAAAGCTTTAGACAAGCTCTAGGAGATTATAAACTTTCCTGTTAAAAATTCCAAGACAAAAATACACATATTTAAAGTGTAACTTCACAGTACCCACCAAGTAAAATCACAGGTTCAACTGGCTATTTTTCACTAATTAAAAACATTTAAACCACAAACAAACCGTTTAAACCATCTGCAATAACAAGAAAGGGCAGGATGGAATTTCAGCTGCGACCAAGCTTACCTCTTACTCCATAAAGAATATTTGTCTAGAAAACAGCAGCGCCCCTCGTCCGCTGCTCTAGGGACTGGAAACTGTCACAGATCACCTTGCAAATTTTAAACCAGATTCCACCATGAAAAGACGTGTAGAAACATCTCCTCACCTGTGTTTCATATCATTTCACATTTTAAATTTGGTTTTTGCTTCCCAGAAACAAACTTTTCTAAGGATTGGTTCTAAGGAATTCTTCAAATCTGCCCAGAGATTTAAGACATTCTCGACAAATAGTTAGAGGTGGGGTTCTCATGTCTTTAAACTAATGGCCTTCAAAACTCCCAATTACATTTTCCTACAAAGTGCGGCAGACCAAGGTGACATTAACACATTTCTTTAAGACAAAGCTCAGAACCTCCCCAGACCTCCACCTCTCCCCTGGTCTAACCTCCCCTGTTAAACACAGAAATTAAAATGCTCTCACTGGGAATCAAAGTTTCTGTTCAAGTGAAATGCACATGTTGATTGCTTTAAAGCTCTCCTAAAAACACCCTTCAAGCCCGGAAGCAACACTCACCTGTATAATAAGAGTTTAGTCAAGAAAACCTTTAGTCTCCGAATTCAAGAGTCCCTCTTTTCTGCTGCCTTTGTTCCCACGACGCAAAACTGGGCTCCAGTTTCCAAGCCCCCACCTCCCTCTGAGCCGGTCCCAGGGCCGTTCTGGGAGGAAACCCCATTTTCTCCCGTGTCCCGAGCTGGGGAGATGTGGCTGCCACCTCGGACTCCAGCTCTTTAAACACACAGACGCGGACACACACACGCCCAAAACAGTCACGACCGCCGGCTCGGTCGTCTGTAAGAGCTCTCCCCTGCAGCGGGTCACATGTGCCAAGCGCCCAGGGCGCTCTCTCGCACTTCCCCGATCTCGCGCACACGCGCGCGCACGCGAGGCGGCAGCACCCAGGTCCCACGTGCCCTCGAGGCTGCACCCGGACCCCACAGCGCCTCCTGCGCGCGCACCGGCCAGGGGAGCGCCCACGCCCACCCGCGCCCTGCGCTCCGGGCCCCGCGGCCGGGCGGCGGGGCGGCTCTCACCTCGGCCTTTGTCCTCCCGCCGCCGCAGCCCCGCTCCGGTGCGACCGCCGCCGTCGGAGGGCCAGCCCAGCCTCCCGGCCGCCGTCCCACCCACAGCTCCTCGGCTCCGGCCGGGCGGGGGGGCGCTCCGCAAAGCCCGGATCCGCGGAGCGAGGCCGGCGCCGGGGACGCGACCCCTGACCCCGGCCGCCCCCCCCTGCAATCCACTTCTCCGGGTCTTCGGGCCGACCGCGCGGGAGGGAGGCGCGGTGGGCTCAGCCGCCCTGGGGACCCGACTGGGGCAGGGTCGCGGCGAGGGCTGTGTCCGGCCAGGGGAGGGGGAGAGACGGCGGGAACGAGCCCCCGCGGCACCCCGGGCCCCCCCTCTCCCCGGCCCGGTGCCCGGGTCCCCGCGCCCAGGCCAGCCCGGGGCAGAGCCCTGCAGAGGGTTCTTGTTGGCCGGGCGCCCAGCAGGACCCGCGCCCCCCGCGCCCGTGTCGAGGAAATTCCCAATTCCCACCCGAAGCTCCCAGCACCGGCCTAGGTGCGCCGCCTGCGCCCAGGAAATGTCGCCTTCTCGGTTCTCCCCGAGGGATTCCACCCCCGACCCCCGCTAGGGAGCCCCCTACCCTGACGTACCCCTCCTCCCCTGCATTCTGGTGGGACCAAGACCTGGAGCCCCTCCAGCCACAGCGGAGTCCGCGGGGCGGGGGGACTAGACAGAAGTGGGAAGAGCCTTCGGAGAACAGAGGTCATTTTGTCACTTGGGACCCAAGTGCCCAGACGAGACAAGGCAAGTGTGTGGGGCAACGGGAGAGGAGCCCCAGACATCCCAGTGACTCCACGCCCAGGGCCCCAGGGCCTCCCGCGCCCGGCCGCCGGGGCTGAGCCCTGCAGAGCGTCCCTGTCGCCGGAGCGCCCAGCGGGACCCGCCCGCGCGGGTCTCCCGCAGCGCAGCCGGCTGGCTCAAACTGCGGGGACCCCGGTCCCCAACAGCCCTAGTCGACAAGCGGCCCACGAGGGGGCCGGCCTGAGGCCAGTAGAAAAGAGGAAGATTCTGGAACTCCAGGTTCCGGCGGGTGGAACCCAGACAGCTTTGCCCTGGCCCCGTGTCCGGTCGGAAGAAGGAGTGAATGAAGGAAGGACTCAAAGAACGAACCTCAAAGAAGACTTTGCAGACCTCGCCGGCGCGGGCCGCAGAGGTAGCCAGAGCAATGAGCCCAGGGCAGGAGAAGTAGAGCTCCGAGATCTCTTCTTTTAAGCCAAAGCCGTGATTTCAGGAACCTGCGAGGTGCAGAACTCGAGTCCGAGGACCTGCGCTGTACCCTCGCGGTCGCTCACTGCCACGCCCCACTCCTGAGGTCTTGGGCCTAAGAGTCAGTGTCCTCTAGGACTGGAGAGTGACAGTTCACGGAGCTGGGGGCTTAAACGAGGAAAGGAGAATGAGGGACCGGCTCCCAGTAAATGCCAGCACCCAGGGGGGTCCCAAGTAAAAATGTTGCCTGGGAGAATCCTGGCAGATCTGTACTGGGAAGGGCAGCAGCATCTTTTCCCTTCCTATTATGAAAGATTTCAAACAGGCCCTAGAGAGAGAACATCATGAACCCTCCCTGTGTGCCCAAAAACCAGCCAATCCTAATATCTTGCAGTACTTGCTTCAAACGTTCATGTCAAAAAGAAATATTACAATGCAGTTAAAGCCCCTGGACAGCCCTCCCTGATCCCAGTTCTTCCCACCCCAGTACTTGTCTACAACATGCCAACCAGTTTTTGTACCATTACTGCTATGCATGCATTCATGAACTCTATATAGCGTTTTTACTAGTTCTACGATTTCTGCGTGTTCTATTCTGTGTTTTGCTCTGTAACCAGATGGGTTGGCTTCGCCTTGTGTGTTTGTCACACACATCTAGTCATACACAAAGCCCTACTTTATTCATTTTTTAAATTAGTTTTCAGAGGTAGAGTTCAGTGGTTCATCACTCTTATTTAATACCCAGGGCTGATTACATCAATTGCTGTCCTTCATGTCCATCACCCAGTTAACCCATCCCCCACACACTACTTTATGCATTTTAACTGTTCAGTGGTATTCTAGGGGCACCTGGGGGGCTCATTCGTTAAGTGCCTGCCTTTGGCTCCAGCTATGATCTCAGAGTCCTGGGATGGAGCCTGCTTCTCCCTCTCTCTCTGTTTCTCTCAAATAAATAAATAAAATCTTTAAATGGTATTCTATTGCATGACTGGCACAATTTATATAAACAGATCTTCTGTTGATAGACATTAGAGTTGATCCAGTCTTTTCATGATTATAAACGAGACTGTAGTGGACATTCTTGAAATTACATTTGTATTTCTAGTGTATGGCCCATTCTCAACCCTCCATTAAAAGCATGTACAGAGGGGCTCCTGGGTGGCTTAGTGGGTTAAAGCCTCTGCCTTCAGCTCAGATCATGATCTCAAGGTCCTGGGATCAAGCCCCACATCGGGCTCTCTGCTCAACGGGGAGCCTGCCTCCCGCCCCCCCCCGCTTGCCTCTCTGCCTTCTTGTAATCTCTCTCTCTGTCAAATAAATAAATAAATCATGTACAGAATAGCTATGTTGAATTAACATTAACCAGTATGTTTGCTCTATGGTTTAGGGTAGTCACTGCAATTGCTAAAGCAATAATCACTGTAAGAAATGCCTTTGCTTTTTTTCTCCTTACATTTTTGACAGCTTACATTTTATCAAGCAAATAGAATGATACAGAATAGAGGCCCATGAACTTTTTTCGTAAACGGCCAGAAGTAAATATTTTAGGCTTTACCAGCCAAGAAGCAAAATTTAGGCAATTCTTTTATATAGGTACTTTAAATTATAACCTTTTAAAAAATGTTTTTAAAAAATTTACCTCATGGACCACAAAAAAATTTTTGGGACCCAAAAAAACAAAAACAGCAAGTGGATTTGGCCTGTGGGCCATAGTTTGCCTACCTCTTGTTATAATAAAGTCATTTCAAAAATTAATTCCTTTCTTTGAAACCCAGCACTAAAAAGGGAGTCACTTTCAATAAAGACAAAAATATAATTTGGCTCACCGGAAGAATCAGAGTGAATTTGACATCACTGTTACAGGAAAAATTCTTAGAAAGATGTCCCCTACCTTAGCTAATGAATACAATGACTTTGGAGAAGCCATTTAATCCTATTCTTAAAATCTATAATTAATTTTAGAAATGCATGGGCTCCTACCAACGAAGAAATAATTAGACCAGAAATGAGAGCCAATGAAAAAACTATGTGTTGTTCTCCTGCTTAATGAATCATCTCTCTGTCCCTGGTTTATTGATTTAAACACCAGCACACAAATACAAATGATGAGATCTGTTTTTCCTGAACTGAACCTGACCCACTTATTTTATATGTCTTTATTGACCTTGAACGAAAACTTGAAAAAGTGATTTCAAGATAATTTCTTAAATGAGGAGACTCAACCTCGTTTAAAATGTTAGCAAGAATGGGACCAAACTAAAAATCCGCAGCGGCCAATGTGAAGCTTACAAAGGAGCTGTCAGTCTTGAAGCCCTTTGAGGAGGCAGGGTTCTGGAGGAGGCCATGGGGTCAGGAAGGCAATTAGACATGGCTTCTGGGCACATTTGTTTCTCTGACCAGCCTTATCCTAAAGAATTACACGCATACACTTCTCGCACACCTCCACACACACGCACATGCATTCTCCTACCTTTCACGCACATTTCCTTGTTACATGTTTATACATGTGCTAACACATATGTTCCTTACTTGTATCTGCCTTCCTAAATGCATACAGCACGCGTGCTCCACATATATGGCCCTTTTCCGCACACATACATATCTCTCATACATGTGCTTCTTCCCACAGGCACGAAATACTTCTCTCCCTTTCACAAACACACGCGCATGCCTTGTCACACAAACATTTCTCCCCTTGCAGGGTGTTTCTTGCACAGCTAACTCTTCTCAGACCTCGTTCTTTCTAACAGACACACAGTTTCACACAACTTCGCCCAGACACACATTTGTTCTCTCACGTATTTTCATATATGTGGATCTTTGCTTGTCTCACCACACGTACAGACACACACACAGTCCCCTTCCTTTCCTGCCTTGATACGAACAGCTTCCACTTATAATCACGTTCATCACAACCACCCAAGGAAGATGCCACAGAGTGGAATTGGATGAAGCTTCGAGAAGCCCCATCTGTGTATGTCAAGCAGTTTAGAATCATTTGCTTTCAGCCCGCCGCTTATAATGGGGGCCTCTAAATGGCTGAAAGGTACTTAAAGTCTATTCTCTTCCAATAATAGTTCTATAACTAGGTCTGTGTTCACTATCGCTTTCTGCAGAGAAAATGTTTCTCTTGCATGATAATTGCTTAAACCCAGCTTGCTTCAATTCTCCCAAAATGGGAATGGGCAGGTGCATTGGTTTGTTCAGGTTGTAAAAAAAGTACCACAAACTGGGTGGCTCAAACCACAGAAACCTATTAGCTCACAGTTCTAGAAGCTAGGAGTCCACTGGCGTGGTGTTGGGAGAGTTCGTTCCTTCGGGAGACTGTGAGGGAATCTCTTCCAGTCACTGACTTTGATGTGTAGACGACTGTCTTTCCTCTATGTGTATCTGTGTCCAAATCTCCTGTCTCCTAAGGACACCAGTCATTGAATTAGGACCCACGTCAATGAACTTATTTTAGTTTGATTACCTCTGTAAAGACCTTATCTCCAAATAAGGTCACATTCTGAGGTACTGGGGGTTAGGACTTCAACTTACGGATTTGTTGGAGTTTTGATTTGTTGTTTGTTTTTTTTTTTAATGATTTTGTTTATTTATTTGAGTGAGAGAGACAAGCAGGAGGAGGGGCAGAGAGGGAGAGGGAAAAGCAGACTCCCCGCTCAGCAGGGAGCCCAATGCAGGCTTGATCCCAGGAAGCTGAGATCATGACAGGGAGCCAAAGTCAGCCGCCTAATCCACTGAGTCACCCAGGTGCCCCTTAACTTAGGAATCTGGAGGGGACCATGGATAAGGAACACAATTCAACCCATTAACAGCAGGATTTGACTTATTTCTATGGGTGGTTGGGACCAGAAATACCAAATTCTTCCTTGATCAGCCGTACATCTGAAACCTAGATGTGGCAGTTGCTCACTTGAAACCTTAAACTCAGATCCAACTGCACGGACTCTTCTCCTCTCCACCTTCATTTTACCGGAAATACTAACCACCCAAAATTCAGAAGCCCTTGTAGTCAACGGACTCCCTAAGGTGAAACTGCTCCACCTGGTGGAGAGTCAAGGTGATACACTGCAGCAAATGAAAAACCGGCTTGAAATGCCACTGCCTCTCGGTTGGTATCGAATACGTGACAGATAGATAAACAAAGGGAAGAGTTCCAGGAGCAAAACAAAGTTGGGGCAACCGATATATTTCATGGAGGTAGTGCATGAAAGGTGAACGTTCCACTAGAAAACACTTAGCAGTAAGACATTAGTAAACACAGTGAACTGTGCTTGTATAGAAATCGTATCTGCCAGGTAGGCAGCAAGATTTAAAAACCCCCTTCAAGGGGCTCCTGGTTGGCTCAATAGTAAGCATCTGCCTTTGGCTCAGGTCAGGATCCCAGGGTCCTGGGATCAAGCCCCTCATTGGGCTCCCCGCTCGGTGGGAAACCTGCTTCTCCCTCTCCCGTTCCCTCTGCTTGTGTTCCCTCTCTCGCTATGTTTCTCTCTGTCAAATAAATAAAATCTTTAAAAAGAAAAAAAAAAACACCTTCAAAATATCTAATGGCATTTACAAAATGCAACTACAAGGAAAGGAAGCCAATGCAAAGGATGTAAACAACATCACTGTAGATACTGGTACCCATCACACTTAACTTCTTCATTCTTTTTTTCTCCAAAGAATACTTCTTGGGAGTTGATTCCTGCGTGAATGTAATGGGATAATGTACCCTATGTACACTACAAACATGTATAACAAACCTGGATTGTTGTAATGTATCCCCAAATTCACTTGTATATCTCACTGATGTGTCAGACTTTTAGCCCAAACAATTAACAAACCTTTGATAGCATCAGCAAAGAAAATTACTGCTCTGACAGCTGGTAGCTTCTTGATGGATAGCCTCTTTCCATTCAGAAGAACAAGGATGCCTTTGTTGAGAAATGTATTAATCTAGAGTGAACAATGCTATTTCTTAAAAGCCAAGTGAAAATGTATTGGCTTTATCATATTTTGCACACCCTTAGCTCTTGCTAAGGGAACATTCTGTAAGTTGTTTTTCTAGGTTGAGAAAAATCAATAGTATGATTATTATTATTTTGCAAAGAAGGGGCGGGGAAAATAGGATAGTTGAATCTGTGTGCCTAAAACATCCCTGCAAGGATACATGAAAAGCTGGTATAATGGTAGCCCTCAAAGACCGGACTTTGCTGCCGAAGGATGGGGCGGGGGGAGATTTTTCACTGTTTACTCTTTTGTACCTTTTGAGTTTTGAGCCATAGAAATGTAACTCTTCAAAAATCTATAATTTAAAAAAGATTTATTTATTTATTTTAGAGAGCGAGCACGAGCAGGAGGGGCAGAGGGAGAGGGAGAGGGACAGAAAATCTCAAGCAGACTCCTCTCTGAGTGCAGAGCCTGACCTGGGGCTCAATTCTCGTGATCCTGAGATTGCAACCTAAGCCAAAACCAAGAGTTGGACTGTAGGACTCAATTCCCCCTAAAACTAGTTTTTTTAAATTTAATTTTTCTTGACCAAAATTTCTCAAAAAATTAAAAATATTTTCTAATTGTTGGTATCATAAGTCTGAAACTAATGTGATTAGTCTCTAACATTCAGCAACTTCCTTTTCTTTTAGGGAAGGTATAATTTATCTTTTTCATTATGTAAATGGTATGTAACTACCTAACAAAAGATTCCAAATCAGCTAATTGCATTTCTTTTCTCCATATAATTAATTCAAATGGATATTTATAATACATATCCCTGCATACAGAATCTGCAAGAGGAAAATTCAAAAAATTCGTCTGAGTTATTACCAATGAAACTTTACTATCATGAGATCTTTTTTTAAAGATTTTATTTATTTATTTGTCTCAGAGAGGGGGAGAGAGAGCGCACAAGCAGGGAGAGCAGCAGGCAGAGGGAGGAGCAGGCTCCCTGCTAAGTGGTGAGCCTGATGTGGGACTTGGTCCAAGGACCCTGGGATCATGACCCATGCTGAAGGCAGATACTTAACCGACTGAGTCACCCAGGTGACCCTAGACTTTACATTTCAAAATGAACCTAGTAAAGATGTTATTTTTTCCAATACTATTTGGATGTTTATAATGTCATAATGTAATGTACCTATTGATGGCGGAATGTTATAGGGACATCAGACCAGGTTTCAGGGCTCATCAGACAACATCAGGGGAGGAGGCTGGGGTGCTAGCCTCCTCTGGGGGCTTGGGAAGGCTTTCGAGGCAATAATGTTTACAATGAGGATGAGGAGTTTGCTAGAGGAAGCCCCAAAGGGATACCATTCCAGGCAAAGAAAACAACACGTGAGAGGAAGGAAGGTCACTGGGGCTATAGCCAGAGAGGAAGGCGGCGCCACGGGATGGCCCCTGATGGGGACAGGTCCTGCCCTCCGCAGGTGTGATGGGGGCGGGGGGACACAGCGAAGGGGGCAAGTGACCAGTGTACAGTGGGAAATGCTAACCTGAGTGTCGTACAAGCAAGTACGCTGACAGATTCAAGCGGAAGGGGATGAGATCACATCTGTCCCTTAGATTTTGCCAGCAATGTGAGGTCAACAGTCACACACCACACCCCCTCCCCCAAAAGGCGGTTGTTTAATTTGACAGTGATGATGTAGAGTCCTTTGTAGGTGGGGGGACGGAAGATGGGGAAATGAATTAGGAAGCAGTTATAATGGCCGGGGAACAATGGCGATGAGGGGGGCAGGGGAGCAGGGGGAGTCTTGGGGGAGGGAAAAGCTGAAATCCCTGCGCCTTTGTTGCTCTTCATTGGAGCTCACTGAGGCGCAAGGCAATAGATCATCTTTCTCACAGCTCCTTTTTGACAAGCTTTCATGGGGATTTGCCCTTGTGGGTGGATTTGACTGCAGGCTTACTTTTTTGTTTCCTTTCCGAAGTGGGAGGCGAATACTGTTGCTAAGTGGAGGGACGGAGTCCCCATGGCTGGGCCGATGAGGACTTCCATGGGCCAGTGTCCTCTTGGGAGCTCTCTGCAGAGCCTGTCGAATTCAGAACAAAACCTTTGGACAAAGAGTTAACTGCTCCCCTCTCTGTTCCATTTGATATCCTGATATCCTTTTAGAACCATTTTTAGTCCCTGGAGAGGGAGCTTTGAGACTGGGTTGGAAGAGCCTCTGTGGAATGGTGAAGTTCGTGTAAGGATCCAAGATGAGACTTGCCGTCCAGCGCCCCAAATACAACAAAGCTCCAGGTACGGTCGCCCCCGGCTTCCGAAGATAGAGACCGAGGGTCCTGAAAGTCAAGTCACTCAGGGACGAGGGCTAGTCGAGGTGGTTGCTGGACCCACATGGGCCGCGGTCTGTCTGCCCCTTCATCCAGGCCACCTTCTCTTTCAGCGTCTGGCCATCTCGTCTGTGCTCCTCGCCTGCCAAGGTGCTCCTGGCACGTCTTGTCACCTTCTTGAGAGTGTACCGATCTGGAAAGGAAAAGGCCAGTGGAGGAGTTGCAGCCCTGCAGCTGTTTGATCTGAGGCAAGTCACTTAACCTCTCTGTTCTCGGTTTGCTCCCCTGGTAAAATGAGAGGGTATTACTAAAGGACCCCCGGGACCGCATCCTACTCTAAGGTTCTGTGACTGTCACACACAGAGAACTCATGGGGAACAGTCCTCACCTGCACCGTTTCTCCTCTGCCATCTTGGGCACAGGCCCCGTTGTCCTCTGTCTCTCATAGGAGGGTATGTCCAGAGAGAAACAGCGGGATAGATAGCCGTGGACCGCTGCAGAGGCCTCCAGTGTGACCCGCAGCCTCGCTGTTGTTTCCGAAGTCCTTCTCCTCTGCCATGTAGCACCCACTTCGGGGGAGGGGGCAAGAAGAGGGAACCCACGCCTGCAGAGACATGAGGACTGTGTAGGACAGAGGCAGACAAGCTTGGAAGGTATTTGGCCAGAAGTGGAGGGAGGTCCCCCCCCCCAGTGCCCTCAGGGTTGTCCCCATCACCCGCGGAGCCTTCAACCCTTCCCTTCCTCCTCACTCCTCCTCAGTGGCATTGAGAAACGGAAGTCTCTCCCACTTTGAAAAAAGAAAAAAGAAAGGAAGGAAGGAAACAAGCGGGAAAAGGAAAAAATAAAAGAGAAAGAAAGGAAAAAAGAAGAAACAAAGGGAGGAAGAGAAAAAAAAATCCCTTCTTTTAATCTCTAAAACATTCGTAGTCTTCAATCTCCCTGGCTTCTCTCTCTCTCTCTCTCTGTCTCCCTCTCTTTTAAAGATTTTATTTATTTATTTGAGAGAGCGAAAATGAGCAGGAGGGAGGGGCAGAGGGAGAGGGAGGAGATTCCCCGCTAGAGGAGGCCCAACATGGGGCTCTATCCCAGGATCCCAGGATCCCAGGTCCTGACCTTGAGCCTGCAGCAGACGCTTAACTGATTGAGCCACTCAGGCACCCCTTCCTGGCTACTCTTTTA
>CM053610.1:110779898-110869377 GCA_028646535.1 Procyon lotor
CCTATTTGTCAGGGAGTAGTTTTACCAGCCTGCTTCCTGGCAGTAGAACTTTGGGTGTTGAGTAGCCTTTTTTCAATTTAAACCGTGTCCCTTTTTATCCAAGCTGACAGTGTTTTGTTGCTGCAGTTCTCTCAAAAACTGTGTGGACCTTCTGTGAATGCTGTTGTGGCTCACTCGGCAGACAAGCATCCCACCTTTCTTCCGGATGAAGCCTTCTCCACCTTGAGCTCCTGTTGGAGTGGCTGGTGGACAGTGCCCTGGGGCTTCACAGAGGCCCTGGCTGAGATTCACAGCATCTGTGGGGCTTGTCCTTCATCTCTGTCAAGGCCTTTTGTGGGACTGCACAGCACTCTGAGGCGTCTTTGATTCACCTGAGGTCTTGTCCAACGGTTGTGTAGTCACACCCTCACGGTCACTTTATTTTTTTTTTTAGAAAGAGTGGGGGAGGGGTGGAGAAGTAGAGGGAGAGCGAGAATCTCAAGCAGGCTCCCTCCTCAGCACAGAGCCTGACTTGGGGCTCAGTCTCACCACCCTGAGATCGTGACCTAAGCTGAAATCAAGAGTCGGGCACTTAACCGACTGAGTCACCCAGGCGCCCTTCACCTTCATCTTTAGATTATGCCTTTGATTTAGTCTTTCTCAGATGTATTTCTTAATTTGAGCTTCTGGAGAGGCTGGGAATTTTTTTAAGATTTTATTTGAGAGAGAGAGTGCAGGAGGAGGGGCAGAGGGAGGAGCAGACTCCCCACTGAGTGGAGACCCCGATGTGGGGCTCCATCCTGGGACTCTGGGATCATGACCTGAGCTGAAGGCAGACACTTAACCAAATGAGCCACCCAGGCGCCCCAAAGCTGGGAATTTTTAAAGTCTTTAAATCTTGGCTCCTTTTTGTTTAATAGTCCCTTTCTTGATTTCTCCCTCACACATTTTACTGTAGGCTGCAGGGAGAAACCAGGTGCCCCAGTCACCACTTGGTGTGGAAATCTCAGTCAGCTCACCTGAGCCATTGCTGTCAGCTTCCCGCGTGACTGCAGTTGACGGTGTTGCTAAGCGTTCTGTCCCAGCATAAAACATCTCCTTTCTTCTGCTTTCTAGTAGCGTGGTCCTCTCTTCCTTTTGAACCTTCTCTGAAGTGCCCTCAACAAGTTCAGGTTTCTACTGGCCATTTCTTTCAGAACTGCTAAGTTTGAACAGACTTTTGGGTAATTAATTACCTGGTGGTTGTATAAGAGAATATCCTTGAGGTACACACTGAGTTACTTAGGGGTCTGGGGTTTACCCTCAAGTGACTTCAAGGAAAAAAATCATGTGCACCTGGAGAAAGAAATGACAAAGCAAATGCAGTAAAACATTAACGTGGGGGATTTGGATGAAGGGTATGTAGCAATTCTTAGTGCTACTTGTGTACCTTTTATGAAGGCTGAGATTATTTCAAAATAAAAAGAAAATGGGTATCCCTGAGAGGAGCTTACACAACCAGTCTCCTTTTGAGAGGGGCCTTGACAGCTCCTCAACTTGAGTGGGAGCTGCCTCTATTCCATCTCCTGTTTCCACTTGTGGGTTCGTTCTGGGTTCCACACAAGAGTGTAGAGCCTTGTTGGCCTCCCTCCAGGGGCAGGGTGCACTGCTCCGATCCACTGGACCTCAAAAACATGGGGCCAAGTGCAGGGGTGGCACTTCATTTGCTTTTTTTTTTCCTAATAGCTCACTAACATTTCTGTGAGGAAACATTTATTCCCATTTTTTTTTTTTTAAAGATTTTATTTATTCATTTGAGAGAGCAAGTGAGCACAGGTAGGGGGATGGAGTGGCAGAGGGAGAGGGAGAAGCAGATTCCTCTGCGGAGCAGGGAGCCCGATGTAGGGCTCGATCCCAGGACTCTGAGACCATGACCTGAGGAAAGGCAGATGCCCAGCTCACTGAACCACCCAGGTGCTCCCATTTATTCTGATTTTAAAGCCACTTCAAAAGGAGTCTTGTCTAGTCCTTTCTACTCCCAGAAAAGCTCCTGGCCTGCTTGTTGAATGCCGTTTACCAAAGTTAGAGTAGCAGGAAAGGTTTGCCAGGTGTCAGAGTGATCTAGCAAGATGACGAACGTTGTATTAGAGCGCAGAAATGACAGCTGATACTCTCGCAGTGAGCTGTGTCCATGGTGAGCACAAGAGGCAGTCTTCACCCTGTGTCCTTGTGTCTTAAATACCCACTGTTTCAGAGTTCTGAGTTACTGAACAGCTGAAGTTCTCTGTGACAAGGTACTATTTCAGCTTCACATGTTAACAAATATTTACCAAGTGCTTGAATGTACCAGGTGCTCTTCTGGTCCAAAACGCAAAATGATAATAGTCTCTTATGGTTGACACATTGACACAATTTCTTTTTTAATCTTCACAGTAGCTTGGAAAATGGGCAATAAAGTGATATCAACACACTCTGTTACAGATAAAGGCCGGGATCTCTCAGTGTCTAAGAAGTCAGGTAGCTGGTTGTCCAGAACCCCAGTCTTAAGCCAAGAACTATTTTGAATATAAAGGAGATGAATGTGTCATTACTATGGACACTTTGGAAATCTCCAGTATTCACCCATAGGATTTACACGTACTGGGATGTCTGCCCGGAGGGGCCACGATACTGTTGTGACTCCTGCAAGATAAAGAGATTGCGTTTTCATAGTCAAAAGGTTAAAAAAAAAGAAAAAGGATGCCTTTGGACTCTGCTTTCCCACAGCTCGTGGTGTAGACAGCATACAGTGCGGCTGCATTTATGGCTAAGTGTGTGGGAAAGCAGGTTGTCCTTGCTCCTGTTGTTATGGCTGATGGCAGTACCATCCCGAGAGACAGGGGAGTGCAGAGCTGAAAAGATGCCCTTCTGAAATATGCAGAGGGCGAGGCGGCCGCTTGGGTACCAGTAATGCTTGTACGTAGGCTTGGGCCCTGCTACTCTCAATTAAGAACACAAGTCTCTGCAGCAAGGCACCTAGGAGCCCTGCTGTAGTAACCCTATCTGTGTCCTTTTGTTTAGGAACAGTTCAGGCTATTTGTTCATGTGTGTTTGGAATCTGTGTGAGGAGGATGGATTCTTTCACATTTAAGAGTCTCGCTACAGTAGCAGCAGAACGGTTACATGTGAAAATAGCAGTGACCGTTGGTCATGTTCATCTGTCTGACTTTAACAGGACTGCCCTTCAGTGGGTCACTGGCAGTTCTGTGTTTGCAAGTCGCTGCTCTCAGCGCTGTGGTCAGCTCGTCAGGCATAGTCCCTGCCCCCGACACAGGCCTTCCCAGCTCTGGTTTCGCACAGCCCAGCAGCTCTGCGTTTTCCTTTACATTCTAACAACTAAGCTAATTCTACAGCCGAATTCTATTTCTGTGCAATTATTCCATATCAAGTGAACTTGCTAACAGATGCTGTAGTTTTATTCATAGATGATACGGAAATCATTGTGCCAAGGATTTGCTGACACCGAGATAAGCAAAGAGCTTCTGAGCCGCTCACCTTGCCTGTAGACTTCCCCACCCCCAGGCTTTTCACTGTGTTGCTACCACACTACTGTTCATAAACCATGAGCTTGAGTATGTCATCACCTTGTTCAGAGATCTGTGGTGATTCTCTACTGGTTTTCACAGGAAGTCCAAACTGCTTTTGAGACTTACGCGATCATGACTTGCATGATCTCTATGTTGAGGATGGTTCAGCATGCCTTTCCAACCTCAGTGTCAAGTTAGTCTTGCACTGACCGCACAGGTGGGTCTTCAGAAGGTGCCATGCCATTTATATTGCCATCCCTTTGTTCCTTTCATTTCCTGCACTAGGAATCATATCTTTCTCCTCTATCTTGAAGCTCCCACGGGTTCGGGCAAAATCAACCTTCTCTTTCAAGGCCCAACTGGGAATCCCTTTCCCCGTGAATCCCATGATATCCCTCTCTGGGTGCATCCAGAGTATTCCTGTCGGTTCTTCTCTCAGAGCATCTTGTGGAATTCGCCTGTCCCAGTGCTACAGCCAGTTTCGGGGCCAGATTTTTCACTTAGCCAAGAGCTGAACCTGATCACGGCCTGTCAGGAGGCACCTGTCATCATTGTGCTTTGTTGTAAGCATGAGGCTAACGCAGGTTTCTGTTTGCCTGGTTTTGTTGAAAGGTTTTATTTACTTTTTGCAAAAATGATTTTTTAATTTATTTATTTAAGATTATTTATTTATTTATTTGACAGGGAAAGACACAGTGAGAGAGGGAATACAAGCAGGGAGAGTGGGAGAGGGAGAAGCAGGCTTCCCGCCGAGCAGGGAGCCTGATGCAGGGCTCGATCCCAGGACCCTGGGATCCTGACCTGAGCCGAAGGCAGATGCTTAACGACAGCCACCCAGGTGCCCCGCAAAAATGATTTTAAATGTATTACAAATGTTTTACTACCAGTTTATGTAAAGTTTCATAGCTTCTAAATACCTGATAAGATGGTGAGCATTGGGAATGGAGCTGCTACTCACTTCCTGGTTGTTTGAAGAATTTAAAAGAAGTTTTTTTCATTACTCTAATACCAAAATTTCTAGTTAAGTAGTATATGTTATTTTCCATTATCAGAAGTGCTGCTGTTTTTCCGTTAATTATAATGGGAATGCATGCCGCCCGTGAAAGCTTATGAGCAAATTTTTAGGAGCCACTTACACTTAAATAGCAAGGTGGGTGAGCATTTGCTAGTTTAGATGAATCTGCCACCTCTACTGAGCTTTCCAGAGTCAGAGACAGTGTCCTAGTCTTTGTATTCCTTTTTATCCTCAGTATCTGATACAGATGGTAAATTAGTGTCTATTCAGTAGTAACTTCTCATTCTTATTTCTCCCCCATCCCTTTGTAACTACTCCTCTGTGCTCCCGCTCACGGAAGCCCGTGCCCCGCTCCGGTAGAAACATAGCTTTATGAGCGCTGTCCATAGTGAGCACAGTTAGAGGAGGTACAGTACAGAGGAAGGACTGCTTCTCACAGCTGAATGGTTACCCCAGGGTCAATAGGAACCCCTCATATTATCCAGCAAATGCTGTTCATTTGCTTTTGCTCATTTTGCATTGTTGTCTTTAAATTACTAATATAAATTTCTGTATTTTCTTTTTTCCAGCCATCAAAAATAAGGATTAATTTAGAAGATAATGTACAGTATGTGTCCATGAGAAGTAAGTTGATCCTGAATAGGTTTTAGGTTTTTTTGTTTGAACTTCGTATGATTTAAATGGTTTATTTTAAATGTACATAAGTTGATGAAAAATTTAAGTAAAGTATATTGTATGTACACTGACTTTCAGCAAAAACTCCTGAGGTTGTGGGCTGAATAATGTGCACAAACACCGGCTGATTCTTTGTTGCTTTTAGAAATCATTTTTTTTTTAAAGATTTTATTTATTTATTTGTCAGAGAGAGTGTGTGCACAAGCAGGGAGTGAGAGGCAGGCAGAGGCAGAGGGAGAAGCAGGCTCCCCGCTGAGCAAGGAGCCGGATGTGGGACTCGACCCCAGGTCTTGGGATCATGACCCGAGCCGAAGGCAGCTGCTTAACCAACTGAGCCACCCAATTGTCCCTAGAAATCATTTTTAAAATGGATGGTCTGTATTTAAGGATATTTTCTCAAAATTCTGTGAGAGCGGTTACTTGTCATCATTAGCAGAATTTGAAGGCTGTTGACAGCAGACTGGGGAACTGCCTTTGGTCCTCCAGGTTTCTGTTGATCCCTTTGCTCTCTCCCCTTCCTGCCAGGGACCAGGGTGCAGAGTCATCGAAAGGAGATGGAGTACCAATTGCTCTGGTTCCCATCCTTCTGGAAATTGTTACTGTAGATAGACCCACTCCTGACTTCCCCTTGATTTGGTCCTAACCGCAAGGAACAGACCATGCTTAGATCCCATTTGTAGATCTCAGTATCAGCCCTTAATTTCTCCTCAGCCCCCGCCACAGTCTCACCCATAGCTGGTCCTCAGGTTTGGTTAGTTTTACATTGGGAGTGTGTCCTCTGTCGACCGTCACCACCACCCTGCAGAATTGTCCAACACACACTGAGCTCGTACAGTGCGAGCTGTGTTACGCTCTTTGCATGGATTATCACAACAACCCTTTAAAATTCAAATGTGGATTATTACTCATTTTTTTATAGATGAGTAAACTGAGGCTCGGGATTTACCCCCACACCTCTTAGACTTGAGCCCCTCATCTGAACCACTAGGTTAGACTGCTGCATCCAGCGTGGGTCCTCACTCCCTCTCTAGCGGACGTGGCAGACAGCCTCCTCAGTAGGTTGTCTGCTTTTAGGCTCTTGCACCCTGCTGCCAGTGGGATTTTCCTCACAGAACTAGGATTGGGATCTCAGTCGATCTAGAATTCTTCCACAATGTTCTTTTTAACAAATAGAGAAAACCTTGACTCCTCATTTATTTGGTTTTATTTATTTGCATTAAATTTAAAAGCTACCTCACATCCTTAAAAGAAACAAGGCTGGACAGAAACACCGGGCGCTTATAGGTCATTCCAGCTCCACCGGGCAGCCTGGCCTTCCAGCTGCGGCCCTCACCATCTCTACCAGCTGCAAGTTCCCTGAATCTGCCCATTCCCAACCACGGCTCTGTCTCATGAAGCCCCTTGCCCTCTGTCAGAGGGGAGAAGAGCTTCCTCTCCACCTTTCTGTTCTCTGCCCGCTCACCCCCTTCAGGAAGATTTCCTCACTCCCACTCCAATCAGGTTCCATCTCTTCTCAGGGAGCTTGGATGCCTCACTTGGCACCGACCTCAGGACATTGTGATGGACTTCCTTACTAGATTAGGGAACATCTTTAGTTTCAGAACCTTTTGAATCATGGTTGTATTTCTTCAGCAACTGTCAGGTTATAGGTTTTTAGTTAATATCTTTCTAAAGTGACTAACGTGGTGGGAATATACTTAACCCTGAGCTTATAAGACCCTGTTGTGGTAGCAATTAGGGTGATTAGATGTGTGCTTTTTCAAGTTAGAATTTCTCTGTTGTCATCTGCCAAGGTTTTTTGTAGAATTGTAACTTTCTTGTAATTAAACATCATTTTAATTCCTGTTTATTCCTGTTTAATCGTTAAGTGTAGGAGTGGACCCACAGAGAAGACATGTGCATTATAAAATACGTACGTGTGTTGTTGGAGTAGCCACAGCGGGCTTTACACTGAATGTGACATTGTTGAGGTTCTGGATACAGGAATTGCCTGATTGAAGACAAGATGAATATTTCTTTTGACACAGACTCACTGTCATATGCTGTGAAAAGTAGAAAAAAAAGGAGAGATCATATAGTTCACACCAAAAGGACAGCTGGGTTATTTGTAAAATTATTTACTCCGCACACCAAACCATAAGAACTTGTTTTTTAATACCAAGTTGGGAAAGATGAAAGGAACGCTAATATTCCATTCATGCAAGCGTGTGAACCAACCCCCTCTCTCGTACACTGTGTAGAATTGATAGAACCCCCATCTGGATGGTAGGGTTAGCAGGACAGCTGTTGCTTAAAATGCCCTTTAGAGATGCACACAAAAATTTAACTGCAGGAAGATTTACTGAAGTATCAGGCAAAATAGCAAAGTTGGAGACAGTCAAAATTTTCAGTATTGGGGTAAGTTTAGCCAATATTCCATGCAGTTAAATATTATGTAGCCCTTAAGAATAATGTTGAAATACATTTGTTGCCAAGTGGGGATGTTCACAATGTTGAGTTAAAGCAGCCTGTTAAAATTAGTCTGTTATTTTTTTTTTTTATTTTTTTTTTTAAAGATTTTTTTTTTTTTTTTTTTTTATTTATTTCACAGAGAGAGGGAGATCACAAGTAGGCAGAGAGGCAGGCGGAGAGAGAGGAGGAAGCGGGCTCCCTGCCGAGCAGAGAGCCCGATGTGGGGCTCGATCCCAGGACGCTGGGATCATGACCCGAGCCGAAGGCAGAGGCTTTAATCCTCTGAGCCACCCAGGCGCCCCTTATTTTTGTTTTTAAAAGTTACGTGTACATATTGATACTTGAGTGTGTCTGTGTGCTGAGGGGGCAGGGTGTGTATGAAAAACCAAAATCATCATCATGGGTGAAGGAGGGAGGGAATTAAAGAGATTTTCCCCCCTTCGTTTGCTTATCTGTTAATATAGGCTAGTGATTAGCTAAAAAAAATGGAGATGCCACTTTCCTCAAGATACGGTCTAATGTTTTAATGGAAGACTAATTTGAACTCTTCCAGAAACTCCCAGCAGGGTTACACTGTGACATGTGTATAGGAATAGTTTAAGTGTTAAGAAGGCAAGTCTTTGCCTTTGCTTTATAAAGAATTTCTTAACTTGAACACCCAATAAGAAATTTAATTTTAAAAACCATTTCTAATCCTATTCCTGAGAGCGATGTGGGTAGAAATGCAAACTCTCTACTTTATGTTCGATAAGATGCCACAGACTCCTGCAGGTTTCCATGTCCAGGGGAATCGCCTGCATATTTCAAATCCTTCTCTAGCACTAAAGCCTTTGTTAACCTGAGATAGACTCATGCATTTTTATCCAGTGTGAGCAATCTATTTCATAAAAATTAGCTATGATGTGTTCAGTGTGTAGAGTTTCTGTAGGTGTCTGTGCTTACTGAGGAAATAGATTATTTTTCTTAATGAGCTGAGAAAGAAGTGCTATTGAGAATTTTATAAATTTGTTTGTTTTGTTTCCCAGAAGCTCTAAAAGTGAAGAGACCTCGTTTTGATGTATCTCTGGTTTATTTAACTCGAAAATTTATGGATCTTGTCAGATCTGCTCCTGGGGGTATTCTCGACTTAAATAAGGTTGCCACAAAACTGGGAGTGCGGAAACGAAGAGTGTATGACATCACCAATGTCTTAGATGGAATCGCTCTGGTTGAAAAAAAGTCTAAGAACCACATTCGATGGATGTGAGTTGGTTTTGAACTTTCCTTGGCTCTCTGTCCCCCCACCCCTTTTAAGTGACAATACCATGCTTAAAACAAACTAGATATTAGCAGTGTTTTGACAGACAAAATAAAGTAGGAGATGGCTTCTTGTTAGGAAAGAGTTCTATAAAAATTTCTCACATTGACCCACAAGGTACATATTTTTTTCTCTACTTTGGACTAAATGAAAGCCATAGATCTAGAATATCATTCTGATATTATGGAAAAGTTGAATAGAATAATGATTAATTTTAAGTTGCTTTTCAAGATCATAAGAAGGGGACGTCTAATTGTTTAGGAGATTTTTTTCCCCAGTGATTATTATTAGGAGGAAATTAGTCAAGGTTGTAGAACAGTGCAGTAAACACTTAGAGGCCTCCTGCCCCGGGGGTTGTAATTCATTTTTCTGGGGCAACTGCAGGAATCCAATCTACATTCTTAACTGCCCGAGGTGATTATGAGTCAGAAAGGCTATGGATCACACACTGTCCTGAATGTAAAAAACAATCAGTAGACAATGTCTAAAAGCCAGTTGCTAGGGGTGTCTGGGTGGCTCAGTCACTTAAGCGTCCAGCTCTTGATTTTGGCTCAGGTCATGATCTCAGGGTGGTAAAATTGAGCTCTGCACTGAGCGTAGCAGCCTGCTTAAGATTCTGTCTCCCCCTCTCCCCACTCGTGCATGTGCTCTCTCGCTCGCTCTCAAGGGAAAAAAAAAACGGCAGTTGCTTAAGACTTCATGTTTGATTAGGGAGGATCATGAAAAAAAGACCTTATGATATAGATGCAGTTACATATATAGGTGTGTGCGTACATATGTGCATAAGAGGAAAGCTATTATTATTTACAATAGGTAGATATTGTGGATCAGAAAGTTCCAGTGTATAAGTACATGTAAATACATTTCATTTCAGGCAAATGAAAAATCTACCAACAAAGATCATGAAATGGCTCTAAATAATGAACTTTGCTGTTAGAGGAAAGTGGTTCATAAAGGAAGTTATTTTTTTCAATTGTACAGAAATGCAGATTGAATTGTAATCTGAACGTGTTTGCTAAATAACATTAACACTTTCAGGGTTAATATCAGATTGCATTCTGAATCAGTAATTGGAATCAGAAAACTAGTAAACCCAAGGTCAAGTGGTCACAGCCCTTTTCCTCTTTATTTTCCATAAAGAAAAAAATATCGGTTGCTTGGGTCATATCATACCATTGTGACATGGTAGTTAGTAATAAACAACAACAAAAAACTGTATCTTTTAGGAATAATGAGTGTAATCATTACATTCACATAGAACCAAGTATAATATGCACATGAGGGGAAAAATACTCAGGATTTTTGCAGAGGAACTATCATTTTAGTCTGTACTCCTTGTTTTTCATAGGGGAGTAAAAGATTATAACTTACTAAAAGTCCTGCTCTAGGTAGTAGAGCTGAGGCTTAAACGGTGTCATTGACTCCTGGTCTGTGCTCAGTGAACTCCATGAGCTTTCCTTACTCCCAATTTCCATGGAGTTATAATGATTTTTTGGGTTTTTTTAATCCCTGTGTAAGAGGCTAGACATGAGGACAAAAACCACTTTATGTATAGGAAGAATAATGATTGTCTAGAATAAAAGGAGGTCACGGGTGACGTGCAAGTACCTCGTTTTGTCCGTCAGTTTATGACATACCTGTGTCAACATTTGGAGAAGTTCCAATAATCTAACTCGGTGTTCTCTGTAATCTCCTAGATGTTACTGATGGTGAGTTTTTTGTTTGTTTGTTTTGTTTTGTTTTTTTAATACCTTTCTTCTAAAGAGGATCTGATCTTAGCAATTTTGGAGCTGTGCCCCAACAGAAGAAACTGCAGGAGGAACTTTCTGACTTATCAGCAATGGAAGATGCTTTGGATGAGTTAATTAAGGATTGTGCTCAGCAGTTGTTTGAGCTAACAGATGACAAAGAAAATGAAAGATATCCTTTAATTCTTTTTTTTAATGTTTTATTTAAACTCAATTTAATTAACATAGGCTGTATCGTTAGCTTCAGAGGTAGAATTCAGTGATTCCTCAGTTACATACGGCACCCAGTGCTCATTGTAGCAAGTGTCTCCTTAATGCCCATCCCCCACCAATCCCACCTCCAGCAACCCTGTTTGCTAACTGTTGGGTTTTTTTTGTTTTTTTGTTTATAAATGTCTCCTTCCAAAGCAGGTTATTTTAAATAGTAGGGTCAGCTTGGGGATTTAATTAATATATTCAAAATACAAAATCAGACCTTTAGAAGTTTTAAAAGCAAGTAAAGATTTAGCCATATAGTCTCAGACGTGCACAAATACTTGGCCTTTTGCTCCCTTGCTGTTTGTTCAGGTTAAATGCTGGCTCTTGAACTATGTACCAACATCCACGTTTGCATTTAAAATAAAAATAGTAGCGCATTCTTGTTTGTTTTCTTAGAATGCCGTAAAGATAGTAAAATCTCTGTTGGCGTTTGTGAAATGCAGGTTTTCCCTAATTTGCGAACTAGAGTTTATTCCTGAAATGGAATGAAATTGTCATTGAAACGGCACTTGCAGCTCACTTGCGCTGCCGCTCTGGCCCACGGAGCCTGGTGGAGCTGGCCACGCCTCTGGGCCCAGGAGGGGAGACTGTCTTTGGTGGCGATCTTCTCCCAGGGCTCCCGGACTCTCTGCTGCTCCGCTCTCGCCGCACCTCTGTGAGCCATCACTGATCCCCCCGCCGTTCGGTTCGTGCTGCAGACTTAAACTCCTCGGTTTCCGCAGTCCGTTACTGGAAGGAAAGTAAATGCTGTTTCTCTACCCAAAAATCTGCAAACAAAAAATGTTGGGGAAACCCAGTAAATCACGTAATTGGTAAAATTTCAGGAGACACAGTAAAACGATGAAAAAATTCACGTAGTAAGATGGAAAAGAATTTGGGATGTGAGAAACCTCATGAGTACACGATGGCCGTGAAACACTGATTCTCCGAGTTGTCTCCACTCTTTTACAGATTTTTTTTTTTTTACCTCCTCGTATTTTAGGAGATTATCATCAAAACTGAGTATTTTGTCCCCAAAGGTTCTCAAGAAGATCTAACAATGAGTAGGGAATGGGCACAGGGAGTAAACACCTTCACCCGAGTTGTTCTGTGTGTGTTATTGGTTTTCTCCAGATAGTGTTATAATCACGATGCTAGCGTTTAAAGGACTGCTTCAAGTTATAAATATTGTAAAATACTTTGTAAAATGTTTTTTTTTTCACTTTGTAAAATCTTAAGAATTGTTGATAAAATAGTAATAATTATATATGAAATAATTTTTTACCAATTGCTTTCCTTAATTGTGAGCTTGTATCCTGTAAAAACTACAGAGATTCTAACATTACACTTGTATGCATGTGTTATAAGAGAGAAATTATCTCCTCAGTAAGTAGCATTCTGCTTAGAGACCCTTGACTGATGTTTACACTAGCGTATGTGACATATCAGGATATTCATAGCATTCAAGCCTTCCACGAACAGATTGTCATTGCAGTGAAAGCTCCGGCAGAAACCAGATTGGATGTTCCCGCTCCCAGAGAAGTAGGTATCCCTGCGTTTCTAAGAGGATTATTTTTAAAGAGGGAGGCAGGTCAGCGGCTTAGGCTGCGCCCTGTCAGAGTCGTCCTAACTCGTAACCACCACGGGCATGTTAGCTGCCTGCCTGATACCGCAGGAGGCACTTACACATTTTAACTTGTTTGGAATACACAGCAAATGGACTAGTCACGATCCTCGTCCTCTTAAAGCGGAGGAGGCTGAAGCACACAGAAAGATCAGCTTCTCATGGTCGCGCAGTAAGTGAAGAACCAGAATTCAAAGTCAGAGAGGTTGGCTTCAGAGTTAGTGCTTAACCGTTGTACCGTACGTGTGCCACACTCGAAGGCGCCCCGGTGCCCGTGTCACACTGTCGTAGACGATCACACACCCGTAGTGCCTCTTCGAGGGCTCCCCAAGAATTGGCCTCATTGTCGAATCCAGAAGTACAGTGTGCTGTCAGCAAGGGCTCTAGGGAATTAACTCCAGCCAAGCTCATCAAAGACTAAGGAATAAACTAGAACACTAAGTGGTACGTTCAAAATGGGAAAGCAAACTTGCTGTGTGTGTGAAAATACTCTTACCAGCTGCCAGCTGCTTAGTACACTCTTTCCCTTGTGGGAAAGTTTGTACTGAAAGCTAATTGTCATCAGAAGGATGCCTGGTAAGGATGGAATCAGGACCAAGGAACGTGGCCCTTCTCGTGACAGGTCATCAAGTTCTGACAGCCTGATAGACCCGTCGGTGCTCATGGCAATGTCCTCTGCCTCGCCGTAGGGACTCCCCATCCTCGTAGTGAAGAGCACACGCGCTCTCCTGTTATCCCAGCAGACCGCTGTCCCAAGTGAGCCCCCGTGGTGGTACTTGACAGTGTACTAGAAATCCGATCAGGGACAGCTTTTAATCCAGTCACCCTCAAGTTGTGACTTCTGGCTGTTTCCTCGTTATTTTATTTAGATTTGGATATATTCCAAGTCTCCCAAGTAACATTTATATTTGATAGGAGTTGTTTGAGTGATGGTTAAACTTTTTTTTTTTTTTTTTTTTTTAATAATTCACCACTAACCTTCCCACGCATCCTTACTTTGGGACGTGGTGGCCCATGCTGTGGTGTCGCATGGGGTTCTGGGTTCCCCCTGTGCTGTGAGCCGCTTCAGGCTGTAATTGCTCAATTTTGCTGAGCTTGTGGATCGATCATGCCCAAGGCTGAGTCCAATTTAGAGGCCAGTGACTGTGGGCCCTCTGGACAGCCATTCTCAGTAAGTAAGCAGGAGGAGTGGACGGGCACATGGCGTTCAGTGGCGTCCAGCCCCCACCGAGGTCCAGGGCGAGATCTGGGAAGCTAGCGCTGGTAGGGCTGGACCGGCCTCAGCTCTGATCTGGCTGGCTGAATTTTTCGATACAGTCTCACTGGGACACAGCCACGTGCTCATTTGTTTAGACATCATGCCCGGCTGCTTTTCGCTCTGTAATGGCAGGATTGTGTAGTGGTGACAGGGTTGGTGTGGCCCACAAAGCCAAAAATGTCTGCCGTCTCACCCTTTATGGAAAACGCTGGTCGGCTCTGGTTCGGCGGAGTAGGAAGTCCTCAGCTGGCTGCCAGCCCTGAGCTCCGCAGCGGTGGTTTCGTGTAGAGATAGGTCTTGGCTTGTGTTAGCTTTGCCATTCAAGCTGGACCTGGCCTGGCGGTCTAGAACCTGAGCATGGCCGGGTCTTCTCCGGCCTATGTGTCTGGTCCAGGGCAGCCACAGAGAAGGTGACACGAGGTTCTGAGACCTTGTGACAAGGTGCATCTCCCGGAGCGCTGTTGAGATCCCAGTGAGATGTGGGGAGCTGGAGGGGAGGCTAGCCCGGGCCTCTGGCCACATGGAAGGGCGGAGAACAGACCGTGTGACACTTGGACTCTCTTCTAGTCAGAACAGCAGAGTCCTTTATAACTAGAACTGTTCCTTGAGAATTTAGCATAAATTGCTTCATCCCCAGGTTTCAGCACGGACACACACAGAGCTTAGCGTAATTTTCTCAGTAGAAGCACCTTACTTCCTGATATCTTGCAGGAAAAAAATATTTTAATGCTGAGTAGATTTAAAGCGCCAAAGGCAAAAGATGTGAATAATCATCATAGTCCTTTATATGCAAGTCTTTTGAATATTTTTTACATTGCTAAGGTGTGTTTTGTCTGGATCCCGTCCTCTGGCTTTTTTACGAGGACAGAGAAGGGCCCATTCTGTTAACGTGGTTACCTCTTCAGCGGTTGGAAGATCTAAACACACCCTTACCGTGTGAGACCACAGGGCGGGGGTTAGACTTCTCTGTCATCCAGACACTGATTTTGGACTCTCAAGCACAGCCTCCTAGAAGGGGTCAAGTCCTTGAGTGGAGAAAGTGCTCTCAAGTTCGGAGGTGTCCACATCACGGCCCCGAGGTCCTGACTGGGTGACCCAGTAGCCATGGCCTTGCCGTGAATTGGCCAGCAGCTTAGGGGCCGATGCCAGAGTGATGAAAGCCAAGTACATGATTCTCTCAAGTACAGATAGAAGGAAAACGACCTGAACTTAAATTTTCAGAAATATCCCTTGAATTGAAACTTTGACAATTTTAGTAAGTGAAACAGTATCGTTAATGAATTCTCAGATTCATCCTGAGGTGTCTTTTTTTATGGTATTTTTTGTGTCTTTTGCCAGGACTCTATCACAGTCCATATAAGGAGTACCAGAGGCCCCATCGATGTGTATTTATGTGAAGTGGAGCAGGGCCACTCGAGCAGTAAAGTGTCTGAAGGGGCGGGCACCTCTTCATCTAAAAACAAACCTCCAGAACGCCCCGATAAAGGTAAGTGTACCGAGTGTGTCATCAGGAACGTTCAGGATTCTACTGGTTCTTGAGACACACACACACACACATGGTCTTTTCGGCTTTACAGATATTTTAATATTTTCTGGCCACAAAATTGAGTTAAAGAATGACCATTCTTAACTACAGTTTAGACTATTTCTAACAACTTGATAGTTAAATTCCGTGTAGTTTTGATCTCAGAAACGTAGAATTCCAGTGGGTGCCGTGGTGGTGGCCCTGGGGGAGTCTCCAGGGATAGACGGCCGTCTGTGTCCCCTGGCACGGGCTGGCAGCACGCACTCGAGTTCATTTCTCCTTGGGAGACTTCGGCAGCCTTCTGCCGTCAGTGTCACAGTACGGTTCTTGACCGGGGGGTCTTCAGCTTTTTTTTCAAGCGCTCGAATTACACGTTCTGTTACCTGTCTGTCAAACCCTCACTCAGGAGAATCTCCTTCACGTTTGTTGTTTTGCAGAAGAAAACCCCCCACCGCACAATGAAGAACCGCTGGAAGTGAGCAAGTGACAGCACACGGGGACCGGCTGACGTTCTTGGGGCCTGTGGGGTGAACCGTGCGTCACATGTGATTCTCAGAGCAATAAATCTTCCACGGAATTCTCTGGTTCTTTCAGCAGCAGCAAGGCCAGTAGTGGCTTTGAGAAGCTCACTACTTCGATTACTGGATAATTACGGTTTCTGCATTTGAAAACGACTCTTTATAATTATTCATGGCATTTTGTCAGTGAAATGGACATCTTGCCTACTGAAGTCACTTCACCACGAAAAGAATCATGGAGACAGACGATCAGGCCCGAAGTGGACAGTGCTTTGCAGACTCTTCCCTTTCCTTCAAGGATCATGTGTCATTGTCACAAAAGAAATTGCCTTACGTCTGCAGTTAGATATTAAACGTTGGGTGGGTGTGCACAGGCCTCTGACTGTGATATCTGTGTACATATCTGTACACTGTTTAGATTACTTATGTAATATGTCTAAATCAAACTTTTCACCCTTGTACAGCCAAAATAGTGTATATATGGAAAATAACAAATTCTCTAATTTCTGTGGTATCTATAACTTATTAGAATCCTCTGAATGGGGGTTAGAGGAAATTTTTTTCCAAACTTCTACATGTAGAAGTATCATAAATACACTATACATTTAAAGTTCATGGATTTAATTAAAGTATTTCAATATGGTTCCCCGTGCTGAAATTGAAATCTGGTACTTCTTGATTTCAAGCCCCCTACAGGGTTATTGTGTCTGAGCAGACTGGTGGCCCTAAAGCTTTAGGGACAAGTATAGAAATACTGTCAGGTAATGGCTTAATTACATTGCAAGACATGAATTTAATCATGATGAAAATTGGAAAGTATTTTAACCTTTTTGCAAGCGGACTTTGTAATACATTTCTGTATGCAGCCTTGCTTTTCAATCAAAGGGGTTTGCTTTTGATGAGTTAGTTGTACCCTGCCCTCTCTCCAGCTCTAATCCCACATTTCCAAGTACCTAGCTCTCTCTACCTCATTGGGTAAGTCATTTACCACTCTGTGCCTCGGTTTACTCAGTAGTTTACCATTAGACTGTGAGCTCCTTGAGGGACTTTGTCTTAATCATTGTTATACCCAGCGCCTTGCACCAAGCCTGGCACATCAGAAGTGCTCAATAAATGTTTGAACAAATCCTCAAGTGAGTGAGTGAGTGAATTGTAAAACTGGACTAATGCTACTTGCCTTGTCTACCGTCTAGGATTCTCGTCAGCATCATTCTGATTCAGATTTTGAGCTTCTCTTGTTTTCTGAGAGGGATTTGAAGCAACTTGAAATTAAGGCCATGTTAAAGCTTTTAAAAAGGAATCAAAAACCACAATCCTGAAATATACTGCTGAGCGTCTAGGACTTTTTTTACCTCCGCATTCTGCGGGGGAGATTTCGTCCGATGTCGCCTCCTAAGTGATGGCTGAACCGGTAGGAGGAGGTGAGCCCAGCTAACAGGAGGGTTAGCCGGAGAAGACGAGAGGCCCGTGACCACTACGCTTACCGGGAAACACAGATGAAAAAGCCTTTCCCGAGCGGGAATAACGGGCTGGGGAGAAAAGAAGGCAGGGCCCCCCAAACCAGCAGAGGCAGCATTGCCAAAGTTACCGCGTTGCTTCTGAGCAGCAGCCGGTGCCTTACCTGTGCCCTGGGCCGACTGTTCTACAGGTCATTCTGAGGGTGGAAGGAGATCCCGGAAGTGGAGGTCCTTCGGCAGCTGGAGCCACGTTCTGTAAACTCTCCTCGGGCGTTCGGTCTCTCACTGTTACAGCTGCCACAGCAGGTGTGCTCTGGACTGGCCCAGTGGCCCTCCCAGCCCCACGTTCAGCACGGCCACCCGTCTCCCTGTGTGCACAGCGCCGCTCACCTTCCTGCCACCCAGCCCTGGTCAGAAGCCCGAGTGTCCCCTCTGTCCTTCGGGCCGGAGTCCAAACTCTCGATGTAGCAGGCCTCTGGGCCGGCCCTGCCCTGGCTTCCCAGCTTGTTAACTTGCCTGACGAGCCCCCAACCCAAACTGAATAGGCCTGCTTGCCGTGCCTGAAACGCACGGCGCCCTTGATCATCCCTGTGCCTCTGCTCCTCCCCTTCAGTCTGGAATTGTCATCCTCGTGTCCGTTTTCAGAATTCCATCTTCATTCCGGACCTGGCTGAAAGCCCTCCCTCCACTGTTCTGCCGTCGTGCCTGCATCAGTCCCCAGCATCGGGTGGCCGTCCTCCTCGATTGCTGTTAGGTTTTCCCGCGGGGCGTTGTGTGCTCTCGGATGGAGACGCCCTATCTAACCTGTTTGTGCTCCACGCTTTTCTCTACAGTTCCATACGTTTTTGCTTGTTGGTAAGAAAAGTGAACTGATTTCATCCCACCCAACACCTGAGAATTTAAAAACAAACCCTATTTTGCAAAAACACAGACCAACTGGATTTTTGCTGGAAGGAAAAAAAGTTACAATTTTACCAATTTGGCATTTTGTTCAAGGTGACGGCACGTCCGCCCAACTTTCCCTTGCCCCAGGAGATGAACATCCTCGTGTGAGCGCACTGTTTCTGAGAGCAGGGCGTTAAATGTGAGACCATTAGGAGCCCTTTTGGACCCGGGCTTTGGTCCCAGGGACACGCGTGGGCTGCCGTCGAGTTCAATGCTGGAGGTCACACAAGTGAACGGTCGCACCGCTACAGGCTTGAGGACCTGACACAGGACCAGCGTTTCTCTTGGGAGCGTGAATGGTAAGTCATGTCTCAAAATCTCAGAAATCTGCTATTTGATGATCTCCCAAAATTAAAAACAAACTAGAATAAAGCCATGTAGGTCATTAAAAGTGAGTCCCCTGTCACACTGTGAGTTGACTGTTGAACGTCACCCCCCGTTGGCTTACCCGTGCCTGTGGACCCCACGGCTAGGGATGGGGCGGTGCCTTCTGGCTTCGTCACTTGCTCTGACCATGGGGACAGAGCTGACAGCTTGTTCGCCTGCGGCCCCATCATCCTCACGGGTGGACGGGGCTGTTTGGGTGACCTTCAGAGGACAGGAGCAGGGGCTCGGAGAAAGGGGGGGTTATGCAGAGAGAAGGTAGAGAATGGAGTGCAAAATGGAAGGAAGGCTTTTCAGGAGAACACTGGTGTTGGAGGGACTTTAAATTGGAGTGCGACTCTTCACCTCTGCTCTCCCGTCACTCACCTCTTTGGAGGAAAACCCGTGGCTTCTCTGACAGTTTGGAAAGCGGAACTGGGCGTGAAAGGCTCAGTCCCTCCCGGGTTTCCTCTTCTTGCCTATGGAGGTGGGCACCTCGTCTCCGCCTAGGGGAGCCCTGCGGTGGCTACAGCATGGTTCTGAACTGAGGGGCGGGGGGACGTTCCCCGGGGGACATTGGGCAGTGTCTAGGAACACTTTTTTTGGTCTGTAAAGTTTATTGTGGAGCACCTGGGTGGTTCAGTCATTAGAGCGCCTGACTTGATTTCAGCTCAGGTCGTGATTTCACGGATGTGGGATTGAGCCCCATGTCTGGCTCCACGCTCCACGGAGATTCTGCTTGGGATTCTCTCCTCCTTCTGTCCCATCCCCCACTCATGCTCGCGGGTGCGCTCGCTCTCTCTCTCTCTCTCTCTCTCTCTCTCTCTCAAATAAATCTTAAAATAATTTTAAAAATTAAGAAAAAAATAAAGTTCATCTTTTTGAAAAGTCCCAAAGCTGGCATGCACTGAACATGGGGAATTTAGGAAATTAGATAAATTGCTAGTTTATCCCCATTATTTAACCTGGTGGTTAGTTTGTTAAAGTTCTATATTGGTTTGAGAGTGATTGGTAGTGATAAAAACCTATCCGGAATGATGAGTCATGAGATGTCTGAGCTTTAAAAGGGTACCACAGTCCTGAGAATGCCAATTTGTATCTTTTAGAAATGGGCCAAAGGTAAATACATGTAACCACTGCCATCAAGCCCTGTGAACATGAGACAGTTGCTTATAGTGAACACAACTGACCCAATCCCTTTGTTGGCTACTAGTGTCACGGAGTCTAACTCAAATTTACGGAACGATTGCCATCTAGTGGAGAATCAATGATTGTTCAGATTTCTTCACTTGCTTTCAGTTAAGCAGGTGCTGCTGGAGAATGGCTTTGACTTAAAAAAAAGCATTTTTCAGGGCCCATTCTGGTTGATAATGTGAACAGGATACTGGTTTTTATGCATTGACATTTAAATAGAATAGCTTGAAAAGGAGAAATTTACAGCTGCTCACTTAAGAAATCAGCATAATATCTGAGCTACGTCCATTGTTCTGTCCTTGTTAGAACCCAGTCTGCAGAGATCTTGCTTTTCTTGCTGCTCCTCAGAACATCACATCGGTCCATGACATTGGACCCGTTGATCAGGGAAGCAGCACATAGCTCAGCTGTAGACATACGTGTGCCCAAGGGGGAGGACACACCTGCTCTTGATACCAAGTACCGTCTCGGTCAGGGTATCGTAAGAAGACCAGGCAGGGCTTTGTTGTCAGCTGCAACAGAGGTGAGCTAATACAAGAAGGCTGAAGTAGCCAAAAAGGGACATTGAGGTAGCAAGTACCCGACGGCAGCCGGGAAAGCCTCCCCCCGCCCCCACTCCCCATTCTCTTACCGTTGCTTCTTCTCCAAGCCCAAGCAGCCGGCAGGGGATCCAGGAAATGGAGTTTGTCGACATCTCCTGTAGTCCACAGAGTCCGAGCTGCTAGTGGCACCTGACTCCAAGATGACCTAAGTCCAAGCGGATGCCCGAGCAGGAGTTGTTTCTTAGATTTGCATTCGGAGGGTGTGATTTGCAGCGTGGTTTGACCGGCGCGAGCTCAAGCCAGCCTCACAGCGGGCTCTCATCTCCCTCGACTTCACCATCCTTTCCTCTGATGTCTGGCTCCTTCGCCGCAAGGCTTCCTTACATTCTCTCTGCGCCTCTCGTCAGGGTCCAGGCTGCGGAGAGAGGGCTCCTCCCAGCCTGAAACTGTGCGGAGGGGAGGAAGCCCTTGCAGCCCCTTCACAACCAGGGAGCGGTGTCTACAAAGGAGGCCACTCCAGCCGGTCACCCGGCCCTGGAATTTGGGGCGGACGGTCCACAAGCTGCCCACGGGTCCAACACGGATCCCCCAGGCTCGAGAAAGGAGTAGGTGTGTGCTTGGGGCTGGGAAGTGCTTCCTGGCAGTTCTGAAGCATTTCGCTCACGAAGCAGAGGTGCTGTGTAGGCGGAGAGAAAAGAAAACCATTCGATCTACATCAGGTTGGCAACCGAGTTCCTCTGCCCATCTCTTCTGTAATTTATTCTAGATGTTCGCAAAGGCAGCCGCTATAATGGAAAAATAAGGAAAATAAAATTGATGGAGAAAAATTATTTTCAGATTGAACCAGGCTTGCATGGGGCCTGTTAATATTTTTAAGTACTTAAAGTATTTTTGATACTGGCACACAGCACATTATTATAGAGGCACTTGATTAGTTTTAAAAAGTCTAATGGAAATGAGGCTGACCTGAATTCTGGTTTAGCTGAGGCTGTAATCGAATGGATATTTACACTTGGATCTTGGTCGGTCCATCAGAGGGTCTCCGTCCCTGGTAGGGGCCCGCTGCTGTTTTCGAGGCGCCGGGCTGGCCTGCGTGCAAAGGCAGGGTCAAACGGAGCCGTCCCACAGCCTTCCATGCACCCTGTTGCTGCCGTGAACGCTCTGGCCAAAAGCCAAATGAGTTTCAACTGCCAGAGAAGTGGATGGTGATTCACGGGCCTTATGTACTGCTTAAGAAAAAAACTGCAGTATCTCTGCTGTTAATTTCCCACTGTAGCCTGTAGCAGGTGCCTCTGTCTTCGGGACCGTGTGTCAGAAGAGCCTAATGAGCTGTCTTTATCTGCGAGTCAGTTCTGTTAAGCCTATTTTATAACTAACGTTATGCGCAGGAGGTCCATAGGTTGGAGGCGGTTTTGTGGATCATCAGTACACATTGCTGTGACCATTCTTTCCCCCAAGGGCATATCCTTCCTCTGTGTACCGAGTCTCCTGCAGCTGTACCCACAGTCCTGCCAGGTAGAGGCAGCAGCTGCTCTGCGTTGAGGCTTCTGTACACGCCCAGACCCTTCTCAGTCCCATTCCGAGGGTGTGCTCACAGCCTTCCCGGCCTGCTGTCTCAGGAGCAGGGCAAACATTTGGGGGAAGTGCACCGCTTCCGTTTTCACGATCTGCAAGACCGGGGAGGACCTTGTTGGATGCTAAGGCTCCTGTTGACGGCCTGCAGAAATCTCCAGGGGAAAAATGCGCACCTTCTAGGAAGGAGAACCAGGCAAAGCAAACCTAGAGCCACTGTCAAGAAGGCGAGCTGACCACAGAGATTCTTATGTCTGAATGAAGAGCCCAGGTGTGGATGACAGATGAGGATTTGAGGCTGTCACTCTCGTCTCACAGCTGACTTCAAGTCACTGTGTTGAGAAATGGCAGAGGTGTGGGGCAGGCATGACGGTGGTCCCCAAGGGTGTGGGAAGGTCTAAAGGCCTGGACACAAGGCCACAAGGGCAGGAGTAGAGACTCGGTGTTCACTCCCCACTTCCAAACTCCTGCCTGGGGCTTAGAGCTAACGTTATCGCCTTGATAATGACCCAAAGCTGGCCTTCCCGAAAGGCTGTTTCTAGGCCTGGAATGGAGAGTAAGACAGAAAATGTGCGCAAGAGTGGCCCGGTTTCATGAAGAAAAAGACGAAAGTGGACTTTCCATAAAGAATGGACGGTGCAGCTTATGGCTTGTGATCCTCAGAAAATGTCCCTCTCTCAGTAATGTAAGAAGTCATACTTCACATTTAAAAAATAATTACAGCGGTGCCTGGGTGGCTCAGTCAGTTAAGTGTTCGACTCTTGATCTTGGCTCAGGTCTTGATCTCAAGGTCATGAGCTCAAACCCTGCATTGGGCTCCATGCCCAGTGTGGAGCTCACTTAAAAAATGAAATAAAATAATTACAAAGAAATAAATGTCTGACAAACACAAACACAGACATACTCATCCTGGTTATTATGTTTAGGCTGTCTAAGATTAATAAGTTCACTAATTACATGGGAATTAAAGCAATATGAGCTACACTTAGGTGACCTCTTCCTTTTGTAGCAGAAAAGGAAGATATTCTTCGTTTGCCTAATATGTCCAGAAATCACATTAAGTTAAAAACAAGGTAAGCATCATTTTGGTATTTTGGTCTCAGCAGGCCTTGTATTTCTCACAGAGTTAGAAATTTCAGTGAGAGAGACTGAATTTCCAATTCATAGAGGACAGAATGCTTTTTATGTAATAGGACTTTTATTTCGGTTTTACACCTTACTATGTAAACCTTCACTATCCAATACAGGAGCCACTAGCTGTATGTGGTTATTTAAATCTAAATGGTAATTAATTGGCTAATTTATTAATTTTTAAGTAGGCTCCATGCCCAGCATGGAGCCCAACATGGGGCTTGAACTCATGACTCTGAGATCAAGACCTGAGCTGAGATCAAGAGTCAGATACTTACCAGGGTGAGCCACTCAGGTGCCCCTAAATTATAATTAATTTAAAATTAAATGAAATGTGAAATTCAGTTCCTGAGTCCCACTTGCAACATTTCAAGTGGTCAATGGCCAGATTTGGCAGGTAGCTCCAACCCTGGACAGCACAGAGAACATTTTTGTCTCAAGAAAAGATTTATGAAGCAAACTTCTATAAACGTATATATATTATAGCGACCCCCCACATATAATATAATGTTAATACATTATAACTTCACCAATTACATTTCATTATGTAAAATATTTAATCAAGAGATGTCTCATTGTCAAAGATTAATCACAGGGATTCTAACCAGAAGTTAAGCTATTAGGGGTACCTGGCTCAGTTGGTAGAGCGTGTGACTCTGTCTCATGGTTGTGAGTTTGAGCCCCACACTGGGTGTAGAGACTGCTTGAAAAAATCTTAAAAAAAAAAGTTATTAAGGTAGTTAAGCTGGCTTATCTAGCAGCATGTTTATCAATAAAGCATTTTAGCCATGAATTTTGTACTACTGGCAAATATGGAACACACCTCAATGAAATATAAACTCAGAAACCAGCTGGCTGCTTAACCAAAGGGTGACCGATCAGCAGCGTCGAGCCAGAGTCTTGGGAGCCCAAGATTGGACAAGCCTCTCAGAGGACAGGTGTGATGATCTTTGCACTAAATTGGTATATATATTTTTTTTAATTTCAGCTTTCCTCAAAAAGAGGGGAAAAATAAATTATATAATTCTTACATGTTATGAGAGAGTATAAATTAAAACTTCGCAGTAATAGAACTTTGCCTCTTCCTGTGAGTAAAACAAACGTGGCTAATAATTCTGTGTATCCATAGTATCTTTTATCTTTTCTAGGATTGTGCCATAGCCCGTATAAAGAATCCATACTTTGAACTGATTTCCCATTTGGGAAAATACTTTGGCGTTGGCGATCTCTTAGCCTGTGATGGACAAAATCCTGTTAGTGGTGGAAAAAAATCAGACCTGAAAGAAACACTGAAATGTTGCTTAGTTAATAGCCTTTGAAAAAGTGTTTCATTTAACCCATGGTTACTTATTCAAATCATACACACTGGTGAATGTGAGTTGAGGTCATGGCACTGACTTGCTATTTATATTGCTGAGTACTTGTCAGCTTTCTGGAGAAGCTGAACATCATGTCCAGTCCAGTACTTGGCAAAGTTCTTTGGGATCCTCTAATGATAACTTCAGTAGAAGATGTTAGCCAAGCCAACTTGGCTGTCTGTGGGCAGGCTCTCGTGTTATATTTAGCTTCGAAGATATATCTACAGTCCTTTCAAAGAATCATCCTGCTGACTGACACCCGTGGATTTAATTCGGTACAAAAGGAAAATTGGGCTGCAGGTAAATGTTATAATTGGACAATGGACTGTAGCGACTTCAGGCCACACCCAGATCTGGCAGGCGTCCAGGAATCGTATTACATTTCGTGACTTTTATAACTATTATCTACTCCTAATAAGTACTTTGACTGAGCCCTTATTACATGCCAGTCACGTGAGTACGAGATAGAAATAGTTTAGTCCCCACGTTATCTTGTCAAGTGGGCATCATTTCCTCATTTTGGAAGTGAGAAAGCCAAGGTCCCAGGGGGCAAGTGCCGTGCCCACCCCGGACTTCGAAGCTAGTTAGCGCGCCGGCCAGGATCGGGACCCTAGACAGTCGGATTCAGGCCCGGACTCACCTTAGAAACAGAGGTGACCCCCTTCTCAGGCTGCGTGATTTGAGATTCTAGAATTCTTTGGGCTCATGCCGTAGCTACCAGAACATGTGTTAATTTGGACGACTCTTTAGAAGTTGAGGCAGATGGGGGACAGCCGTCCTGTCAAGTTCCTTTCTCCCACCACCGACGGTTTTTCCCGCCACCAGTCTGCGCGGGTAGGGACACACGCAGCGTCAGGACCCTGGGTGACAAGCAATTGGGCTAAATCACTAGGGCTGGTTTCTGGGTTTGGCTTTCTAATTCACAAATAAGGCTCTTTAAAAAAAAAAAAAGATTTTATTTATTTGAGAGAGGAAAAGCACAGATGGAGAGTGAGTGTGAGAAGCAGACTCCCGGCTGAGCAAGGACCCTCCTCCCCCCAATTCGGGACTCCATCCCAGGATCCTGGGATCATGACCTGAGCCTAAGGCAGGTGCTTAACTGAGTCACCCAGGTGCCCCTCAAATAAGGCTATTTAGCTGAGCAGTGAGCCCCCGAAACTAGTTAAAAGTTTGTATTATATGTCTCACTAGATATTTTATATATATAAAATGTATGTGTGTACACACACTGGGAGATATATAAAACAGATATAACTGTTTCAATCTTGATTTTAAAAATCTGGAATATGTCTCTTTATATTCAATTAAGGAACTCTTTTTTTTTTTTTTAAGACCTATTTATTTGGGTCTTGAGGGCAGAGGGAGAGCATCTGAAGCAGGCTCCCCACCGAGCGTGGAGCCCCGTGTCGGGCTCGATCCCAGCACCCCTAGATCCCGACCCCAGCGGAAACCAAGAGGCCGTTTAACTAGCGGAGCCACCCGGGAACCCTGTGGAACCTGATTTGAGTTATTTTAAGCAGACTCGCCTAGAACAACCTGTCACAACAAATTCAGAAATTATTAATGCTTTGAAATATGCATTTTTATTATCAAACAGCACTTCCCATATTTTATTAAAACATACCATACAGTATTTTTTTTTTTTAAGTTAAGAAAATTGGGGCAGGGCACCTGGGTGGCTCAGTTGGTTAAGCGACTGCCTTCAACTCAGGTCATGATCCCGGAGTCCCAGGATCGAGTCCCATATCAGGCTCCCAGCTCTGTGGGGAGCCTGCTTTTCCCTCTGACCTTCTCCCATCTCATGTTCTCTCTCTCTCTCTGTCAAATAAATAAATAAAATCTTTAAAAAAAAAAAAAAGAAGTCTTCCTTTGCTCACTAAGCTTTCCTTTCTTTTAGTAAGACAATAATTTGTCTTCGTTGAGCTCCCTGGGGAAATGGTGGATCTCAGGCCCAAGGAAACACTCAGCCAGAGCTTTGTGATGGCCCACGTGGGCAGCAGTGCAAATAAAAACAATGGCTTAGCCCATTTAAAAAAAAAAAAAAGAAAATTGGGGCAAAGGGCAAATGGGGGTAGAAAAAAATAAAATAAGGCCGGGGAGAAAGGTTAGTACACAGGGTGCATGCTGTGAAGTGTGTCATTGATGGCATCTCAATTTAAAAATAAACCCGCGTAAGCCAACTTTCCTAAAAATGTGTCTTCTTGGTCAGGAATCTCCATCTATTCTTTTCAGCGGTGGAACTTCTTATCCTTTTTCATACTTGGTTCTTTCTACCCTCCCTGGGGAAATACTCCACTTGATTTTTGTCCATTTTTTTTTTCCTTCTTTCTAATAGGCAACCGTCCCCAGCGGCCTGGGACAATGAAAAATCATTGGAGCTTTTTTAACCAAGTGACCACGAGGAGTATTTGAGGGTTCATCTGTCAGGTTAGTTGGAACTTCTGATGTGGGCAAGCTCATGTTTCCAATTTGGGACAAGAAGCAAGCACTCAGCCGTGTCGCGTTCTCACCCTGATTGACGTCAGCGCTGAGAGCCGAGGTATCTTTGGGAGCTCGCTGTGCGGGGCGAGGCCCACGGGATGAGTCGTCCCTGTGGAAAACAGCTCACTTGGCATAGGTTTGTGAAGCTACAATTTGGCAGCGGTACCAGGGCCTTTCTTCTGGAAATTACTGTTACCGCCACACATGGGAGACAGATCAGAAAGGGGAAATTTCATTTCCCACCAACTTGTCCTTTGCCGTGAAGATTATGTAGATCATGATCTCAAGGTCCTGGGATGGAGCCCTGCTCAGTGAGGGGTTGGCTTCTCCCTCTCCATCTGCCCCCCCACTCCCCACTTGTGCTCTCTCTCTCTCTAAAAATAAGTAAACAAATCTTTTAAAAAAATAAAAACTAAAACATGAGTGTGCGTTGTTTTCATTTTGAGCCACTGTAAAAATGAAAAGAAATCATCCAATACACTGAGCAGAATTGTGGGGGGAGAGGGACCTAAAATTCTAAAATCGATGATACTGAGTTTTTATTTTTCCTTTCAAAGACTTTTTAAAAAACGAACAGACTTCATATTTTAAATTTTTTCAAAAGATTTTATTTATTTATTTGGCACAGAGAGAGGGAGAGCACAGGCAGGGGGAGTGGCAGAGGGAGAGGGAGAAGCAGACTCTATGCTAAGCGGGGAGCCCAATGTGGGGCTCGATCCCAGCACCCTGGGATCATGACCTGAGCCGAAGACAGACACTTAACTGGCTGAGCCACCCAGGCGCCCCCAGACTTCCTATTTTAGAGCAGTCTGAGATTTATAGCAAAAATTACACTGACAGTACAAAGTGCCATACCCTGCCTCTCCTTCTGCACAGAGTCACCCCTTTTAGCAGCATCTTAGGTTAGCCTGGTATTTGTTACAGCTGATGAACCCACAGTGGTACATTGTTATGAACTGAAGCTCTAAGTCTACACCAGGATTTACTCCCTGTGTTGTAGCGTTTTGTGAGTTGGTCAAACGCGGCATGTCTTGTATCCACGATTACAGTGTCTTACAAAATAGCTTCATCACCCTGAAAACCCCTGTGCTCCTATTCATCCTTCCTTCCCCATCCTCCCCTCCTCCAGTGAGCACGGATCTGTCTAGCGTCTCTATAGTTTCGTCTTTTCTAGAGTGACTTAGAGTTAGAACCACATCCTATGTAACCTTTTCACATTGGTCTCCATAATGTAGCAATGTAAGCATTAAGCTTATATTGTGGTTAAGTTTCTTCTATATTTTTCTGTGCCTTGATAACTTACTTCTTTTATGGCTGGATAATATTCCGTGGTATGGACGTAATAGTTTGTTTATCCATTCCCCTACTAAAGGACATCTTGGTTGCTCCCAAGTTTTGCTAATTATGAATAAAGCTGCTCTATATATTCATGTACAGGTTTTCATGCGGACCTAATAAGTTTTGACTCCTTTAGGTAAACACCAAGGATCATGATTGCTAGATCTCACAGTAAGCCTACGTTTAGCTTTGTAAAAAACTGTCAAACTGTCTCCCAATGTGGGGCTTGAACTCACGTCCCCGAGACAAGAGTTGGGTGCTCTTCTGCCTGAGCCAGCCAGGCGCCCCCGGGCTCTCCTGCCCCTCAACAGTGTGTCTTTCACAGAGCAGAAACTTTAAGTTTCAGTGAAGTCCAATGTATCACTTTTCTCTTTCATGGATCACGCTTTTGGTGTTGTATCTAAAGAGTCATCACATACCCAAGGTTGTCTAGATCTCTTAGGTTATTTTCTGGAAGGTTTATAGTCTTGCATTTTATATTCAAGTCTATGATCTGTTTCGAGTTAATTTTTGTGAAAGATGTAAGGCGTGTGTCTATATTCATTTTTTTATATGTGGAAGGCCAGCTGTTCTAGTTCTAGTTGTTGGAAAGTTTGCTGAACATCTTATGATGTCAGGAAGAAAAAAGAAATGATTCTAATACTGGAATGTGGCAGTACCGTTGGCCACTCCTAGGACAGCGACCAATCTCCCAAAGGCCCGCCTGGCTCTTTCCCCCTCCTTGCGTCTCCAGCCTCGTTTTCACAGCAGCTACCCCTGAGATAGTATATTGATCAGATATTGCCACAATAATGCCATGTAATAATTCCCTCCCTCTCCCTTCCTCAAGTCTGGAGGTTTAAAACATTAATAACTTAGCCTCAAGCTCACAGGTCCGTGGATTGGTTGGACAGTCTCATGGGGGGGACCAGGCTGGAGGAATGGTGATGGATCCTTGGGGCAAGGAGAAACAGATCATGCCTCCTAAGGCCTAGGCTGGTCCTTTCTGCTCATACCTGTTGGCCAAAGCAAGTCACATGGCCAAGCCTAACATCAGTGGGGAAGGAAAGTATATTCTTCCCATAAAGATTGAGAAGAAGGGTGTGAATATTTGTCGGACAGTTTTGAAGGAATCACCTAGTAATTTGAACAGGCCAAGTTTCATAGAAAGAGTTTTTAACTGTAACAGGAGATTGAAATTACAAAGGATCGGCTATAAAGAAGTAAACAAAACTCTAAAAAACGTAGGAAGAGCAGTTGTAAGGAGCAGGCATTGCACCCAGGACGGAGAGAGAGTTCAAGGTAGAGGCCCCAAACCCCCAGGGCTGGGGGTTCCCATTCTTTTGGAGAGGCTGGGCCAGCTGGGGCTGGCTGGGTAGCACAGAAGCCACTGGGGCTTATGTCTCCAAGTGCCCTTCGCAGACCTGTTGTACCAGACCCCCCAAGGGCTCGTCACAGTGCAGAGAACCCTGGGTGCCGACTGGAACTAACTGAATTAGAATGGAGGAAGATAGGGATCTGTAGTTTAAACTTCTGACCCAGGCACAGGTACCCCAATGATTGTAGCAGCAATGTGCACAATGGCCAGACTGTGGAAAGAGCCTAGATGTCCATCAGCAGATGAATGGATAAAGAAGATGTGGTCCATATATACACACATATATGTATATATACACAATGGAATATTATGCAGCCATCAAAAACGAAATCTTGCCATTTGCAATAACCTGGATGGAACTAGAGGGTATTATGCTAAGCGAAATAAATCCATCAGAGAAAGACATTTATCATATGATCTCTCTGATATGAGGAGTTTGAGAAACAAGGTAGAGAGGATCATGGGGGAAGAGAGGAAAAAATGAAATGGGATGAAACTAAGAGAGGGGGGCAAACCATAAGAGACTTAATCTCAGGAAACAAACTGCTGGAGGGGAGAGGTGGCTGGGTGATGGACATTGGGGAAGGTATGTGCTATGGTGAGTGCTGTGAGTTATGTAAGACTGAGGAATCACAGACCTGTACCCGTGAAACAAATAATACATTATTTGTTAATAATACATACATACATACTTCTACCCCAGGGACACCTGAGTGGCACAGTCAGTTAAGCGTCTGCCTTCAGCTGGGGTCCTGATCACAGGGTCCTGGGATCGAGCCCAGCATCTGGCTCCCTGCTTGGCGGGGAGCCTGCTTCTCCCTCTGCCTCTGCCTGCTGCTCCCCCTACTTCTGCTTGCGCTCTCTCTGTCAAATAAGTAAAATCTTTAAACTTCTACCCCAGCTAGCTTTATGTACACTAGCTTAAGATCCAGGAGCTCTTTGAGGATAGAGATCTGTTTGATTCACCGTTGTATCCTTGTCTCTTAGCCCAGTATCTGCCACTTACCAGGTGTCACTTTAGCCAGGTCATTCCTGGGTTGGTTCCTGGCTTGGTAGGTTGATTGGTTGGTAGGTTGAGAAGATTCAAACCCGGCTGGTTGTAACTGGCCATAAGCCGCATCCGGAGCCATACTTCAATGGTGTTTGGTTGACGGGCAGGTCCCTTCACCACTGTTGGAAAAACCCAGAGGTAACGTATCCCCACTCGAATGGCAGATGATACTTTCCAAAGATGGCGGCAGCACTGCCTTCCATTGCACGTTTTCCTACAATGTGACCTTGCCACCCTTCCGTCAAGAGGCAGGGTCTGTGCCCCTACCTTCCACTCTGCGAAGGCCTGTAGCCAACAGAATGTGCAAAAGTGATGGTGCGTGACTTCTGAGGTTAATTTAAGAAGGCACTGCAGTGTCTTCCTTGCTTTCTGGGACACTTGCTTTTAGAGCCATGAGAGTCCATGTAAGAAGTCTCCACACCGTAAGGAAGCCCAAGCATGTAGAAAGACCACACGACGCTCTTCTAATCAACTGCTCCAGCTGAGGTTCCACCCGTGGCCAATCAACCACCAAACCCATCAATAAAATGTCTCTAGGGCTTCCCGCCCCTGCTGCTGTGTCACCTCCAGCCCTGAAATCTGCCCCAACTTCAGCAGGCCACCATCCCACTGCCCTGTCCAAGCATCGGAGCACAGAACCTGTGAGAGTAGTGGGACCATCCTTTTCAACTTTATCTGTTGGGGGAGAGGGGATGGATAATTTGTTGGGTGGCAGTACTAACTGCAACCCCGAATCCCACACGTCCTCTGTGCTGAAATGCACCAACTTAGATCTTAGTTATCCCCCTGCTGGTGGGACTGCTGTGATCGCCTTCCCTTTTGCCGAGGACAACTGTAAGAGAGAAAGCCAGTCCTTCTAAACGGGGCTCACCGCCTAATGGTTCTATCTGAAGGGCTTCGAAAACACACTGTCCGATGTGTCACAGGCCTCCCTCTTTAGCAATATAGGGGAAGCTTAATAAAGTAACAGGAAAAACTAAACCAAGGTCATTTAAAATCACATTCCAGTCCCAAAACGAAAGCATCTAAAGAATCCATTGTGTCACAGCGGTGTCCTAGAACTTGGCCCAGTCATCTGTTCGGGCCTCTTGGTTTGGAACGTTGGATGGAGTGATGGAAAGAGGAAAGAGTTGGGGAGAGTGAGTTCATCCCTTGTCTTATCTGTGTGGTCTGAACAGGCGGCTTCACCTCTTGGCCCCTCTTGGCCCCTCACTTTCTCTGTCTCTGAAACAGGATTAGGTAGTGACCTTCCCAGCCCCCAGGACTGTTCTGCCCAACAGATGAGGTGGTGCGAAGGGTAGGAGCGCTGGATAAATCCGGGAGGGAAGATACAAAACCTTGACCGTCTTTTTCCGCTAAGGGCTACTGCCGAAAAAATGAGAGACAAAATAAAATAAGCTGAAAAATGCCCCAGGCAAATTAGGCCAGTATCCAAAAAAGGAAAGCAAAGGACAAAGCCAGGTCCTCTATGGACTCGTTCTTTCCCGGTTTGCATGGCTCCCAGCTGACGCCAGTGCCATCTACGGGTCACGGCGACAAGGGGGACGGCACTCGCCACTGCCCTTCCCCGCAGATCCGGTTTACCCCCCGCCCCGTGTACGCTGAGCGGCCTTGAGCAAGTTCGTCCTCTGCTGCTGAAGTGTTTCCTTCCCCAACACGCCTACTTTCGAAACAGGCAGCAGTATGATTGCTTTGCAAAGATGCATTTCCTGTTCCAGTTCTTAAGATAAGCTGCCAGGCTTCTTTGGGTCTCACACCTCGCTTTGGTCTTAAGTCCCAGTGACAGCAGGCTCATCCCACTGCTGCTGCCCCGTGAATTTAACTGCTAATGTTGTATTTCGTACTTGCCAAGCAGAAAAGACCCTGAGAGGCCAGCCCACCCGTCGTTTGACAAATGAGGGAACCGAGACCCGGAAGAGGAGCAGACCGACAAGGCAGTGTCACAACAGCTCGCGCAGCGGAGCTCCTCTTTCCATAAATACTCCCCCCAGGTTATTCCTGCATCACGCGCGTGCCCCAGACTCTCAGATCCAGCTGCCTGCTCCCCATCTCCCCATGGTGACTAATAAGTTTCTGCAACTTCACTTGTCCAAGCAAAACTCCCGGTTCTACCCACCCCCTCAGACTCGCTCCTCCCCAGTCTACCAGGCCTCAGTCAATTGCCCAGTTCCCTGGGGGCCAAACACCCAGGAGTCCTACTGATATCTTTCTTTTTCTCACTTCCTCCATCCAGTTCACTGGCAAGTCCTATGGCTCGACCCTCAAAATATATGCAGAATTTGTCTACTTCTTAGCCCTGTGATGACTCCCACCACGCCACCGTCACTTCTCACTCGGGGTTCTGCAACGGCCACCCGACGAGGTTCCACATGCGTGCTCCTTGAGTCTTTTCTCCACACAGGGAGGCTTTAAAGCCACAAAGCCGATCACACCATTCCCGTCCTCAGAGAGCTCCCATGGCTGCTCACCTCATCATAAAAGCCAAACTCCCTGCCGTATTCCAGAAGATCTCCCTTGAGGACCCTGCCTACTTCTTGGATCTCGTCTCTTATCACTGCCTCCCTAAAGTCTCTCTGTTCTAGGCGCAGGGGCCTTCCTGCTGTTCCTGGACCACACAAGCTCATTTCTGCCCCAGGACTCTTGCACTCGCTTTTGTTCTCCTGACAACGCTCTTCGCCCACATGTTGGCGTGGACTGCTGTCCCACTCTCCAACTTTCCAATTGAACCAACCTTGACCAACTCTCTCAAAACAAGTAAACCCTACCAGCCATCAATCTTTAACCTGCTTTATTTCCCTTTATAGCCCTACCTCCCCATGAAATCATATTATACATTTGTTCATGTACTGGTTTATTATGTGTCTTCCCCCCTGGTTCTTAAGCCCCCTGAACATAGGACTTTAATCTCTCTTGGTCCTTTCTTTATCCAGGGTGCCCAAAACAAGATCTGTCACATGTCAGTCACATATCACAGTGCCTACCACAATATTTGTTGAGTGAGCGACTGAAAAGATGCATGAGTTAAAACCTAGCGTGTAAAATTTGGGACAGTCCAACACTTTTTGAGAAACAGTGTGTGGACTTCACACCCCACAAGGGTGTGTTCTTACAGAGGGAATTTTATCTGGAATGGATCTACCAAAAGGCCACGGTGCTTACAAAGGAGAGAGAGAATAGAGTATTAAGAAATTCATGTTGTGCAAGGAACCCACTACAGGGGCCCCGGAATTCCTGTTTGGCTCTGTTTTCCTGCAGCATATTATGCACTTGTAAGGTCAGACCTAGGTGCTTTCCGGGAACGTGCATCTCGCAGCACAAAGGTGGGTCAGTTATCAGCAGCTGAAGCGAGCCATCCATGGGACCCAATTTAGATTCTCTCCAGAATCCATTTTGATGGTGCACCTCCAGGAATTTCCTGGCAGGAAAGACTCAGACCTGTAGGGGGAGCTGATGGCATGTGTCCATTCTGGAAAGCCTTGAAAAACTGAGGTCCAGAAATTTAACCATTCCTTCAAGTGGAATGAATTAAAGAGGTCATTGAATTTTAGAAACATCCAAGATGTTCTCCTGTTCCTGCCAGAATCGGAGAAATTGAAAGATTCTTTAGACTCAAAATGTCAAGTGGTCAGATTCGGTTCATGCAGCCCCGTATAATGGAGGATTTTATCTCAACCCTGGGGCCATTTCCTCTTCATGCATAGATTTAGGTGTCCCCACAAAATGGCCAAGGTGGTGGCTCTAAATGATGGTTAAGAATTACCCAAGAAACACACTATCGAAAATTCTGCCCGGAAAAAGCCCCCAAAACCAGTTCTTGTCATCACACAGAAACCCCTGTGGGTCAATGGAGAGAACCCCAGAACTTTGCTTCATGCCACTGGAGAGCAAAACAATGTGACCTTTCTGTTCAGAGATATAAAGTTACCCAACAAAATGGAAGTCACGCTATTAATAGTTTATTTATGACTGTATCACTAGGTCAGAACTAATTCTCAAACCCTGCGTCTGATTTCACAACGGCAACCCCGCTTTCATTAAGCTGCTCCTTCTTTTTTTTTTTTTTTTTAAGCTGCTCCTTCTTGCTGATTAAAAAGACTCTGCGTCCTCTCAGACTCCAGTCCCCTCGGGCCAACCCCTGAAGGTGGAAGTAAGTCATATGCCCCATCCAATCTAGTCCGAAAAAAAGGGGCAGTAGCTCAGCTTGCTCGCCGCTCCATTGGGTCTTGGAAAGGGTGCTCTCCCCCCCCTCCCGCCCCCGCATCGAAGGGCAGGAGGAGACTTTCTCTCAAGATTGATGGGGTTGTGCGATCCTCCAAAGGCACGTCTGTAGAGCGGGGCTTCATCATTTCCTTTGCAATTTTGTGATTTCCTAGACTTTCCACTCCGGATCTTAAAAACCAAAAATACACTTGGTAGAAAAACGCATTGAAAAATTGTTCATCCCTCGGCCCCACGACACGTACAATGTCACTCTCTCTGACATGTCCTTGGTTCCAGCAAGCTGTAGCCACAGACTAAGGATGTACCTAAAAGGTAATGACTCCGCACGCCCACCTGCCCAAGTTGCAGAAACTCCAAGCTCCTTCCCTTGACTCCTTCTTCAGGTTCCATATTTCCCTGATATTTTCTTATGTAATTTACAACGCTGAGAGGATGCATCTTGCAAGTAATGCCAAATATGAAAGCGTAGTCATTGGCGCATCCGGGCCCAGTTGGTGGTTCCTAGTGGCCTGATGGTCTTCACCTGCTGTGAGCACGTTCGCTCCTTCCCAGGCCAGATTCCCGCAGCCGCCATCTGCAGCTGGGTTCTCTGGGATTGGGCCATTCCACATGGCAGAGTCTTCAGCGTGGATCCCGAATCGCACCGAAAACATCTTTGGGGCAACAAACCATAAGAGATCCTTAACCATAGGAAATGAACTGAGGGTCGCTGGAGGGGAGGTGGGTGGGGGCTGGGGTAACTGGGTGCGGGACATTAAGGAGGACACGTGATGTGATGAGCCCTGGGTATTATATAAGACCGATGAATCACTGAACTCTACCTCTGAAACTAATAATACACTGTATGTTAATTAATTGAATTTAAATTTTTAAAAAATGTCTTTGGAATGTTACACTGACTACCATGTGGAGACAGAAGCTATTCATAGGCCGAACACTACCTGTCATGTACCAAGGCAGTAAAACGCAGCCGGAATCTCCAGATCTCTCTGAACAGGGCTTAGATTTTTCTAAGCTAACCTGGCTTAGCTTGGGAAGGTAACTTTTTCCTCAGGCTCTCGAGCAGCCATCTGTCATAAGCCGAGAGATTTCATATCCTAAGACTGATTTCCAAGAAAATTGTTTTAATTCCAGTAATAGGTCATTCAGCGGAGAGGAAAAAAAATCAAACTAGGAGTTTGACCGAAGAGGAAATGCAGATACATAATCTTGATACACTGGTCAGTTCTGAAGGTCGTCATCAAGTTCAGGTTATGAAGGTCATGTGTCATCTGGGTGTTGGGAGTCCCTGGGTCGGGATGTGCTTAAGTAAAAACGTTTACTGTACACAAGAAAAGTTGAGATATGCTTAAATAAAATGTTAACTATACAGTAAAAAAGACAGTCACCTGTAATTAGCTATACAGAGAAATGTTTGCTACTCTCCATTAAGTTTGCTTAAATTGTGGACATGAGCATATACTGGTTTGGGACCCACGAAGCTGTGATGAACTCGACAGTGCGAGGGGCCTGGCTGGCTTGGTCAGTTGAGCATCACCTCATGAGCATCAGGTCATGATCTCGGGGTCGTGAGATTGAGCCCCGCACTGTGGGGCTCCATGATCTGTGGGGAGTCTGCGTGAGATTCTCGCTTGCCCTCTCCCTCTCCTTCTGCCCCTCGCCACCCCTGTGCTTACTTGCACACGCTCCCTCCCTCCCTCTCTCTCTCTCTCAAATAATTAAAAAAAAAAAAATCTACAGCACGTTTTACAACCTCCAACCCACAAGAATGGAAAATCCATACTTTCCAGGCCCTTCCTTACAGCAGCTTTCTCCCCAAGGATTTCCAGCTTCCCACAACAGGTGAGCAGGGACACTCGGGTGCTGACCCCAAAGAGCACTGCCAACTGGACCCGACTCATGCCTGCGACCGGGGGCCTTCCTGGGCTCTCTTGACTGTCCCCAATGCCCATCCTGGTGCCCCCACGTCCACAGCAAGCCAACGAGTTTCCAGCCTTAACTGCTGAAATAGCGAGCCAGCCCTGAAGAATTCACTTGGAGAAAGGGGTCCACAGCCAAGTTTTTTTTTTTAAAGCCACTGGACTATTTTATCTCCAATGTCATTTTGGTTTGAATGTTTTCTGATTCACCAACTCCCTGCTGCTTTTCATTCGAATTGAAATGTCATTATTTCCTTTACTTCCCTTTAAGGACCTGAATCAGAGGGTAGAACCAGGAAAAGGGTAAGTCGAGCCCTTATCCAGTTGTTCTCCACTGAGGTTAAAAATAAAGAAAAAAAAAAGAGAGAGGTCTGAGCTCTTTAGAATCTCTGAGGGAAAGCAGACATAGGTATTTTTTTAAGCTTTCCAGGTGATTCTAATATGAATCCATGCTGAGAACCACTGATCCAGTGGGAAAAAAATTCGGTGGGACTCAAGGATGCTGAGATTCTAGACTCTGCTGTGTCAGTCTCCTGGGCAAGACACTTAGTTCTTTGGGCCCCATTTCCATTTCTGCAAAATAAAAGGTATGAGCTGGAGACTCATCCTTTCAGATCCGATGCTCATGCTGAGGGCAAGTCTCTGTGGCGGCGTGCGGGGATATTTCCGTCTGAGGCTGATCCAACTGCACTGTAGACTAAAACTACCAGAGTAGATCACAACCAAAAAGAGTGACCTCTTTATCATCAAGTGCATCGACCTTTCCCAGACCTCCTTCTTCCCTGCAGCTTTGATGCTGTGCTCCCATCCTCTGGATCCCTCCTTTCTGAAGGATCTAGGACATTGCATTCACTTGAAGGAACAGACCAAGTTGTTGTTTTGAAGATTTTATTTATTTGGGGGTGGGGAGAGAAGCAGAGGGAGAGGGACAAGCAGACTCTGTGCTAAGCGCGGAGCCCGACACGGAGCTCCATCCCACGACCCTGTAGATTCCCAACATCCCCCATATTTCCAGCAGTGTTGCTGCATATATTGCCAACAGACAAAATGGGCATGTAAGGAGGACGGGCTGTTTTGGCTGTGAGTGGGGTACATTTAGCATTTTGCATCTGTTGAATTTGAGGCACCCAGGTTTACATAACTGCATCCTGAAGGACATGACCCTGGAGGACCTCTGAGATTCTTTCTGACCTCGCACTCAGGCCAAAAGCAAACTCTATGATGCTGTATGCTGCTGTTTGATGACGAAAAATTCGGGGTGCGCCTGGGGAGGGGTCTCTCAGGCTTACGGAATGTCCTCTGTCATTCTCCTCTTGCTCTTTTGCCCTTACCAATTCCCTCACACCCATCCGTTCTTTATTTCTTCATCCCTTCTCCTTCAGGTCTCAAAACACTGCATCTGGAACTCTTTCTTGGCATTTATTTCCTACATCGTATTTTGTCACCAGTGGACGTTAATGAATGGATGGAAAAAGGAAGTCTGAGGAAGGCGACTGGGGACAAGCACCCTCAGCAGAGAGAGGTCCGGCAGTAAGGAAGTAATCAGATCACCTCGCTGCTGCAGGAAAACAGAAAAAAAAAAACCAAAACAAAACACAAAGCAGACATAAAACTCAACGAAAACAACAGTGTTGGCCTCGGCACTGTAAGGGCCATAAGAATAACTAACTTTTTTGTGCGTCGTTGATAATACTAACGATATGAGTGCATTCTATTTGTCAAGTAGGCTCCTAAAAGCTTTTATATATTAGGTACATACATGATCTCATTCAATCCCTAGGAGGTGAGAATTATTATTTCCACCTTATGTATGAGGAAAATGGCTGAGAGGTTAGGTCACTTCTATAAGATCGCACAGCCGGTGGGTAGCACAGCTGGGATTCACAGCTGGGGCAGCCTGATCAAGGGCCCAGATAGTCCGCTCTGCTTTCCTGCTGCTGGTAGCATCACTGTACGTGGCAGAAAGAGAAGTGACGCTCCTACTAGGGACCCCGAGTCATCCTCTCATTGCCCGTCTGAGAAGGTGTGAAGATGTGCGGTACTGTTTGGAAAGGGTCCTCCCCAAATGGTGAAAATTCGAATGGTTTCATTCTCAATGGCTTAATCTTCCATTACCTGGAAAATTCACTCATAGGAAGATCTTAGCCCCTATCAGTTCTACAAATGAGGAACAGCAGTAGCTTTCTTGACATCGAACCACCAGAAATGCACACAGAATGCCGGGCACTAATGCACCGGAGAAGGACAATATATTCCGGTTTCTTTCCAAAGCCCTAAGAAATCATGGCCCAACTGGCTCAGCGTTTTGAGCCCTAAAACCACATTAGCCTACTGGATTCTGAGAACAATCTCTGATGACTCTCTCCAAAGTCCCTCTCCTGCGTCCCTGTCAAAACTTAAGTCACTGATTTTTTATATTTAGAAACTGAACGACACCCCCCTAAAAGTCTTTCCCATTCACTGCCCCCCACTACTGTCGGGCCTGGAAACACCATGTCCTGACAGCATCAGATCATCTCCTGGGGGCTTGCTCCTCCTAGCACGATGCCACTAAAGGTGCGTGACAGTAAAAACTGCAAATTCAGAGATGGAGCTCAGGGTTTCAAATATACCGCTCAGTGGCTTTCCCCTTCTCTCCCTTGACTCGGCCATCAGGATAGCGAGAGTCAAAGTCATTTACTGAACTTTCCTGTTGTCTTTTACTTTTGTCCTGAGCCAAGAAAGTAGTAAGAGAGGTTACAAACACGAGTCTGGAGTTAGAAAGAGTGTCCTTGCCACTCAGCACTGTTTTGGAGTGATGTCCCCCCCCCACCTCAGTTCATTCCAGCTGGACCCTCAGAATGAGACCTTATTTGGAAATAGGGTCTTTATAGATGTAATTAGTCAAGTATCTCAAGATGAAATTATCCTGGAATTTGGGTGGGCTCTAAATCTGGTGACTGGTGTCCTTGGAAGAAGAGAGGACAGAGAGATGGCAGGCAGAAGAAGGCCGTGTGAAGACAGAAGCGGAGACTGGAGTAAAATTGCTAGAGCAGGTGACATCCGGGCCACCGGAAGCTAGCAAAGGCAAGAAAGAGCCTCCCCTGGAGCCTCCTGAGGCAGTATGACGCTGTTGACATCTTGATTTTGGACTTCCAGCTTCTGGACTGTGAGAGACTTAAACTCTTGTTGTTTTAAGCTTCCCAGTTTGTGGTAATTGGTTACTACAGCTCTCGGAAACAAATACAGTCTTTGATTTTTCACTGGAACATTCTCTGTTTTGTCTCACATTTGCTATCAAGTTTGACCCTCGGTCCTCCCAACAGCAAATGCTAATGTAATGAACGATCGGCTGGTACCTGGGAAGCCGTTTGAGAAAGCAGGGAACCACCTCCCCCTCGCACCCACACAAGCAGCGCCTACAATATTAAGAGGAAATTCCTTAGTGTGTCCTTCACTGCTCCTCATGACCGATTTTCCAGGGTCAGCTTAGTTGGAACAGGGCTCATCCTTCATCCAGCCACACGGGGCCTTTCAGCCGCTGGGATCATCCCTGCACTCTCCCACCTCACTGGTCCCAGTCCTACTTATCTCCCAGGCTTTAGCTTAAATGCCACCTCCTCCACGAAGTATATCCTAATTTATCCCATATGAGCTAAGGATCTTTTGACTGGAAGTTCAAAACCACCCAACTCACACTGACGTTAACAGTGGGAGGAATTTATTGCTTCCTGTGACTGAAAAATCAAGAATAAAAACGGTGTGAGGTAAACAATATTCTGGTGATTCAGGGTCTAGTTTATTTTTGTCTCTTCATTCGCCTCCTGCAGTCAACCCCGTCTGGAGGCTGACTCACCTCGCAGGTACAAACAGCTTCCCGCAGCACTTGGGGACTTCCTCCTTCCAATCCAACAGAAAGAGCACAATCTTTGTTGTCGCTTTCCCTGCCAAAGGCTTGATCTTCACTCTGATTGGTCTAGCTTAGAGAGCGTGGCCGCTCCCGAGCCAATCACTGTGCCCAGGGGTATGACGAGCTCTGATTGGCCAAGCCAGGTCACGTGTGCCCCATCCGCCATACTTGCCCCGAACCTTAAGTCCCCGCAAAGGGAGCGGAAGGAGTGGGTGCTGGGAAACGTCAACTGCCCCCTACGTTCACTCCCTCTTCCGTGTGCCCAGTATCTTTGTCCACGGTTCCGTGAAGGCACCGAGCATCCTTTGAATGTATTTTGTTCCAGTACCTGTACCTCCCCAGAAACTTCCGTGGGACCAGAGAGACTGTGCCTTCCTCATAGGCAGGTCTCAAGTTAGCCGCTCACATGGTTGGAACGCAATCAAGTTTTGTGGAAGTCAATTACGTTTTTAAAAGGGAAATAAAGCAAAAGTTGTTTTCATACTTTCAAATTCCCAAAGGATCCTGTTTCGTTGTTTTCTGCACATTGATTAATCCCTTCTCCAGTACGTAAGGCTAATCGCAGGCCGTGCCAAAGGTTCTCACGTGCTGTAATCGGATACATTTAGAACATTTTAGTCATCCAGAAACGAAGTCGAATGTCCACTGCATTTTTTGTGTGTGAATGTGTGGAGAGTTATAAATAGACATGGAAAAACACTCGGGCTGGGTGAACTCAGTTGGCGGGGGCCCTGGATTTGGACCCCCAAATATAGCCCACTAACAATTCGCCACAGGCCCTTTTTTTTTTTCCACACAGTTCATCATTTCAAACATTCTGAGCAACCATCCTGAGTATTTGTTCAAGAGTACATTTTTTCCACTTTGTCTTCTAGCCAAATGTGCGGCTTTTTCTTTAAAAAGAGATGAGAACCTCAGGCACAGATAAATATATACCCCGGCACTTGGCTATAATACAGTTCTCTATATGCAACTCTGTCGCATGTCTGTGGGATTGGTTTACATCCGGAAGCCTCCGGAAGGCCTCAGTCTCACACTCCTGCCCCTGTAGCTGCTTCTGAGGAGAAGGCCCACTCCTCACAGACATGGTTTTCCACTAAATAGAGCCAGAGAAAGGGACGCTCGGTGAGGAGTCTCTTGACAGACATGAGCCCGGGGAAGCCTGGGCTTTTGAGCTGTGTGGCGACGGTGACAGCATGTGGCCACGTGCGCTGCAGTCCCCGCTCCCCGCCTTTTCCCAGTGTTGTCCTACTGCTGTGCCACCTACAATTCTCTCGGCCTTCCTGTCCCTCTCCCACCCCACCCCCTCCAGCTTTCCAAGCCCAGCCTCGCTGCCGGATTTGACACATCTGATTACAGTTGACCCAGGCATTTCCCAGGGTAGCTTTGGTCCATGTCCAACAGCTCAACTGGATCACAGCACTGGAGATCAGAACAGCCTTTCCCATGGGCGCCATGGAATTAATGAGGTTTAGATTCCCAGGCTGGACCCTAGAAGCCCATGTAACCCACATGTGCTAGGGATGTCCTGGGCGAGAGTCTGGGGGTCGAAGTGGATCTGATGGGATCTCCATTTAGCCCTTTGTCCTCGGCCCCGCCCTCTTCTTTCTGTCTTAGATGCAAATGGGGTGGTTACCTGGAGGTGAGCCACCATCAGAACACTCTGCGTATGTCTGTTTGTGTGTGTGTGTGTGTGTGTGTGTGTAATATATTAAATATATATAATATAAAATAAATATAAAACAAATAAAATATATAAAGTATAAATATATATATATTTTAGAGGGAGAGCACAAACAAAGGGGGAGGGGCAGAGGTCGAGGAAGAAGCAGACTCCCCACTGAGCAGGAAGCCTGAAGCCCAGCTCTGTCCTCGGACCCCGGGATCATGACCTGAGCCGAAGGCAGATGCTTAACCGACGGAGCCACCCAGGTGCCCCAAGAACACCTTCTTGAGTAGCTGCAACTATCCTGGGCCAGGTCTCTAGATCTAGAAAAGGGAAAAAGGAAAAAATAAACCTCCTTGAATAATCCACTTTCGGTGGGTTTCTGCTTAATGCAGCAGAACACAGTCCTATACTGCTTCATGGTACTTCTCTCTAAGCTCCACAGGTATTGACTTCGGATTTTAAAGAATTCAGATCTGAGATCTCTTGATCACGCAGAGGCCACTATTGGCCTTGCTGATCCTGATGTCCCTGCCGGGTCAGGCCGGGTGGAGGGGTCGGGCTTTGTAAAAAAGGACACTGAAAACACCTGATGGAGAAGAGCCTGGAGGGAAGGACAGAAGAAGCCAAGGGACACACTCTTGCTTTGAAATGGATGCAGGACATGGAAAGTGTCCCCCCAGCAGTCCTCCGGCTCAGCTCAGGGGCACTCACAGCCCACCTGGGTGTGAAGACGCCGGAGGCAACTCTCTTTCTAACAGAGGGAGCTCGGAGCAGTCTCAACTCCCACCGGCTCTCACTGTGTCAGGCCCGGCCCCCCATCTGCTCCCAAAGGAGGGACCCTGGTGCCCAAGTGGCTTCAGCAAGCGGAGGCCGGGGGGCTGGACTAGTTCCCAGCAAACACAGCCAGAGGATGCAAGGGCAGGAGACAGAGCTCAGAAGGGGGCGGCACAGCCCGGGCCCACCTTGGTCATTTGTCTACACCTGGTGACAGCGGCTCTGAGAGTGGTGCGCCCTATCTGGTCACAAAGTGTCATCTTTCTGTAGCATGGGACTTCACAACAAAGGATAGCAGCTTTGCTAACACCCAAGACGGAGTCACTGCTTTGGTACTGGAGGAGAGCGATGGGCAGGAAACTTACTAATACTATCACTTTCTTTTATTAGTTTTTTTTAAAAGAATTCTTTTTATTTATTTGAGAGAGAGAGAGAGAGGTGGGACAGGCAGAGGGAGAGAGTCTCAAGCAGACTCCCTGCTGAGCGCAGAGCCTGACTCCGGGCTCAACCCCACGACCCCTGAGATCATGACCCGAACCAAAACCAAAGTCAGATGCTCAACAGACTGAGTCGCCCAGGCAACCCCCTATTATCACTTTTAATCATTCTATTAATAGTTACTATCTTACTCTTTCCCTGAGTATTTTCACCTATACTCTGACTTCTCACAATATCCCTTGGAAGGAGGAAAGGCTGGGGTATTATATTCTCATTTACCAGATGAAGGGACCGAGGCTCAGAAAGGACTGCTGAGTCCCTTGGATCGCACAGGAACCCCAGACCCGATTCTCAAACTGAAAGTGCTTCTAACAGGAGCTGCAGCATTCAGAGCCCCGGCAGGAAACAGATGGCACTCTTCAAAGAGGTGATTCACAGGAGCATAAGGAAGGGACTATTTACAAAGGTGTGCACGGGGTTGAGGGACAGCAGGGTGGGAGAGTGAAGCGTCCCGGGGCCAGCAAGGGCAGGGAAGCCCTTGCCACGCGCAGGCCTGCAGGGGCGAAGAGAGGGAGCACTTACTGGAACTTTGGTGAGAGCTGTGCCCCCGGGGAGAGGGCAACCAGACGGGAGCCCTTGCCAAAGCCGGGGAATAAATACCCCCACGTTCTTTCCTCCCGCCCCCTCCCATTTCCTGTTGGTTGGCGCCTCCCGTGGGCCAAACCCAACTGGAAGCCAGAGGGCAAATACGCCCCGTGTTGTGTTCCAGTCCATGAGGTCAGCTTCCCACAGCCGGGAGCCAGTGGAGAAGTGCTGAGCAAATCTGGGGGGCGGGCGGGGCACCGGAAAAGTCCTGCCGCGATCTGCTGCGCATCGATTATGAGGCAGAAACTGCACCAGGGGACATCTGTGACCATCTCAGGTCACCCTTGCTCTGATCCTGTGTGGTGGACATGAAACCTCAGGTCACCAACTCATGTGCGTAAAAGTCAAAACTTTGTCTTTTCTAATTCAGTGTCTGTGTGGAGCTCTCGTTCTTCTGATGGGTGCCAGAAACCTTATCTCGGGCCATCTGAGGTGTCTCCAGCCAGTTTTGGACCCCGACACAGACGAGCCCCTGAGACACCTTCCCCAGGGGCTTCGTGTGCGTCCCCGTGACTCCCAGAGCGCCCAGGTCAAGAGTTGCTGCCCTCCCTGCTTCCCCACGGACACGTCTCAAGGCATTCTTGTCCCCATCTGGTCTCTTGTCACTGGATCAGATGCACAAGTGCCTGTCCCTACTATAAGATCTCTCTAGGCCCTATTCTTGTTCACCCCTTCTGGAAAGCTCTGAAATATTTGGCTTGTCCTGTGGTTCCGCTGGTGGTGGGGGCTCCCTAGGGGTTATCTCCATCCACCAACATGAAGCTTTCTCCATTCTGCCTCTCTTGCATGGGCTTGTGGGGAAATCCTCGGAGACTTACCCCCTCGGGGCTCACCTCCAAAGCAAAGCTAAGGTCTTCTTTGGAGCCAAATCCCCAAATGGATCTGGAGTTTCGGTTGTGGCCTTTTCCCCTCGGGGTCTGGTCTAGGATCCTTTACTTGGAATCACATGGCACTATCTACCCAAGGCTCTTACTTCTCTCCTCCCTTCAGCGGACCCCTCCTCCTCTGCCACTGGCTCCAAGCTGTGGAATGTTTAAGCAACAAATACGTCGAGGTGTTGGAAAATGGCTCAGTGAATCCAGGTATGTTTTTACTTCCAAATATACAGGTGTAAACTTTATCTTCTAAATCATTCAAGGATTAGGATTTTGAAGCTCAAAAGCCTAGATTTTGGCCACTCGAAAGCTTTTTCACTTAAAAAAATTTTTTTTTATCTCTACCATGGCCATAATTAAAAACTCAAAACCAAGAATTGTCATCTTGGTTGTCTGCCTTCACCTACGGCATCTCTTTCCTGGGGCAGGGAGCCTCGGTGGCCATCTTTAAAAAGAAGAACCTCAAGTTACCGGAACTTCTCAGAATGGAAATGATGGTTAAGGCAGGGATGGGTTTACGACGAAGCTAATGAGATTTGTTCTTCAGGGTCCCTTACTTTAAAGGACCCCTTCCAAGACTTTGGTAGGGACTCAAGCAAAGGTTTCGTGGATTCATGTGTTTTTACGAAACATGCGAATTTCAAAATGTTTTAAAACTTCCGTCAGTTAAGACCACTGTCTTCTGCTCAGAGTTCCTTTACACCACATTCTGTCCACCTTGGGTGGTTCTCTAGTGGCTGTGGATGTTTGGGAACTTTAGCCAAGGAGAAGTTGAGCTGCATCCACACGGTGATATCCTCAGTCCAGGGCAAGAGCCGTGTAACCGGGCACCTTCGGGGGTCCCACTGGCTTTGTTCGTACGCTAAGGGTAAGGAGTCTACAAGGCCAAAGAGACAAGTGCACCCGGAGCTTCAACCTCTTCTAGACCCCACTCCAGGTGTGGCAACCATGGAAGTTGCCTCTCGGAAGTCCCTTCATGAAGAGCATGCCCGGTCCACTGTGGGGAGTCCAGTTACTGAGATCCCCCCACCACTGAGCCTCCAGAATATGCCTGTGTTTGAGCCAAGGCCATGCTCCTCCTGGGCAGCCTTAAGCTAGTGAAGAAGTGTGCCAGGGTCCTAGGGGCTGGATATTGCCGCCCAGTGGGGGCCTCTTCTAAAGGGCCATCCTCGCCCCACTGCTTCTGATCGGGTCGGAGACGGCTTCAGGTAGGCATTTCAGTCTGGATCTCTATCTGCCGATTCCCCTTCCCTGTGTCCTCCTGCAGGTTTCAGGTTTATGCTGTGGGGTGGAGTCTTTCCCTGCCCATTCCTACTTCCTCCCCTTGTAGTTTCAACAAGCATTACTCCCAATAAACCTCCAGTACTCCCAACTCCACCCCAGTGGTTGCTTACCAGAGGACCACCCTGACACGTTGGTACTGGGAATGGCCCAGGAAAGCAGACAAGAAGATGTGGTCTGGGGATCTGATCAGTGATCGACTGTGTGTGTGTGTGTGTGTGTGTGCGTGTGCGCGTGTGTACATCCCAGGGGTATGTACCCGGAGCACAGAGGGTACCTATAGCAAGGGGGCAACCCAATAGTTATAATTTTCTCCAGCGTTGACTTGGGGGAATGTTCTGATGATGGGAAAACGCAAGGTGCAATGCTTCGGGCTTTGAAACCGCAGTAGGCGTGCAAGTAGAGGGGTACAGAACCTCTGTATATATAAATCTACTGATATATATATGTGAGATCCAGTGTTGCCTTAGGTTGCATTGACCTTCTACAGAGAGATGATGAAAAACCAAGCGCAATTAACAAACAACAGAAATCTAAAGACAAAGGTCAGGAGGACACTTTGGTGGCTCCAAAAAGACCACATCTCCTGCAATGGGCGACGAGGAAAGTCTACAAATGAAACTCGGAACAAAAGGTGGAGTTGCTGAGCATCCCTGATGGTAGAAGACGCAGCCGCAGCAGGTTTGCTACGGCCCTGATGCAGGCGACGGGGTCATGTGGGCTGGTGCCCCTGATAGTCTTGGTTCCTGAGACTCCTCTGAGCCCTCCAAATTGCTTCTTTTATTGTGATATTGGGATCTAGAATTAAAAATATATTATTTGGGGGGGGGGGCGCCTGGGTGGCTCAGTCAGTTGAGCAGCCGACTCTTGGTTTCAGCTCAGGTCATGATCTCAGAGTCATAAGATCAAGCCCCGTGTGGGGCTCTGGGCTCATTGCAAGTCCAGACAATTAGACAGAGAATTAAGATTCTCTGTCTCCCAAAAAAAAAAAAAAAGATTCTCTGTCTCCCTTTCCCTCTGCCCCACCCCACACTCTTTCTCTCTAAAATAAATAAATAAATATTTAAAAAGGAAAAAAAAATATATTATTTTATTTTTATCCCCATTTCTAGCACATAGCTTCTTGGAATTTCCTAAGTGATGAGAGCAGTAAAGCTGCCTTTGGTTATGGCAACTTAGGCTTCGTGGCAGAACATTCTAGGCTAAAAGCCACACTGGGAAATGAATGTGTTCTGGCTGCAACAGTATGGGGTTGTGGAGGAGAAGGAGTCAAAGTAAGTCCACACAACGTTCTCCCAATCATGAAAATTCATCACCGTCTTGCAATGTAAAATTGCAAACAGAGAATTTGTTTCCTGTTGACATCTACTCAAAACTGTCAATCATAAAAACCAAACTTCGGTCCACTGTGCTGGGGCGTAGACTGAATCAGCTTGATCTCTCTCTACAGAAAATGCTATTACAAAATCATTGTCATATGGACAGGCTGTCAAAGTGTACACAGCCCTCCCCCCCCAAAAAAAAATGAAGAAAAAAGTATCATAAAATCATATAAGTTAATTAGTAAAATACACTACTTTTGTGGTTTTTTGTGTTTATAGTATTTGTTCAATTTTTTAAATTGTAATTTAATGTGACTTCTTTCTCCTAAGTAACTGTTCCTTTTCATATTTAATTTTGTACTTGTAAGTTTCCATTCTTCTTAAAAAGGCTCCTCCAAACTGAATAAGCCTCAGCCCCCACAAAACCTGGATCACCTCCTGAATGAATATTATTATCATGAACCCGTGCGTTATTTCATCACTGTGGTAAGGTGGACAAGATTGCCTCTGTTTTTGAAGAAAAGAAAAATGAAGGCCCAGAGATGAACTTGCTTACTCATTCTGGCCCTGAATGCTTTTTCCTCTAGGTTCTGCTATCTTCCTGCTTCTTCCTGCTTCTTGGCTCTCAGTCTGTGGATCCTCCTACTGCTTCTCCCACCCAAGTCCTTGTAGGGAGAGGCAGAGGGAGACTAAGTGGGAAGAAGGGGCCTCCCTAGATAAGCCTCTGCTGGAGGGCCCTGGGCTGGTGGTGGCCCTGGGCGGGGACACAGGGAGGGGGCGGGATGGTGGGACACTTCCAGGCTCTGGGTCCCGGGCCAGGACCCTGCAGCGGCAGTGAATTGCTGGTGTGGCTTGAGCCTGATGTTACAAACAAGACACAGGGAGGGGGCTGGCAAAGGACTGCTCCTCTGGGCTTCTTCATTTCCTGAAACCACCCAGCCCGGCACAGAGAGGGCTGCTGTAGAGAATGGGACTCGAACCCAGGCTCGGGATGGCCACTCCTCCTTGGCCGAGGGCCCCTGGACTGTCCTTTGGCCAAGCAGGCTGTGAAGAACTACGAAAGTGTTGCCTCTTAGAGCGGGAAGAACCTACATACCCTTGAGTCCAGCGACCCTCAGGTCCGCCCCGGAGGAAGAGAGACTCAGTGAGGACAGGGCAGTGCAGTGACTTGTTCCAAAGGCTGAATGCATTCGATTTAAACCCTGATATTTTGGCTTAGATGGGGTCCTATCATTTAAAGCAGAACAGAACAAAACAAAAGCCCCTGCATTTGGTGTTACAATATCCCTTAGGAAATAATGATGTTGGTGCTAATATTTGCTAGCGTGTGTTATACCCAGCCATGTGCTGGGCGTTGGGCTGAAGGCTTTGCGCTTGGTCTCATTTCATCGACACAAGAACCTGACAAGGTGAATGCTCTTATGAATCCAAGTTTACTTCCAAGGAAACTAAGACACCGAGATCCAGGAGGCAGATGTCCCGCCCAGACACACCACGGGCTCAGGACCTGAGCTCGGGCCGCTGACTTCCCTGCACACACTCAGCCATCCCCCTGCCCTCCTGCTGCTGGAGGTTACATGTGGAGTTAGGTGGTTGGGTTAAAATGAAAGTCCACCAAACCTTCTGGAGCCTCGTGCTTTCTTAAAGAACCTGCACTGGTCTAGAAACCTGGAATCCCAGGAGCCAGTGAGATAGCCCATCCGGGCCATTCGACAGACCCCAGTGGGGACAGACTGGGTGGCACAGTGTCACCAGGCAGGTTGGGAGCACAGTTAGACCCAGGGGAGACCTGGCCTGGTGAACTTTCAGCATTTGTGAGACATGAGCATCGGGGGATTTCCTTTGATCTGGACAATGGCTGACTAAAGGAAAGGCAACTTCTAGAAATAAATTCAGAAAACAATTCTTCTAACCTATGTCACCCCAGGGACATCCTGGCTTTACCATTGTATTTCGGGGTAGCTCCAGGAATGTGTCCACATTCCTCAACGGAGCGGGAATTTCCAGGCCTTGGGCTCCTACGGAATGCTGCCTCTCCAGCCACAAAGGAGAAGTCTGGAGGCACGTTCTCTCCTCTCCCCCTGAGGTACCTCTTCCCACTCAGGGAGTGCCTTTCCCATTGGCTGTCTCCATGGTGAAGGTGAGAGAAAGGGAGACTTCAGATCGTTTCCCTGGCAACGGCAAGGGAGAGCTTGTTGCCTTGGTGATGGTGAGGCACGTGAGGCAACGAGTCTCCTAGAATCTGACCGCCGCCCCCCCCCCCAGCTCCCACCCTGCACAGGTTCCCCCCTGGGCTTCCCGGGTTAGCAACTCACCTGGCAATGACGACGGTCTTACAGGTGATGGTCTCTATCCAGGACACCGGACTGGGGTCTCTCTCTGGGTGCAGGCACACTTGGTTTGGGGCACATTAGTTCACCATATGGGTTCACAGCTGCCTCGTCTGTAAAATGGGGCCAACATTAGGAGCAACCAACCATAGCCACAAAGAAAAGTAAACATACATACTTTCCACAAGGAAAGTACACATACATGCCAGTATAATTTACCCATTATTATTACACAGTAACTATTTTTTCTTTTCTTTTTTTTTTTAAGATTTTATTTATTTACTTGACAGAGAAACAGCGTGAGAGGGAACACAAGCAGAGGGAGTGGGAGAGGGAGAAGCAGACTCCCTGCTGAGCAGGGAGCCTGATGCGGGGGCTGATCCCAGGACCCCAGGATCATGACCTGAGCTGAAGGCAGACACTTAACGACTGAGCCACCCAGGCGCCCAGTAACTATTTTTTCTTTAAGGATTTATTTATTTATTCTGGAGAGAGAGAGAGAGAGAGGGAGAAAGCACAAGGGCAGGGGGAGGGGCAGTGGGAGAGTGAAAGAGAGAATCCCAAGCAGACTACACGCTGAGTGCAGAGCCTGATGGGGGGCTCGATCCCACGACCCTGAGATGGTGAACTGGGCTGAAATCAAGGGTGGGATGCCCAACCGACTGAGCCACCCAGGCACCTCTATTACATAGTAATTATTATCACACACTAATAACCACTGTTTCTAAAATGCAGAGAGGGAGGACATGGAATTTAATCAGACCATTTTAGAGAAGGAAGCTGGAGCCCAGGGCTGTTGAGCGACTGCCCGAGTTCCAGCAGAGTTAAGCTCTACTAGAGTGGGGAGCCAGATATCTGGACTCGAAATCCTGAGCTGTTTCCACCACCCCCTCCCCTCTTGCACAGTAGACACGCCGACCGCTGGCTGGGCCTGCCCTTGTCTCCCGCCTCAATCAGTGATGCCGGAAGCAAAACGTCTAGTTCCTCCCCTCCCCCATGTCTCCCACGGTTTGCACCGTAAGCCTGGACCGAGTCAACAAGAGCATCTGGATGGTTGTCAGAACAATTAATAAGCACAAGATGGGAATAGTGAATTAATTTAGCCAAGTCTTCCCATCCAATAAATTACTGAAATCATTCCAGACGCAACTCTGATGGAATGCTTCCCTGTTTCATTGAACGGTTTTGGCATTGCGTAGCCTCTAATGGCATTCCTGAATCATACAACTTGTGAATTATTAAGGTTTTATTTGTGTGACCTATTAGTAACTTAGAAAGCGATGCATCATTCCGGGAAGACTACTGGCTGTAGAACTAACCAGACTTGAAATCAAATCCCGAATCCCACCATATACTAGAAATGTGCTAGCAATGTGCTAGTATATGGTGGGATAGGATGGGTTCATTCACCTCCCTGGGCATCAGTTTTCCAATCTGTAAAACAGGCATATAACAGTAATGCCTCCTGGCCCATCACATTTCACAGCGTGGTCTAGCTCCGCCCCTCTTGTCAGTCCTCCTTTGGGGGTGCGCCAGGAAGGAAAGGCAGTGCCTTACCTGGTTCTGCACCTGCTCCTGCGTAGGAGAGCTCGGGTAAGGTTTCCTGAGGTCAGCAGAGGCTCTTGGTTGCTTTGCATGCAATGCCAGGGTGCAGGGGGGGCTGGTTGATTCTAGCCCTCAGCCAGCCATCTCCATCCAGGTCGGATAGCACGGGGAGCTGCTCAGCCAAAATCTTTCACAGTGTGCCCTCCAAGGCTGGCTGGGAGCACCCACTTTGGGGGCTGTTGGTCACACTGATAGGTCTGGGTCCTGGCAGCAGGTTTAGATTGCTTCCCCCTGGCAGGCATCCATGCCTAATTGCAGCAGAAGTTAATATCGGACCAAAGCCCACCAATAAAATCATATCTCCCAGGAATTTAGGATTGGGTCCAAGAAAGGGGTCAGTTAATTTCTTGATACAGTTAAAATGTTTTCATAGGGTATCCGGATGGCTCAGTTGGTTAAGCGTTTGCCTTAGGCTCAGGTCATGATCTCAGAGTCCTGGGAGCGAGTTCTGCATCGAATCAGGCTCCCAGATCAGCGGGGGTCTGCTTCTTCCTCTCCCTCTGCCCCTCCCTGCAGCTTGTGCTCTTGCTCTCTCTCTCTCTCTCTCCCTCTTTCCCTCCCTCTCTCTCTCTCTCTCTCTCTGTCTTAAATAAATAAATAAAATCTTTTAAAAAATGCTTTTATAGAAAGCCTAGAATGGACAATTGGCCATTTGCCACCATGAAGCACTTGACCTGGGGAAAGGCATACACACATGTGCACATGCATGAAGAAGCATGCACACACGTGCACATGGGCACATGCACACACACATGCTCTCACGCACACCACTGGGCAGATGCAGAATTCAGGCACAGAGGTCCCAGATCACGGACTTGATCACTTTCTGGGTCCCAGCAGCATTTCTGACCTTCGGTTTGGGGAAATAAATACCTTAAAATAAAATCCCCCTCTGGCTCTGTTGTCCTTGTCATAGGTCAAGTTTATTTCTGTTACTTCCAGCCCAAGAATCCTGAGTGATGTACCTGCTTACAGCAGGGAGCACAGTGTGGAGCACAGGGAGAACGCTCTGATGCCCTTGAAGGAATTCAACTCACCAAGGTTCTACGCCTCAGACTTTTATTGATAATAAAGTAACTCCCACTGGCTGAGCCAAAAGGTCCTGACCTTTTTGCATCTCAGATCCTCCTCGGTACCTTCCTTGGTCCAATAGTAATTAAAGACCCCACAGAGGCAGGCACTCACCACCTTTTAGGAGTCTCAGAGACTGCATTTACTTTCACAGATGCCCCATAAGCTCCCTCCCTTCTGGGGAGAGGAGGGACTTGGAAAGTTCATGACCAAATGCAGCCAGGTGCTGCCTGTGTGGTTCAATTTTCTGACTAAATCAGTTCCTGCAGAAGTAAATGCTTCCCGCTGGGGGCCAGCTGGTGACAGCCACCATAGTCGATGAGAAGGTCCCAGGGTATCGGGTTTGTCCCCATAAACAGCCATCCCCTGGCCCCTGGGACTGTGATTTCAGAAGCGCCCAAGATGGCAGCGCGCCAGACGCCAGAGCTAGGCCAAAGGTCGTGTGGTCGTGTAGCTCAGAGAAGAGACCCCGGGGTGCAGGCTGCTCTGCCAGTCTCTGGAAGACGGGGGCGGTGGGGGCTGGTACAGGGTGGGCCTCCCAGGGAGCAGACTCTGAGAAGAGTTTAGGGACAGGATCTTTGTCACGGAGTGTCACTGGAACCATCCCCAGAAGAGAGGAGAGGAAGGAAACAGGGCAGGGCAGAGGGAGAAGGGAGGCCCAACGATAGAGCCCACAGGAAACACAGGAACCACAATGACCTTCAGAGTTGTCTCCCTTCGGACTGAGCTGACCCAGCCTCTCTACCTTCCCCAGTGGATGCAGCCACCATGGGAAGGGCATGACCTCGGGCCACCAAGCTCTCTGAGGCTGAGGCCAACCCTGCAGAAGCTGACCACTGATTTTGTCTGATGACAGCCTTCCCAGCAGCTGGGAAAGCAAGTTCTCCAGTGAAAAGGGGGTCCAGTGGCACATTTCAGTGTCCACCAAAGATACATCCCTAGCAGAAGGCGGGATAGAAACCTAAGCCTGTAAGCCAGCAGTTGGAACACCGAGGCAGTATCTTTCTGCGTGAGAGGCATCAGCCCACAGAGGAGTAGGAGCTCAGGGTTTTACCAAGACCTAACATTTTAACAAGGAGGACAGTCACTAGCTAACCTAGGAAAAAAAAGAAAAGAAAAAAGCACGCTGGTCCGGGAATCAGAAAACCTGGATCTGAACCAGGGTCTGTGGGCTCTTGGAGCTTGGTAAAGTCTCTAAGCCTCTCTGAGCTGAATCTGAAAACGGCAGTCTTCACACCTGTTTCACAGGGCTGATTCAAGATGAAAACGCTAGCACACGTGGCTAGAACCACCCACGACGAGCAGCCGGGATGCGGAGAAAGTTACTTGGCTGGCTTGCCTTCTCTGATAATCACCATGGATATTGTAAAAATTATTGTTCCAACAGGAAGGGCCATAAACTGGTTTTTATGGCCTAATGAAGCCAGATGCCAGGCAGGGGACCACAACACTGACATTCATTCCTGAAACCTTTGGAACATGCCAGTTGTTGGGCATCCGATGGCCTCCATTACCCCTGGGCTGGGGAGAGGGGAGACTTACCTATGTTGTTGGGGGCTCGCATTCACATCTGGACAAAATCTGTGGGATTCGGTCATCCTGGGGGACACTGGCCAGGCAATACCCTTGTGAAGTTGGTTAGGCAGTTACTACAAGCGGTCCCAACACACGCACGCACACGTGCGCGTGCACACACACACGCACACAGAGTCTTAGAATAGACAGATTTTCACAGATAACCATCTGTAAAGCCAGCAGTAGCTCAGATAAAAACAAAACAAAAAACCAAAAAACCCCAAAACTCATTATGAGGATGCGAGCAGAACCATCCGTGGCTCAGATAATTAGGAGAACCAAAATCACATTTGCCACTCCAGTTTGCATAGAGTAGGAGAGAGTGGAATATTTTTAGTCCCAGTGACCTAAAATGCTATGTCATAAACAGCACAGTTGTAGGGTCCCAGGCCTAGCAGCCTTCTTTTCCCTTGATTTTTTTTGTTGTGGTCAAATCCATATACCATAAAATTTACCATAACATAACCATTAGTGAGGGTACAGCTCAGCGGTGGTAAATGCTTTCATAAGGTTGTACAACTGTCACCAACCTCTATCCCCTGAACTCTTTCATCTTGTAAAACTAAAACTCTCTACCCATTAGACAATAACTCTCTGTTCTCCTCTTCCCCCAACCCCTGGTAACCGCCGTCTAACACCCTTATTTAGAGCTGAAGAAACAGCCCAGGAGGGCCAGCCCCTTGTCACAGACACACAGGCCATCTGTGGCTGGTTGAGGACCCAGGCCAGGTCCTGGGGGTCCTGGTCCATTGCACTGTTCAGATCTTTCTCTTAATCGTGGGGCCATAAGTGCGGGATATGGTGAGACCCACAGGCAACAACTCCCCATCCTATGTTCCTGCTGCCTTTGCAGGTGGTGAAGAGCTGTAGGCACGAGGAACCAGAAGCAAAAAGCTGAACTATCTTAGTCTGCTAGAGCTGCCGTGACCTAAGACCACAGACTGGGGGTCTTACATAACAGAAACATGTTTTCTCACGGTTCTGGAGGCTGGAAGTCCAAAATCAAGATGTTGGCAGGGCTGGCTCCTTCCGAGAGCTGTGGGGGAGAGTCTCTTCCAGGCCTTTCTCCTGGGCTTGTAGATGGCCATCCTCATGCTCACACAGCATCCTCCTTGTGCGTGTGTCTGAGTGTGTGTGTCCAAATATTCTCCTCTTAGAAGGATACCAGGTGTATTGATCAGTGGCCCACTTTACCCCCAGGCTGACCTTATCTTCATGAATTACATCTGCAATGACCCTATTTCCAAATAAGGTCACATTCTGCTGGAGTGAGGGGTTAGGATTTCAGCAATGAATTTAGTGGTGGGAGGCAGACAATTCAGCTTAGAGCAGAGGCCCTCTCCTTTATTCATTGGTCCAGAGAGACAGAAGGACCCACCCACAAGCTGGGGAACTCAGGCCGTCTCATATGTATTTGGCAATGTGACACATGACATCGTGAGTCAACAAGGAGAGGGTGGTCTAGTCAATAAACAACCCAAATAGCGCAGCAATTCCACTCCAGGGCATGCGCACTAAGCTCCAGTCCACAGATGCGACAAGCCTTGGGTGACGACTTGCGTCGAAGCCTTGTTTACAATACCAGGAAGGGGCTGAACCGTGTCCCCTAAATTCATGTGCTGACGCCCTAACACTCAGGACCTCAGAACATGACTGTATTTGGAGACAGAGTCTCTAAAGAGGTGATGAAAGGAGGAGGAGGTCAAGAGGGTGAGTCTCGGTATCTTTAGAAGGAGAGACGGACAAAGACAAACACAGGAAGAAGCCCATTGATCTGACTGATGTCCTTATAAGAAGGGGAAATTGGGACAAACTCAGAGATACCAGGGATGGGCACGCACAGGGAGAAGAGGACACGGAGAGAAAGACTGTCACCACCAAACCAAGGAGAGAGCCTTCGATGGACGCCAACCCTGCTGACATCCTGATCTGAAAAGTTCGGCCTCCAGACCTATAAGGGACTGTGTTTGTGTCTTTCGAGCCGCCCAGGCTGTGGCACTTTGTGGTCACAATTTTAGCAAACTACTGTAGCAGCATCAGTTTAAAAACACATAGGGGCGCCTGGGTAGCACAGTCAGTTAAGTGTCCAACTCTGGATCTCCGCTCAGGTCTTGATCTCAGGATTGTGAGTTCGATCCCCACGTAGGGCTCCGGGCTGAGCATCAGGTCTACTTAAACAAAAACAAATTTGTATAGAAGTGGGGTGCCTGGCCGGCTCAGTTGGTAGAACATGTGACTCTTCACGTCTGGGTCATGAGTTCGAGCCCTGCATCAGACTGAGAGATTCCTTTAAGTAAATTAATTAAAAAATTTTAAAAACACGAAGAGGAATGATAAGCACCAAATTCAGGATAGTGAGTAACTTGTATGAGGAAGGAAGTGGGATGGGACCAAGGGGGGGGACTTAGAAGGCTTGGTCTATGTTATTAACATATTGCAGTATTTTACTTTATTATTATTATTATTATTATTATTATCATCATTATTTTTAGAGAGAATGAGAGCCAGAGGACATGTGTGAGAGCGTGAGCAGGGCAAGGGGAAAGAGAAGGGGAAAGGGAAAGAGAGAATCTCTTTCCCCTCATGGAGCCTGACTCAGGGCCTGATCTCATGACCCTGAGATCATGACCTGAGCCGAAATCGAGAGTGGGACGCTTAACCGACTGAGCCACCCAGGCGCTCCAAGCTGTATTTTACTTTGAAGCTGTGTGTTGTTGGTACATAATGTTTGTTACATTATACCCTCTCTTTTTTTACTTAAACCCGGAATACTGGAGAGTGACTGCTGGCTGAGTATTCCTTCATTTCAAGGCAGCCTAGCACAAAGGGCCTTCAGCAGTAACTCATGGGCTAGTCATTTCTCCTCGTTGGCCTCAGTTTCTCTAACTGTAAAACAGAAGAATGAACTAATCCAATACTTTCCACATGCGCTCCTCAGGACGTGAATTCGGTGAGACTTTGAATATATACTATTCTACATCCGGAAAAGCGTATCTGAAATAATTCTTAGATATGTTGGATTACCAAAGATGTAATCATGTTTTTTCACTGCAGAAATTTCAAAGGCTTTTTCACCATGAAAAGCCAGCACTGGGCCACAGCATGGGCAAAACAGAGCACTCTTTTCAAAGAAGAGCCATCAACTTCTTTTCTTGTTCACTCAAATAAAAGCTCATGCCCCTGATGGTTCTAAAGAAGCATCCGTAACTTTTTGCATGGGGTGCTTTAGGTAAATAAACATATGTTAAAAGTTTAGAGACGTAGAAAGGCAAATCCTACAGCTGCCCTGATATGCAGCAGACTTTCCTGGGGATGGCATGGGTCCTCCTAAGAAACAAAAGGAAAGACTTTGCTGAAAATATTTTTGTTCTAATGATTAGAACGATCAATTATTTTATTTTTAAAACACTCAGCTAAAAAACAAGTTAAATGAAAACTAAACCATCATGAAATAACCATGAGCTAAAATAATCTGCACATTTTCAAGAAATCCACCAAGGTTTCCTTTATATATTTTTATTGTGAAGTATAACATACACACAGAAAAGGGCATAGAGTAGGGGCGCCTGGGTGGTTCAGTTGGTTAAGTGTCTACCTTGGGCTCAGGTCATGATCCTGGGTTTTGGGGTGAGGGTGTCCCTGTTCAACGGGGAGTTTGCCTCTCCCTCTGCCTCGCCCCCTGTTGGTTCATGTTCGGTCTCTCTGTCCTCTCTCTTGCCCTCAAATATATAAATAAAATCTTTTAAAAAGAAAAAAAAAAAGGGCACAGAGTAAATATCTAGCTTGGTTACTACCCATTGTCCAAGTCAAGAAATGGTGCATTGCCAGAATCCAAGATGGCCTCCTTCTCAGGCATGACGTCCTTCCTCCTCCCCAAAGATAAACACTCACTCCATCATTCATCCCCTCTTAGTTGTGCCTATGTTTGTAAACCTTTTCATCAATAGAATCCAAAGCATGTAGGGTTTCTTGTGTCTGCTTTCTTCTGCCACACATTGCGTTTGTAAGAATCCATTTGCTATTGATTAGCTATGGCTCTTCTCTTTTCCTAGCTGTGTAGTATTTCACTGATGGGCATCCCATTGCTCTTTTTACCCGTTGTATGGCTGTTGGATTTTGCATTTGCTTCCAGTTTGGAAGTACTTATAGATAATGCTGCCATCAATATCCTGCATAAATCTCTTTTTTTTTTTTTAAAGATTTTATTTATTTGACAGAGAGAAACACAGTGAGAGAGGGAACACAAGCAGAGGGAATGGTAGCGGGAGAAGCAGGCTTCCCGCGGAGCAGAGAGCCCGATGTGGGGCTCGATCCCAGGTCCCTGGGATCTGACCTGGGCCGAAGGCAGATGCTCAACGACTGAGCCACCCAGGCGCCCCCCTGCATAAATCTCTTGATGGGCACACATTTGTGATGGACAGATGTTTAGGGGTAAAATTGTAGGATATTGGGAATACCTGTCTTCAATTTTGGTTGGCAAAGCCAAACTGTTCTCCAGAGCAGCATCTTTGGGGGTCATTAGTCTGTCTACCACATTAAAAATCAAGATGTCATTTTTTACCTTTCGGGTTGAGATGTTTAAAAAATAGTAGTGGTACCCACTGCTGGTGAAAACTACGAATTGTTGGGCTCTTACACTACTCTTTAGTAAATTAATCCAATTTCCTCGCAGATCTTAGAAAGATCTTAAAAAGGTTTATTCCTTTTAACTCTGATTCCACTTCTGGCACATTAGAAGAGTCACCCACTGGTAAAGTATACAGCCATTTAAAATCATACCCTTGAAAGATATTTAATGGCTAACACTTATGACAAGCTATAACATACATTAGGTGCCATTTACCTAAGTATGTAGAATAGCAGCTCTATATAATGTCTGCAAGAAAACGTTCCACAGTTAAATATCACACCCATACCATTGCTTTGGACATGTATGATAATATTAAAACATTAAGGGGTCCAACAAGCCCTAGAAGAAGAAAAAAATAACTGTTTAGCCCAACGTTTCCCAGATTGGACTATAATTCTCTCTCTTCATACAATACTTACTACAATCCTGCAAAACCACTATTGTACATAATGTGCTTAACAAAAATATTGTGAAATTAAAAATCTTGAGAGAGGAAAACAAAGACCTAGAGGATGACCCTCAGGTCACATTCAGATGTCTATGTATGGATATATCACATGATGAATGACTAGAGGCACATATCTCTTTCTGAATTGATGTTATTGGCATTTTCTCTGTTTCATGTTTTCCTGCATTTTAAATTCGTCTACAATGAACACTAGTACTATTTTTATAATCATAAAAAATGTACATATATAAATACATGCATTCATGTCTGTATACATGTTTGTTTCCTTAAAAAAAATGCCAGCCATCCACAGGCCTGACGTGGAGACACCGGGTCCTTGCAGGAAAGCCATGCTGAGGACTGTTTTGCTTCTAAGGTTGGGGTGGACTATTGTCATTAGGTTCTTCCCGTCCTTGTCCTTCGAGCTCAGGAACATCAAAGGCAGACAAGGCTTCCTTGAGTGACAGTGTTCCTGGTGACCTCTGCCTTTATGGAAATGCCCTACAAGCATCACGTGTGTATTTTTTATTTTTAAATTATTTTTAAGACTTTATTTCCTTTTAGGTAATCTCTGCACCCAATGTAGGGCCCAAACTCGCAACCCTGAGATGGAGCGTTGCGCGCTTCGCCCACTGAGCCAGCCAGGCGCCCCAAGCATCATTAGTTTGAACAACGTCCGTGGGTCTTGTGTAATACTGTGCTGGAAGCCGAAGCCCAGGGTCTCTTTGCAGGGACACTCAGAAGAAGTTTTGGCAAGAGCTGTATTCCAGGAAAATGTCCTGCTCTTGCAAATCAATTTGTATGCATTCTTCTGTCAGAAAAACTAAACTGTGTAACCCAATATGTTCCTCTCTTCATTTTGGCTGCCAGGAGATTTAGACTCAAACTCAGGACCCCTTGGGAGTAATAAGGTTTTAGGATTGCTGGGCTCCAAAATATCAGAACCAGAAGACCCCCCCTGCCCCGCCCCGCGCCCAAAGAACACACGGTGTCATGCACATGTATGGGGAAACTGAGGCCCCTAGTCTGTCCTGGGCTTTTCTCTTATGACCAGTCACCCTGCTTCCTTAATATAGTTTATTCCTAAGTGTATCCTTTTGTGTCATTAATATTGGAAAGCATCTTTGAATCCAGCTGAGAAGTATAAACTTAACACAGATCAGAACACAGCAAAACAGGAGCAGAGAAGTGGCCTTCCAGATCCCCAGAGTGTAGTTGAGCCTTGGCAGAAAGGGAACCACGGTAACTTCCACTAACTAAGGAGACAGAGCCCAGGGGGCATATTGGACACATTTAGAGGGATGAGCCCTGATGTAGGGAGGGACTTGGGCATCAGAGGGGGGAATCTGGTCTTGCCTCTTGATCCTTGGAATCTAGGATAGGGTTTAGCTGGGGGAGATGGTTTGACAGAGAATAAGGTATATTTCGACAAGTTTAGTTGCTAGGGTCTTCATTTTGTGTCAACCCTGGAGCTTGTAAGCCGTTATCTAGTCTTCGAACCCTTGGTCCCTGGATGCCAGTCCAGGAGCGAGGATCGGACCATGAAAACATGGTTTTCTATTAGGTCGTTGGTTGGTTTGTCTGAAGCACAGTGAGAAGATTAAGGATGATGTAGGGGGTTTTTAAAGAAACTGAACTCATTCACTTTTTTTTTTTTTTTGGTTTTAAAAATACCCTTTATTTGGGGGTTCTGGGGGGGCTCAGTCCATTTAAGCATCTGACTCTACCCTTTATTTTCTGAAATGATGGTGCTGCAAATTGTTTTATTGTTCTTTCAGGGCAAAATAAAATGTTGTCAGCCTCACGTCAGACCCTTCAACTTCTTTCTTAAAACTTATTTCCGGTGATGTGTCAAACCCACAAGTGGGGCGCCTGGGTAGCTCAGTCGGACTCTTGATTTCAGCTCAGGTCATGATCTCAGGGTCATGAGATCGAGCCCCACGTCAGGCTCCGCACTGGGCTTGGAGCCTGCTTAAGATTCTCTCTCTCCCTCTCCCTCTGTCCCACTCTAGCCCTCACTCTCTCTCTAAAGCAACAACAAAACCCCCGCAAGCAGGTGCCCCTGACCATTTCCACTGCCAGCATGGGCCTGGAGAGGGAAGCCAGGTGCCCCCTGGAGGCCCTCGTATCCGAAGCAGCAGGTGAACCACGTCTGGAGCGTGTGGCCCCAAGGCCCCTCACGTGTGGCTCGGCTCGTTCACACTTCACCTCACACTCTCCCCACTAAACACTCCCTAGAACTCTCGCTACGTGGAATTACTGGCCAGTCCTCAAACACTTACAGCTTTGGGATTCTCCGTGCCTTTGAGATGAGGTCCTTCCTGCCCACAATCTTGTTCTTCCTTCTGTCTCAGAGGCCCAGTTTGCCCACTTGGCAGGATGAAATGAGCCGTAAGTGTTTGCAAACTCATGTACAGGAACCCCCACCGCTTCTGGGGAGCGTAACCTCTAGGTTTTCCTCACATGAAGCCTTTCCAGAAGCTTCTGGTGGATGCTCTCTTCCTCCAGCCCATGGCATCTTGTATTCCCATCATACACGAATGTGGTCAGGCCATACGTGTCTTTAAAGATCTGCGTGCTTGAGGGCAGGAACCAGGTCTGGGGGGGTTGATATTCCCTGGGACCTCACAGTCTATCCCTGGTTCATGGTTATGGAACAAAGGAATGAGTGAGGCATCAGTGAACGACTCAGTGGCCCAGCCCCAGAAGTAGGCACGGGGCAGTACCTGGGACCGGCGGCCTACCTCCCTGAACCTTCTGCCCCTCGCTTGGCCCTGGGAGCAGCAGAAGGCGGCCCTTGTGGGTGACAGCAGGGGACAGGCAGAGAGAACGTCCCAGGGCCACATCTTTCCCTGCCTGGGCAAGGAGACCAGTGACGATTATCACGGACGAAAGGTCTGATTGGCGGCAAGCACCTTGTGTATATTATTGTGTATATTTTCTCATCTGTTCCTCATCTCAACCAAATACAGTTAGAAACCAGGGGCTCAGAGAGCTGAAGCGACTTGCCCCAGGTTGTACGGTTACTAAGGGGCTTTACAGGTGCTGGAGACAGAATGTCTGCATCCCTCCTCAAACTCATAGGTTGAAAAGCGAATTCCCAGTGGGATGGTATTGGGAGGTGGGGTCTCGGCAGGGGGCTGCGGTCATGAAGGTGGAGCGCTCACAAGTGAGATCGGTGTCCTCATTGAAGAGCCCCCAGAAAGCCCCTCACCCCTTGCACCATGGAGGACAGGGAGAGCATGGCTGTCTGTGGACCAGCAAGAAGTTTCTCTACAGACAGTGAAACTGCGGGCCCCTTGGTCTTGGCTTCCCAGCCTCCAGAAGCATGAGAAGTGACTATTTGTCATAGAAACCCCTTAGGCTAGGGTATTTTTGTTACAGCAGCTCGAATGAACTAAGTCACAGGGGCTCAGTGTGACTTGACAACCTCATTCCACATTTAAGGAGAGGGAGCTTCCCATGCTCCCCAGGCCGCCCAGGGCCCCCAGGCCCGCCCCAGACTCTCCCTTGTCAGAGCAGAGGGCCGAGTTCCCCGCATCTAAGGTGTGGTGACCTTCCCTTCCAGGGAAGTAACCCCTCGTCGCAGCTGACAATGTCACCATATGCTGCTATAAGAGACAGCCATTTCAGACACCGCATGGCTTGCAGAAGCCAAGGGAGAGAAGCTTAGTTTAGCCTGTATTTATTTTTGTGAATAGGACAGCGAAGGCAATAGAGATATTACAGAGAGTTCAGAAAGTTTCGGAAAGGGAAATATTTGTGCTTTATCACTTGACCCAGAAACTCCGGCAGAGTGCTAATCTTTGATGGATTCTGTCCGCTTAATAGGGAAACTAATAATAAAAATGAGGGGGGGTAGGGAGCATTTCAACACATGACGCATCAGAATCGGCCCCTGAGACGGTGCCCATGCCTGCGTCAGCCCTCTCTGGGTGGCTTCGAACACCGAGCACAGTAAAGTGGGTCATCAGCGTTCGGAACCCAGCTGCAAAGGAGGGGAACATAGAGTCCTCTGGGGAAGCTGGCCGCCAACCCCCCCCCACCAAATCAGAATGTGAGCTTGGCTTTCAACAGACCAAGGCTTCATGCCTTCCCAAATGTTCTCATTTTCTTGAATGTTCTTTCTCTAAGAACGCTAAATTTGGGCAACAGTCGTGCATTTAATAAATATTACTGAGCCTCTGCCAGGGCAGTTTGGGGACAGAAGTCAACCTGGCAGGAGGGTGGGGGCAGTCAGAGGAGGCCTTGGACGAGGTGACCCCCAAACTGAGATCTGAAGGTCAGGAATTCCCCAAGATGCACGCCAGCCCTTGGTGTCTAGGGTCTCAATGACTAGACCTTCATTTTTCTAAACTCTTTTTTTTCTTTTAAAGCAAACATTCTGCAACTTTTAGCTAGCTGTCACTGGCATTGCAAAGAAATGCAAGATTTATGTCCTTCTCCCCAAATGACCCGGTTGCCTAAGGAAGTTATGTGGAGATTAGAGGCAAGACATGGGGCTGGGGGTGGGGGAGTCCGAGAGGCAGGGAGGCATTTCTGATGGCGGCTGTCAGGGCCGCTGTTCACACACATCCCCTACTTTAGGCTCTCGCTTGTTCCTTTGCAAGTCACTTCCACCCACCCCACCCCCCTCATAGCATCTGTGCTTCATGACTGATCTGAAAAGAAACCATGAGACCCCGGACAGGAATGAAGGCCTTCTGCACAAAAGTCACGGGTCTTTGGAGAAAATTGGACCTCATCTGATTGAGGTTTATTGTTTCATTTTTTCGACTTCTGCACCATTAAAAAATAATCATAATTTCCTTGGAATATAATTCACGTACCATAAAATGTACCCTTTTAAAGTGTATAGCTTGGCCATCTTTAGTGAAGTCAGACTCCTGAAGCCGCCACTGTGGACGAATCCCAGAGTATTTCCACGACTCCGGCAAGAAATCCCACATCTGTTAGTAGTGCCCGCTCATCACCTGTTCCCTGGACCAGCTTTGGAAGGAAACAGTTAATTCCTCCGCAGATCGGCATCAGGAGCGCCCTCTGTTTTATAAAGATGTACTGAGCCCTAAGGGGACAGGCCCTTGGCTGGGGTCCTTTGAGAAGCTAGTGGCAGATGGACCAGCACTGCAGGGACAGAAGGGCGAGGATTCCTGAAGGAGCTACGGGAACTGACTCTGTAGGTCTGGGGCAGGGGCGATTTTCTATTTCCACTAAGCTCCCGGCAGATACCATTACGGTTTCCTCTTTGAGAAGGGCGGGGAGGGGGGGTGTCAGCCACCGAGCAGCACGGACGGGCTTTCTGTGGAAGGCCACCAGAGAGGCCAGGAGTGCAGTGGGAAGTCCTCGGATCTGAGTTGGTCAGACCTGGACTTATGTCTGGCACCCCGCGGGTTGTGACTGCGGCGAGGTTCTTCTGATCACAGGGACAAAACGCGACCCAAACTAGCTTGAGCAAGAAAGGTGACATTCTGGGAAGCGTAACAGGGGTCTACTTCAGATTGTGAAGCCAGTTCTCAGAGAGCCGTGCTGACTCCATGGGGCCGGCAGTTTCCTTTTTGATGTCCGGATGACCCTGTGTGCCAGCAGGGTGGGGAGAGGGAGGCTGGGGGGACCAGAGAGCCTGGGCTCGTGACCTTCACCTGGACGGAGAAGCTGCCTAGAGGTACCCGGATGCTCTTAGCAGTCAGGAGGGGAGTCCCCCAGCCAGCTACGCCTCAGCCTCGCTGGCCTTCTCTGATACTTGCTTTCCCTGGGACATCTCCGATCACCTCATAGAGCCCCCAACTCCAAATATCAGGAAGAAGGAGCTTTCCCTTTGCCAAAATTTCCCAGGTCACCTGACAACCCGACCCCGCCCTTCTCGGAGCTCTGCAAACCTGAAGGGGCTGGCCTTGCGGCGTTGGAGCTCGCCTGCCGAAGTGAGGTTACTCAGGACCTGCCCCGTGGTGAACTTTTGTTTCTGTCTCTCTAGATAACAGCTGGTAGATTTTTCCATTAAAAAAAAAAATTTTTTTTTAATTCTAATAGATCATCATGTTACATAAGTCTAAGCCCTGATAGAACATTCTGTTACGAAAAGATAGAAGGATATTTCAGAAAACCAAAGGGCCTAGAGAGTGGCTAGAACTACAAACAGGGGAGCTCTCAGGACCATCTTGCTGGGGCGCCAGGGGTCGTGTGACAGTCTCGTCATTGGCTCTGTGGCCGAGGTCCCACAGCTCTTGTTTGCACACGCCCTGAGCCCGACATTGCTGGCCCTTCCCGTTCAGGGGCACAACAGGGGCCAAGAAGTGTATCTCAATCTAGAATATCTGGCTTGGGGCACTTGCCCATCTCTAGTGGAATTAACTAAAGTTCTCGGGACACGAGGTACACTGCTGGAACCTGGCGGTGGGTGGGGTCTGTTCTCAAATTGCAGGGAGGGTGATGGGAGGCAGGCACCCCAAAGCTTATCTAGAACCGTCTGAGAGCATAGACAAAATGGATGTGTTGGAGCTGGCGCTCTGTTTTAAACTATGGATGGTAACGCGGTCCTCTCTGAGAAAATGAGTTGTGTGAATGAGCGCTGTGTCCACTCTAAGTGACTGTCGGGAGGCTGGTGACCGTCCTCACTGGGGAAGTGGCCCTCGCCAGCCTGCTGCTGACCCTGCAAAGTGGACTGTGGGCTCCCAGTGCCCTAAGGTGAGGGGAGGAGAAAGAGGGGGCCCTGGAGCAGGGGGAGGCGCCCCTGGCTGGAGGAGGCAGCCCCCAGCCCTGAGTCAAGTTCAAGGTGCTGCCAACCCCATCCTCACTCCCTTGGAGAGGCGCCAGGCAATTCACAGGTTGTCTCTGAAACACTAACTGTCTCAAATACTCGGCAATGAGATGTGCTCCGCAGAAGCCCGGACCAGTACAAATAGGCCTCTTTATTTCTCTGCCTTCACGCTAAGGAGAAAGAACAGCAGAACTGGGGAAGAAGGACATTCCAGAAATGCCACGGAGAGACCTCAAAAGAGCCCTACGCTGTGTCTGCTGAAGGAAGCGCTTCCCGAGAAAGGAGCGACAGGAAGTGCCCGTAGGCTCAGTGAGGACAGCAATCCCCCCGGGCTCATGCAGGGTCCTGACAGAGAAGGGCAGGGGGCCGCAGCCCCATCCCAGGCCAGCTCAATGGCCCTTGTGTCATGTTCTCCATCGTCTATGATGGCGGAATTTGGCCATCGCGTGTCATTCTGAGAGGATTCCCAAGATATCTGATTCCCCCAAGATCCTTAGTGGGGGGGGATGGCCTGTATTCATTTTACACAGAACATTCTCAAACAAAGAAAGTGGCTATTTAATTAGAGCAAGAATAAAGTTCTGCTTCTAACTGTACACTTATTTACTCTGTAGAAAACACAGCACTTTTTCCATCCTCCAGCCGCGGAGCTGTGGTCTAGGGACACCAAGTTGTACTAGAGAAAAGAGAAGTCCCTCTTCCCACCCTCGAGTGGGTCTCACCCTCGAGTGGATGGCTGTCAGGTCCTCCCCGTGACTGGCATCTCTGTGAGATCTCTTCCGGTTTGAAAAAGTAAACATGAAGCTTCTGCAGAGAATGTTTTTCCCCAATATGGACAAACGAAACACACACACACACATACACACACACAAACACTACACAGTCCTACCACTTACCAAGTCTTAATGAGTTGTATTTTTTCGGCTTATTTCTCACTGAGTGGGCATGTGGATTTGCACCTGGTGGCATAATTTGGGTCCGGGGTTTAAGTTGGGCACAGCTGTTCTGAGGCCATGGCTTTGCGTCTTCCCAGTTCCAGAAAGCAGAGCTGGAAGTGTGGGGTTACTGGGTGGGGTCAAAGAAGGGGACCACAGCTCGTGTGGCCTAGGGTTGCCTATTTCTGGAATGGGACTTCTAAGTCACGACCTAAATTAGACACAGGTGTTGTCGGCATCCCAGATAGCTGAGCGATGTTGCTGAAGGCCCATCCCACCGGCTCTCCTGTTGAGGGTCCAAGAGAGGAGAACCCGAGATGGTCAGGCCTGGGAGAAAAAGCACACCAGTGTTCCCGAGATTGTTTGCCCGAAGTGGGGTCCTGGGTAAGTTATGGTCATTCCTTGGCAAGGTCTGGCTTCAAATCCTGCTCCCAAAAGCTTCTACCTTCCGGCGCACGGGGCAGCTCACTTATGTCAATTTCATAGCCTGTCAAATGGTCCTGATTCATAAATCTCAAGGTCATTACAAATAAAAGACGGTGCCTGGTATGTGCCCCCCCTCCCCCCAACAGGTGATTAGCAAATGGTACGTGCTGTTACCGGTGACCGGTGTTCATTCTGGAATTTTCTTTTCGTGTTCATTCTATCCTCCACCCCCAGACCCTCAGGCAAAGCTCCTGGAGGACAAGGACTGAATTATTCATCCTCGAAGTCCCCCAAAGGACAGGAAGGTGGCCATCAACAAATCCATGGGGATTTACTCGCCAGTGGGTGGGACACCTGCGGCCCCCCAACCCTGTCTTGGCACGCGCACATCCTGATGTTGACCAGCAGAGTGAGAGATGGATGGGTAGCAAGAGGCAGAACGTGAGGAAAGTATAGCACATTTCTGTTTGTGACAAAGACATCAATGAAGAGGATAGCCCTGGGGACAGTAGGATTCCCAGGGAGGAGTCAAAGGTGAGCCTACGGGGAGGCTCTGATGCTGATGGGCGCAGACCCTGGTGCCAGGCCAGTGGGGGCTGTGGATTTCTGGGTGCAGTGTGGCTGCTGAGGGTATGGAAGGTAAGGTCACTCTGATTCAATAGGGGCTGTGAGGACCTGCTCTGTGGGCTAGGTACTGCAGGTGCCATCAGAACAAGACACGGTCCGCTGGGGAGGTAGAGAAAGGAGAGCTAATGACCAAAGTCTCTGGGGCCATAGGAGTCAGTGCATAATACTCTGAGAGTGCACAGGAGGTAGGGAAGGGTGGTGGGGAAGGAATAGCCCCGGCGGACATCAGAAGGTCCTGTGGAATAGGACTGGCCAGAGGAGGAAGGACGTTGCCAACACAGAGAACAGCACCCAGAAGACCCTGAGATCCTGAGCTTGCACGTGGGAGTGGCCGCTTACAGAAGCCTGTGGTTCCAGGGGCCAGTGTTGGGGCCGGACTGCCGGGCCGGCCGTGGTACCCGTGGGGAGTCTCCTGGGAGCATCCTTCCTGGGGGTTACACACAGCCGCCAGCCAGGACTGGGACACAGCTTCACCCATGACCGATTTGGTGACAGCTGGGTTTCTCCTCTCGTTCTGGCACTTTGGGCTAATGAAAGAGGAAGATGAGCCTTTCCATTGGCTGTCCCCTGGCAAAGACACCCGGGACAGCGGCAGATCAGATTACATTCCAAAGGTTAACCGTGTTGGGACAGGGCTAGCCCTCCACTCAGATCAGAGGGCACTCAGACTGAGGGCCAGTCTCCAGCAGTGGTTGGAAACACCCGCGTTCCTGTGACAGGTCTCTGCCGTCCCAGGCCTTAAAACATGGCCATCAAAGAGGCCGATGCCTCCACGGCCTAGCTCAGTGCCGGACAGAAGACCACGTTGCAGAGTAGGTGTCTGCACTTGAACATGAAAGAGGAACAGAGCTCCACCCATGTCTTCTCCCCAGGGCCCACTCCTGGCCAGCAGCACAGCTATGCCACCATCGAAGGAGGGCTAGAGTGGCGTCCAGAGACCTAGGTCTGGGCCACTGCTCCTCTGTGTGACCCTGGGCATGTCACTCCCCCGCCCGGAGTCTTTTTCCTCTGTGAGTAGCATGGTTAGGGATCCGCCTGTCTGGCTCGCAGACCCACACACGGTGGTCGGTGGAAAAACGATGGATGTGTATGTACTTTGTGGCTGGACCGCAGTAAAGAGATGATTTCCCACTATCTGTCCCTAGTTTGGTATTTGGTTATTGCCACTTGGCTTGGCCAAGCGGAAAGAGCTGATGGTTTTCTTCGTAGAGAGAAGCAGAGCGTGCCCTCTCTGCTGACCCGGGGGGCAGGGGGCTGCCGACTGTGGGGCCCAGCGAGCATCGTCACGAGGACATCACAGTCAGGGATCCAGGAAGCTCCCGGCTCCTGGCTCTGGCTCTTCTCTGCTTGCACAGGTAGCCAAAGAGGCCACAGCAGGCCCCTGCTGCAAGGGTGGGGCTCCCTGGGGTCAAAGTCAAAGCCAAACCCAGGGCTCCGGAGCGCAGGGCTGGGGAAGACTTTGCACCAGACTCAGCAAACCTTTGTTCCATGCCTCCAGGATGCACCGGGCACCGGGCAGCTGCCTTCCATGTGTAAAACGAGCTGTGTGACAAGGGGGCTGGGGCATCTGCGTTATCGCCGAGTCAAGAGATCAGATGGGCGCGTCGCCTGCTGACCCCATTCTGTCCACTCAGAACCTCCCACCACTTCGGTGTCATCTTCAGTGTCACCTCCTCAGGGAGGCCTTCCATGTTCCTTCTCCCACACAACACCTGGATCTTTTACAGAATAACCTGGCGGTTGCAGACTTCTTTGTATCGCCTTTTCTAATGTCCACCGCTCCCGCTAGACCGTGAGCGCAAGGACCCGGTCTGTCTTGTCGCTACCTTCTTGCAAATGCGTCAGGGCATTCAAGAAAACACTGCCGAACATAGCGTGGGTGCCAAAACAGGGATTAGAGACTTGAACACACACCGTCTGACTTCCTTGTTTTCATCTTGGTCATCGTCACCTATGATGCTGCGGAAGGGAATGTTTAGTCAGACCCCAAAGTTCCCATAATCGTTCCCATCTTGAAACCACTGAGCACCTGGCTGCAAAGTGAGGCAAAGGCCTCAGCGAATCCCAGGATCTGCAATCCTCTCTTCCCATCGTGTGACTTCCAGTGTCCCCAAAGCCATGCAAGTGCTCCAAGAATTGGTCCTGGCTGCAGGGTAAGCCAGCTGAGCTTGCTTCTTACCGGTGTAACACACGCCGGTGGCAGCTGTCCTGCCCTCCAGGGGAACCTGTTAGGTCTACACGAACATCCGACTTGAACAGGGTCACCCGGAGCTCAGAGCACGCGGTCATTAACGTCATTATTATGCATTAGTGATAATTATACCATTTCCCTGCCGGAAACACCTTCTTCCCTCTCCTCTCTTCCCACCCCAGTCCCAGGAGTCACCAGGGACAACCAAAGCTCTCAGGCAACGTGGGCACGGAGTAGGTGCTTCATAATTCCTACCTCCCTTCCTTGGCCCACGTCCTCTCCACCCAGCCCCGAGGTATGTCCTGTCCTCGGAATCCCACACCATTCACTCCTTCCCCCGGAACAGGCCAGTAACCCAGCCAACTCGGAACTGGGATATTTCTCCTCTGAGCCAGTTTGTCTCCAAAGCTGGTCTGTAAGCTCCTTGAAGACAAGGCCCGGCCTTGTGCACAGTAGGTGCTCCATAAATAAGGACCAGGCTTCAGAGACTTTAAAGACCTCGGCGTAATGGAGGTAACACAGGCTAGGAAAGCAGATTGGCATTGTGTGGATCAGCTCTTCCTTCTTCCGGTTCTGAATTGGGTTCTGTGACCCTGTCACTCTGATGGCCAATCCCCCTTCCAAGGGGCCACCTGGGCCTGGAGGAGGCATAGAGCGTCAGCACTGGGCTTGGATCACGGGGGTGGGGGGGGGGGTGGGGAGTGGAAATCTACAGGCGACAAACAAATGCTGAATGAGGAGGGGATGAGGATCCCACCAGGGGAGCAGAATTCTGTCCAACTTGAAGTCAAAACACAAGGACAAGCCAAAAAGCCAGAAGTCAGGCACTCATGGAGGTGTAGACTGGGACAGATAAGGAGAGGTCCACTGGAGCAGAGACGGCGGCCAGGGACACTAGTGAGCCGCCAGCACCTCACTCCTGGTGGGGCCCTGGGGCGTGGGGCTCAGCCCAGGTGGATGGCTCAGAATCTGAGGACACCCACGCAGGCCTCCCCAGCTTCCGTCGGCGCACCGCTAGCCAGACAGAAAGGGAACAAAGTAGACAAACAGAGGTTCCTGTTTCCCATTTCATTAAAACCGTGAGAGCGCCTTTTCACTCCCAGAATCCCTGCCACATTCTGGGCTCAGGCCGTGTCCAGGACCCAGCCCTTGGCCCTCGGCCAGCTTGCAAAGTTCTTTCAGTCCGGAGGTTGAAATCTGCCATGCATTGACATTTTGCCCCGATGGCTTTGCCGTTGTCCAGAAGCCACCAAGTCTGCATTTCATGCAACCACGCCCTCCTCTGCAAGGCGCAGCCTCTGTTTTCATGGACAGAGGCTAAACCCCCCGGGGACTCTCCAAGCCAGAAATTGCCCGAATCCTCCCAGAGAGCTTCTGCCCTGGGAGGGCAGGGGTGAGGCTGCAGTGGGCCTTATTCATTCACCTCGTTCAAAGGCTACAAACTGGTTCTTTATTCACAACAGGGAAAACCACTTAACGAGCCTTCTTTTTGTTTTTCAAATGAGATAGACAAGCTGATCCCAATTTTAAAAATCTATAAAGCAGGACACACTCATTATGGGAGCACAGCCTTGAGCTTCGGCATTCCTGGCTCACTGAGGAAGTGGATTGAAACGCGAGGAGGAAATGAAGAGGTAAACGGGTCATGTCTATTTTAGATTTCCAGTGAGGTCCTATTTCCTTTTGATTTTGTATAAACAAAGAAAGGACGGTTGTTGGTACGGTTATTTCAGATTATGCCTGTCTTCAAAATAAAATGTGGTTGATTTGAATGGAGGTCTAAGAAATGACTACACTTTTCCAAAATGTAACTCCTCAGCTAATAATGAAAATAGCGCAGATACCATTTTATTGAGCAATGACTGTGTATCAAGCACTTTCTAAACAATTAGCATACATTAGAAATACCGTTGATTGGCTCTACCCATGTCACCCAGAAATTCCACTCCCGAAAATCTATTGCCAAGAAATAAAAGCATCTGTGCGGCAAAGGCACGTGTGTGTGTGTGTGTGTGTGTGTGAGAGAGAGAGAGAGTGTGTGTGTCTGTTGCAGCATTGTTCATTGTTGCAAAACCAGAAACAGAGTGAATATCGAAATAGGGGAACAGATGAATAAAGAGTGTTATTTCCAAATCCCGAAATGTGATGCCACCATTGAAGTCAGAGCTTTCCTGGATGACCGGAATGGATTTCCAGAGCGTGTTGTTGAGTAAGGAAAGTAACATGCATAAAAGTGTGTGTAAGAGGATCTCTTCTTCACAAAGAATGCTTACATGTATTCACTGAAGTGTGTACTTCGATAGGCTTTTGGTACTGTAGTATCATGGAGGAAAATAGCCATGGTATGTTCTAGAGTGTTCCGGGGCTGTGTGGGCTCTGCAGTTGGCTCAGGTTTGGCATCATCTCTCCATGATATGAAGAGAGCAGCCTGGAGGGGGAGGGGGAGTCAATCCGAGGAAAGGGGAAAGACGGATTTCAACTTGAGGAAATCCACCAGGAATACCCTATGATTGTGTTTATGAATTTATGTAAAATCAATTGGCACTTAAAAGCAATACATATTCGAAACATAAAGATGGCATTGGGTTTTTCTCAACCTTATGAAACATTATTTTTGCCATTTTGGAGACCAGGAAATAGGCGAGCTGATCTTCCAAAGGGCATTCCATCTCGTTCCTAAATTCAGTTCCCGAAACGATGATGCGTTGTGATTATGAAAAAAAAAATTCAAATGCTAAAGTAGAGTAAAGATTGTAAAAATTACTGAGACCCAGAGACAATGCTGCTGAAAGGCAGGACGACCTCCCTGCAGACATCTCTGTGCACACACACACCTGCTTAGCATATCTCGACAAACGCGCTGATGTCCTTTGGAAGAGATCTGTGGGAGGACAGAGGTCGCTGTAAACACCTCTCATTCACCACCTACTTCTGGTGGGCTGGCTGCCTGCAGGTAGTCCGGGCCACCCGATCCCCCTGCAGGAGTCACTCAGAGGCCTCCAGGGCAGGTCCTGGACCTCTGCCTTCCCCTCTCAGTCCTAAGACCGGCATCGTTTCCTGCCAGGATTGCCCACTTTTCAGAATGAGTTTCCTTTGGGGACACCCATAACTTCTGCAGGGACTGATGTCAGCGTCTTTGTCAATCGTGGCACAGTTGCTGCAGGAAGGCTCTTCTGAAAGTAACACGGGCTGGCAGGTCCTGTCTTTCCAGAGAGGTGAAGCAGAGAGCCAGCACGGGCCACCACACAGGCAGTGAGGAGGGTTCTAAAGAGGTTCCCGTGGCCACCGAAGGGACCCCGGTACTCCTTCTGGCTGCCCGGGTGGTCACCATTCAAGGAAGACACGGAGCCCCTACTTTAGTGACCGCAGTGAAGCTAACCTGGAGGGAGGCGGCAGAAGCTGGTCATACGCAGGTGGGGGACAGCCTCAGAGGACATGGTCAAGGTCATGCTGTCTGGGAAGTGGCAGCAAGGATATGCCTGCCAGGACAGATTCACAGGCAGGTCTTTAGAAATATTTGGGGAAGAGAATCTCAGAAATAGACTTTCTTCCAATCTGGGTGGGTAGGGGCTCCTGGCATTAAGATCTGAATATTAAGGAAGGGTGACTTTCTTCTGTATACCGAGCTGATGAAGGGGGAAATGTCAGTTCCATGGAGAGCAATACACGTGTTCAAACTGCAAATCTTATCATGTCACTGCCCTGCTTAAAATCCACCAACGCTTCCTTTGGGGTGAAGCCCAAACTCTTTACACAGACCCCGGATCTGGAGCGCTCAGCCACATCCCTCCTGGGGACCCAGCCGCAGCCGCGCTGACATCCTCGGGTCTCCGGGCCTTGGCACTTGCTTCTGCTTCTGTTTGGAACACTTCCTGTTCCAGTCTTCTCGATAATTCCTGTCCACACTTCAGAACTCAGCTTGAAATATCACCTCCCCTGAGAAGCCTTCGTTTGCCCATCCATCCTCCTAGATTAGAGGAAGCCCTCCTGCCCAGGGCCTGGGCAGTCACACTGTTCACTGCCTTCTACTGATGTGCTCTTCTCAGAAAGGGATCCGGAGAAAGTTCTTGCTACATCCCCACTGTTTTGTACGTTGTTGGCACGTGGATACGTGTCGAATGTCTACATGGTGAAGGTACATCATTTACACAAAAGGATCGTGTCCATACTCTCATTTGCATTCAATGATACTGTGAGCAGTGAGCACGGCATTCACGCACCTCATGAGCTGACCCTCCTCAGCTCTATCCTATCTGTTTTCTATCCCCTGATTATGCTTTCCTTTTCATCGACGGTGCCTAACTCACAACAGGTATACCATAATTGTTTATTCAACCACCCAAGTGAGATGCCCCAAGATCTTCTTCCCCTGCTTGATGAAATGCCTTTCTTCCGCCCCTGCCTGGCTAACTGCCACCGACCCTCCAAGGTCCTGCTGACATGTATCTCTTTACAAAGAGGTCGGCATCTCCCCCAGGCAGAGTAAGTCCGGCCTCACTGCTGTGGTCTCCCTCATCTTGCTCCTGTCTCCTCATGGCTCCTACTGTGTACAACTATGATGTGTCTACAAAGCTGGTTCTCTGACTCAGCTTGGATCGTTGAGGGCACTGACATGGCGCCTTCTTCCATTTGTTGCCTCCAGCATCTAGTACAGCCTCTACCACATAATTGATGTTCAGCACAAATTTGTTGGAAGAAATGAGTGAATGGATGCATGAGAAAATAAATGGAGGAAGGAAGTTTGCAGCTTTGCTCATAGAGAACTACCTGGAAGTCTGTAAAATCAACTGGAACCCATCCCGGTTTCCTGCTGCGGACCTCTGGACCCTGTCAATTACAATCGGAATCATAGAAACCATCCCAAATCATTCCCAATCAGAAATTGATGTCCTAAATGGGAAGGTTACACAGTAAATTACATAATAATGAATTTGGCCAAGATATCAAGATAGATACCCAGGCGTTGCAAGGGCCATGAGTCGTCAGGATCTGATGTCACCTCTGTTTCAGGTGACATGTAAAGCACTTGTCATTTCTTAACTAGATAATAATGATTCCTGATAATTGCATAGCACCTCATTGTTTACAAAGTCCTGCACGAAACAACAGCAGCAAACTTCTGAGCTGGATATTTGTGGTTAAGTAACCTGCCAAGATCATTTAGCTCTTAAATGATGGACCCAGGGCTAGTGCTCAAGCTTTCTAGCTCTATGCCCAGTGCACTTTCCAGGATACAGTATCTGTCTCCAACATCACAACAAATGGTGGTTAAATATCAATCCTGGGCACCTTCCTGGGAATCGCCAGTATTTCTAATCGATATCATCATTTCCTACTTCTAAGAATTATCTGAAGGAGACATAGACTAGACTTGTCAGACCTTAGCTGATAAGATCTAAGGTAAGGGATAGGAAGAACTAGAAGTGTGTGTGCCTGCATGTGTGTGTGTGTGTGTGTGTGAAGCATGTGGAATACTTTAAGACACTTTAGGACCCTCAAAAGTGTGCATGTGAACAAAATAAGAGAACCCCCAAAGCATAGTGTCTGCATGGAGTATGACCTTTATGTGTATTTACCAATGAATTAATGTGCCTTATGTTTAAAACGTTCTCATGTAGGTTTTCTGCATCTAGCCAGTATTTCCATAGACTGACTTTAAAAAAAATTAAATGTGTTTTCCAAATAACTAAGTCTATGGATTCGTACTTTCATTCAATAAAGAATGAACGCCTACTGGTGCCAGATGCATAGTTCCCCCATGATACAGCCGTGAACAAAATAGTCGGACAGACCCCTCACCTCATGGAGTTTATACTCCTTTGGGTTTGGAGAGAAGGATAACTAAATTCTGTAGTGTATTAGATGATAACTGGCATGAAGAAAAATATGGTAAGAAAAGGAGTAAAGGGATGCCAGGGGTGAGTGGGGCTACAGTTTAAATTTGCATAAGTCCCTGGGAGTAAGAGGCAGGGACTGTGATGCTACCTTGGGGGAAATCTTTGCCTTTGGAATGAATGTGCATAATTTAAGAAATAAATTCATCCCCCCAAAAAATAAAAATAAAAATGAACTTTTCTCCAATAGCTTCATTACATTTCAATAGAAGTAAGTTAATGGGTAAATCCCACCATGGCGGCCGAGACAGACTCGGATGGAACAGCATAAGAGGAGAAGATTTCCAGAATGTGCTCCAAGAGCTCCAAGATGAAGAGAGGAGACCCAGAACCAGGGGACAGGGACTGCCTTTATTTTTCTAACCAATACACCTCTTACAAAGAACCCACGACTGGCAAGGAGTACTGGGGTAGCTATTGCATGTAACTGTCAGGGGAGTAGATGAAAAACATTTCCTTTCTTTTTAAAGATTTATTCATTCATTTATTTATTTGAGAGAGAGAGAGCATGTGTGGAGGGGGAGGGGGCAGAGGGAGAGGCAGAGAATCTCAAGCACACTCCCCACTGAGCATAGAGCCTGTCACAGGGCTCCATCCCAGGACCCTGAGATCATGACCTGAGTTGAAATCAAGAGTCAGATGCCTGGGGAGGCTGGGTGGCTCAGTCATTGGGCGTCTGCCTTCTGCTTGGGTTGTGGCCCCGGGGTCCTGGGATCTGGCCTGTGTGGGGCTCCCTGCTCGGCGGGAAGCCTGCTTCCCCCTCTCCCACTCCCCCTGCTTGGGTTCCCTCTCACGCTGTGTCTCTCTCTGTCAAATAAATAAATAAACCCTTTAAAAAAAAAAAAAAAAGAGACACTTAACGGTCTGAGCCTCCCAGGCGCCCCGGAACGGAAGGTACTTTAACAGAAGTTCGTGAAAAGTGCTGGGGAACACGTTAATAAATAAATAAATTCTTAGTAAGGAATTTGGAGAGGGTCTGCGGAAGGGAAGGGGCGGTGTTTGAGTAAGGCTTTGGGACCTGAATAGGCTCTTCATGGGTAAATAAAGGAGAAGCTTTTGCAGAGGAGGGAACAACCTGAACAAAGACCTGGGGGTGGGGGAGCAAAGCACAGTTTATTGACAAAAAAGTGAGAGTATAAGCAGTAGAACTTAACTTTTCCAGCACTTTTGACCTGAAATCTAGGACCTTTCGGGTGATATTCTTGCCTTTTTTCTTTTCTTTCTCCATGTTTACATTTTGGCCACACTGGCACACACAAAAACCATCAACTGTCAACTAATAATTCCACGGCCTCGGCCTTGCGGGCGTACAGGGGAGAAGCGGGGAGGGGGGGCTGTGAGTTAACACGGGCCAGATGGAGGTGAGCCTTACCCCAACCCCAGAAAGTCTGGGTTTGCACCCACAGGGCAGTGTTTCCCAAAGCAGACTGCAGTCGCGGGGCTACGGGCCATCGCTCCAAGTTACTAAAGAAAAGTCCTTTGGTCAAATATATTTTAGAAATACGCTGGGCCCGATAAGCCGGTCCAGGTCTCTTTTCTCTGGAACCTTAGGGCCCTGGGACTCTGCAAGGGGGGAGCGAGGCAGTCCCCAAACTCAAGGGACACGTCTCGCAGGATGGGAGCTGCTTGGGGACAAGCTCCTGTAGCTCAAGGAGGTGTCGTGCACATTTTTGGGCTGGAGAAGAACACCAATCACACAGGGGCTCTTTGGAATGACCACTGTGTGAGTCCTGTGGGGTGTGGGCCACCCTGGGAAGCACCCACTAGAGGCAAGGAGTCCTGTGCCTGGCAGGACAGTGAGGCTAGCTCATGTCTAGATGACCCCCCTCTGGGAAGCCCGGCTTGACTGCAGGCTGGTGTTGACACTGTTTCATGTCCGGCCCAAGCCACGCAGCCGCGCCAGAACCGAGCAGCTGCCCCAGGTCAGACAGGCTGAAACCAAAGTCATGCAAATCGTCTTGTGCCCTCTGAGGAAAGCTGTTTTCAACAGAGTTGATAGAGAGAGCAGTGGCATGGGAGCTGCAGGCCCCACCTGGGCAGGAGAGACTTCTAGAGCCCACCGTTGAGCCTACCTCCTCTATGTAACATACGGGAAACTGAGGCCAGAGACGACGGGACATGCCTAAACTCACACAGCTAGCCACGTTATCTGATCACACGATGGACTTCTTAACTCCACGACAGTTCTGCATTATTATTATTCTTCATCTTCATTTTTATCATTTTTTCAAGTGTTCTGACTTTATGTCCAGGATCCTTCAGGATGATATTCCTGCTCAAGTGCCATTAAAATCTCTTATTTCTGAATTTGTATTTTTGCAACAGGTTTTATTTTTTATTACATTAAAAAATTTATTTATTTGATAGAGAAAGAGAGAGAGCATAAGCAGGGGGAGCGGCAGGAAGAGGGAGAAGCAGGCTCCCTGATGAACAGGGAGCCCGATGCAGGACTCGATCCCAGGACTCTAGGATCATGACTTGAGCCAAAGGCAGGCACTTAACCGAGTGAGCCATCCAGGCACCCCTGCAACAGTTTTTAAAAATCTCTTTCTTTTGGGGCTTCTGGGTGGCTCAGTCGTTAAGTGTCTGCCTTCTGCTCAGGTCATGATCCCAAGGTCTTGGGTTTGAGCCCCACATTGTGCTCCCTGCTCGGCGGGGAGCCTGGTTCTCCCTCTTCCACTCTCCTTGCTTATGTTTTCTCTCTCACGGTGTCTCTCTCTGTCAAATAAATAAAATCTTTTTTTAAAAAACCACTTTCGGGGCGCCTGGGTGGCTCAGTGGGTTAAAGCCTCTGCCTTTGGCTCAGGTCATGGTCTCAGGGTTCTGGGATCAAGCCCCACATCGGGCTCTCTGCTCAGCGAGGAGCCTGCTTCCCCCCACCCCTCTCTGCCTGCCTCTCTGCCTACTTGTGATCTGTCAAATAAATAAATAAAATCTTTTAAAAAAATAAAATAAAAAATAAAAGCATTTAAAAAAATAAAAAATTAAAAAATCACTTTCTTTTGATTATCTTGCCTTTGACTTTCCTTCTAACAAACAGATTTTAAAATGCAAGGAGAGGGGCACCTGGGAAGCTCAGTTGGTTAAGCGCCTGCCTTTGGCTTTGGGTCATGATCCTGAAGTCCTGGGATCGAGCCCCACATGGGGCTTCCTGCTGAGCAGCTTCTCCCTCTCCCACTCCCCCTGCTTGGGTTCCCTCTCTTGCTGTGTCTCTCTCTCTGTCAAATAAATAAATAAAATCTTAAAAAAATAAAATGCAGTGAGGCTCATGACAGGAGTGGGTCCCTTGCCAGGGTTTGAACAGTGCCCAAAAGAACCCTTACCAAATGGTTTCCTCACCCAGTAAATTTTCCCTCATCCTTAGTTTGACAAGTGACCTTCAGAGAAAGGACTCACAAAAGAGAGAAGGCAGCTGCCATCAGGAGAGGAAGACGGGGACCCTGGTGGCATTTCAGAGGGCTGAACGGAGGAAACTCAGATCCGAGTTCCCCTTTGGCTTCCGGGGCCTCGAGGAAGTCAAATTCCTTCCTTTTTATAGTTTTAGTTCCTCAGCCTGATGCTCGAGGCCCCTTGAGTTCCCACAGGCAACTTCTATTCTGGCTAGATGATCCTCTTGGTCATCCTCAACGACCAGCCTTCCCCCACTTAATCCCCTCAAGTCTCTGCTCACTGGAGTGCCCTGCTGTTTTGGTCCTTACTGTGCTCTTTGAGTCCCTGTCTCTGGCCTGAGCGCGTCCCCAACTTCTCCAGTTCAAGCTGTTTCTCTGGATTGCTTAGCACTTGATAGACTGTCCAAGCGAGATGGCTCTTTAGGCGTTATCAACTCTACTTTTTTGTTTTAGAGGAGTGGATATAGAGGCACAGAATGGGAAAATAATTTGCCTGACATCACACAATTAACAAACGGAAAAACTGGGACTTGTTTTTCCTGATTCTTGACCCATGCCGTTTTTTGATATCAAGGTAGTTTATGCTATTACATTCACTTACCACTTAATAAGAATTATAATAACTAGTATTTTCATACCTAATGCATTAACATCTTGTCACTAACCCTATAAGTATTTCTTCCATCCATCCACCCAACCAGCCTGCCAGCTGTCTGTCCATTCATTCAACCAGCCGGTGTGTATTGAGGGCCCAAGGTCAAGCATAGTGCCAGATACTAAGTATTATTATTTCCATTTCATAGGGGAAGAACTTGACACTCTGAGAAGTTCCACGACTTGGTCTAATTTACTGAATAAATTGGGTCTCAATAGGAAGCAGAATTGATTCATGTGGTTTCCATGAATAGGCTCCTTCTGAAGGTGTAGACAGGATTGAAGGAAAACAAGGCGTATTGAGGCACCAGACAGCAGTAGCAGTGAGAAGTGAGGGCCACAAGGGTGGGGGGAGGACCCAATGTTCCCAGAGCCCAGTGAGACCAGGGTGTAGCAGTTAGGGGGGGCTGTGGGTGTTGGATACTGAGCTGCCGTGAGAGGATGGGCCAGGATGGAGGTCCTAGTCTCTTTCCAGAGACCCCCCCCTTTGTCTGAACCCAGCCAGAAAGCAAACTGGCAAGGGAGCCCAAGGGAGGTGGTTCAGAGGTCAGCCCCTGGGGCACAGAGCAGGGTAGACAATTAATCTCGAACAAGCAGGAGTACCCAGTCTAATGCTCCGCTGCAGAGTGGGGGAGCTGGGATGTCACCTCTGCCTTCAGACTCCAAATCCTGTGCTTTCTTCTGACCTGATGATAAAGGGCTCGAGAGGAGTGCTAGGAGCCACGCTGGAGGAAGCTTGGAGAGCAAGTCCCGAGAGCCCGTTCCCACCCTTCGAGGCACAGGGAGGAGTGCTGGAGCCTCTGTCACGTTCATGTTTGGGAAGCAGGGCGTGCATTATGTCTGGGGGCTGGGGCCTCAAAGGCTCCAGGACTCTGTGCCACTTCCGACAACAGAGCGGTGACTCCGGTGTCTGCCTTCCGGAGCATCTCTGCTCCGCTGCGCCCTTCCTGACGCTCTGCTCTCCGCTCTGGCTGCAAAGTCTCAGACTGCTTCTGAGACTGGTGGCTCACACCTTCCCTGCGTCGTGGTGACAGAGATATATGTCACGGCTTGGACGGCTTTATCTTACAGGTTCTGCTGGGCGACAGCAAACAATGATTGCGTGTCAACAGCCCGGCCCTGTTCAAACACTGTCAGTAAGAATGTCAACAAGAAATGGGAAGATTTGAAGACTGTGCTCGTGGGCACTCAGCCTCTGGGGGTTGCCACAATATAGTTCTTTCTCTTTCTTTCTTCTGTCCCCTGCACCCCGCCCGGAAAAGTGCAAAAGAATCACAAAGGACTATCCTATTGCTTGCTTCTCTTTTTGTTTTTCCTTTCTTTTCTTTTTAAACTCATCCATTTAGATCTATGTTAAAATAAACTTACAGCAATAGTTGATATTTTGTTACTTCGCTGATGAGTCCTAGTGAAACCTGTAGGTCATGCTCGACATCTCCTCTCTCTCCTCTTCAATGCCCAGGACGCGAGCCAGGGACTACGGCGGGATTTAAGAGAAAGGACTCTCAATGTGCCCCAGGAGTCCTGTTTGTAGCCCCCTCACACACGTGTCCTTGTTTTAAGACTGAAATAAATTCTGCAGAAATTTTACAGATGGAGCAGTGGAGTTCAGCTAGGTTAAGTGACTCATCCGAGGTCACACAGCCCCTAAGTGGTGGCGCTGAGGCCCCTGTCTCATGTGTCCAACTTCTATGTCCCCCACTGGGTTTTGCAGCTTCAGATAAAGGAGAAAAATGGGCCCCCTCTCCAGTGGTGATCAGAACAAGGATCTATCTGACAGAGTGCTTTTCCAGATTCACCTGCTTCCAAGAATGACTACAGAAAGTACTTAGAAAAATGGCCACAAAGACTCCCGCAGACACGAAGCGTTGGGGACAGATAGGCTAAAACCTGGCCAGGCTGAACTGCGGTGCTTTGGAAGAACAAGGGTTTTCTTTCTACTAGTCGTGGCCCCATCATTTCCGTGGAATGGTGTCACTCTAACAAACCACGTATGCAAGTGGCCTAACTATAAGCCTGTCTATTATGAAATGTCCTGATTTGTATTAAAAAAAAAATGTTTTTCCCCTTGATCTCAGCCAGGCCTGCCTACTTCTCCCTGGCCCCCAGGTTTTCTCCGGTTTTATGCATCCTTTTAGACCTTTTTAGGATTATTGCTTTCTCATGAACTTTCCCTGATCGCCGTCTGGATGAGGCCCCCTGTTCTAATTCTCTTTGCATCTTATAGTTTTCCTTTGTGGCTCTTATCACATCTCTAATGACTTATTTGTATGATTATTTATGTCATAGTTGTCTCCTCCATCATCTCAGAAGCCTAAAAAGGGTCCACAGAGACTGTTTCTCTGTTGTCCCCTGCTGTGTGATCAGTCCATAAATACCTTTGTTGCACCTCCAAATGAATATGTTGAATGGATACATGAGTAAGTGAAGGGAACGACGCGTGGGATCTTGTCAGCTTCTGATGAGTGAGAGGGAACCAGTTTCTACGGACCCCTCTTCAACAGGTCGGATGCTGGAGGAGCTTTCTCTTAAGTTGTTCTCGAGAAAACCCTAAGAGAGAAACTGACGCTCAGAGAGGGGAGCGGCGTGCACACAGGGAGGAAAGGTTGGAGCTCGTCAGAATGAGGTTTCTGCGACTCTACTGCTGGTACGCTCCCCTCGGCCTCATTGCCTGTGCCAAGATGGGGACCAGCTGCACTTCGGACCCCACAGCTCCCACTCCCAGTGGCCCACCTCCTCTGCCTTCCCTTCACAAAGGCCCGACTTCCTTTAGGGACCCCAAGGGGCAACCGGACTATTACAAGAGCAGCCTTAGCAATCAAAGGGCCGTTCTAAAGGCCAGGAAGTTAAAAGTGGTTTCTCATTTCACAATAAGCCAGGCTTTGGCAGAAACTAAGTGTTATCTGTGTATTCTAATGACTGACCACTTTACAGGTCTCTTCTTTGTATGTGTTGTAGGTTTTTAATTACTCACGATCGTAAACCACCTAATTACAAATGGTGACCCGGGGATTGTGAAAATGTCTCCCCAACTGGCCTCCTTCCACTTTGCTTCATCATACTGCTACTGAGTCCCAGGTGCCAGCGCGATCGTGCCCATAACTGCGGATGAGTTCCCCAGTGCCCACCACAGGGGGCGACAGAATGGGGGGATGGTGGCTTCTGCCACCATGTAACCTTCAATTACAGCGAGTCCCAGAGGACAGCACTGGCTTAGCGATACCACCCAGCACCTTAGTACAGACTCTAGGCCTCCCCTGCCCTGGCGTCAGCTTACCTTCTCTGCTGTCCTTCTAACCACACAGGTGCCTACGCTCTAGTCATTACTTATTTTTTCTTTTAGTTATTTCACAGTTTCCCATGCCCGTCCTTGTTTTGCTTGAAAGACTGCTCGCTCTCTCCATTTTCCAAACCATACTGAATCGTAGGGCCCCAGGTCACATGCCCCCTCCTTTTCCCGATCCTTTTGCTAGAAGATAACTCTTGTTCCAGGATCCTTTGAGTTCGCTTAGCATATTACTTGTGAATTTCTTCAGGTAGTTATCTTTCTGGAATTACAATTATTTGTGGGGTTTTTTGGTATTTACCTTGATCCAACCATTTGGTCATTAAACAAACACTGAGTACCTATTCAATGACCATTTCTTCATTGCAAACTCTATGTAGGAAGAATCCATATCCAGCTCCTTCCTGTATCTGAAGAACCAGCAGGAATGCTCAAGTTGAGTTTAGAAGGAAAGCACGACATAGGGAACTGGATTGGAAGATGTGTGACTTCTGAGGTGGTCGGTGCTGGGCGGACTGGGAGGGAAAAGAGAGGGAGGTAGAAGGACACCAGCAAAGCTCAGAGGTGGGGACGGTATGGTTTCTTCTGGAAACAGTGTGTCCTGTGTGGATTCAAGTTTCCTGGACCAAAGTGTTTTGAAGAATGGAATGGTAGGAAAGGACACGTTACATGGTGGATGGCAAATGATAAGAAGTCACTAATTCACTCTAAACACACAACAGACCCATTTTGGGGGATGTTAAGACCACCGAGAGAAAAATAAAGATATTGCTTTCTTCGTGTAGGTGAGGCAAACACCTTGCTAGATATTTTGTTAAAAGCTACAGGGGATCCAGAGCTCAGGCAGAGTCAAGCCCTTCATTCAAAAACAGAAGGAGGTTGGTCAGAAGCGTGGTGGGTGGAGAAGACGGGATGGCATTCCACGTGGACGGAAATTTGCTTAACCAAAGAGCGAAGAAGAGAGGAGCCATGTATGCTCAGTTTGAGAAAAAGAAAGGAGGAGCAGCGAAGCTTCAGAATGGAGATCATGCTCACCAGTTAGAAAGCCCCAGATTCCAGACTGAGGGTTCCATGCATAATCACAGAAAAATCCAAGGAGATTTTTGAGCAGGAAAATCATATAAAACATACCCGAGGTCATTTCTAGCTCACTCACGGGGAAAAGAAGATTGCCACCTATGACATCAAGGTCTCTTGCCACACTGGCAGGACCAGGATTGTAGCTGAGCTTTCCAGGGAGCAGATGAGCTTTCTATTTCTTGGGACGACTCTTCTCAAACGTATACACGTAGATATTTTGGAGTAATTTACCATTTACCTCCAAGGATGCTTTTGAGCCGTGACCAGCCTTCTTCTCCTCTATCTTCCATAGTATACTGGTGAATAATTTGTCTTGGACGCATCCAGTGTCTTTCATGTGGAGATCATGTGGACAGCCAAGCTTCATTACTTCTGTTTTGTGTATGAGGAAGCTGACTCACAGAGGGTACAGCAATTTTCTCATTCATGCTGTGAGTTATTACCAGAGCCATGAATGAAACTTAGGACGAAACCCTATTTCATAAACCATTAAACCCTGTACCTTTTATAGGAGTGGAGTTTACTATAATAATGACACCTTTGTGTTGAGAGTTCATTCCTTTATTCTGTGATTAAATCTGGGCTTATGTGGGGCAGAAGCATCTCACTACAACGCCAGCTTGAGTTGTTCTGCGATGCAAAGCAAGATGGGAAAAGTTGTTGCGTGTTGTGGTGATACCCAGACCATTCAGAGCTTATTGTTTTCATCCATCCCTCCATTTACGAATTTATTCATTCCATTATCATATATCGGAGTCCCTCTTACATCATCTGGAAGATGGGCAGAGTGATATTACCATTAGCAAAAGGCTGTTTTGAGAAGTAAGATAATTTCCATAATGTACATTGTCTAGCACACAGTAAGCCCTTATTCATAATAATTATTTTCATTAAACAAGTCATTCCAAGTGCTCCATGGGAAGTTAAAAAAATGGTTCCTTTATAGCCCTATTTATGGGTAGAGAGGGCAAGGTTGCTTCTGGAGGATAGATTAATTCTTGGGGAAGAGGTAGATCCCTCAGATTAAAAACTGGAACAGAGCAGATGGGTCTCAGGTAGACCAGAGAGGGGTTCTCCGAGTTTGGACTATGAAGTATCAGCAGAGCTAGGAAGGTATTGCTGGGTAGCGGATGTTAAAATGACACAAACCATTTAGAAATGGGCTGAGGATGAAGAGACAGAGAAAAGAAACAGACAAAATTCAGATGAAATGGGCTGGAGCTCCTAAGTCTTACACATCTACCTAGTCAAGGGACAATCAAAGCCTTATACACTGATAGGCCAGCCTGTTTAAATTCCCTATATTCTGTGCTTATTTCCCTGTTACTCTTCCTTCATACTGAACACAATTTTTGTCCAAGTTCGTACCTGTTGCATCAGTTCTCAGGATACTTTGGAGACAGTGTTTAAAAGGAGGGAGCCAAACTTGGATGGAGCCACAGGGCAGCAGGAATCCCTCTGAGAAATGCAAACACAGGGAGACCCTCTTTCTAGGGCTCACTGGGGATAAGACGAGCTTGATATTATTAGGGAACTCTCATTTCATAGAGCTGCTTGCATTTTCAGTCTTCTGTGTGCTCTAAAAACTGGGTTTAAAATCTTTCCCAATCCAGACACAAAATCCAGAAGCTGTTAAGGAAAATATTGATAGATTAGGTTTCATAAAAGGTAAAAACTTCCTAAGACAAAAACCATCAAAACCCAAACTGAATGACAGGCAAAAGACTGGAGGAAAATATTTGCAAACACATATTATAATAAGGAATTTCCATAATGCACAAAGATCTCCTCTAAATCAGTAAGGAAGGCAAATCCAGTGGACAAAAGGTATAAACAGGTAATTTCAGAAGAAATAGAAGCACAAAATGTTCATCTTCAGTAGTAATGACGGGACTACAAATGAAAAGAAGCTGCCATTGTGTTTGCCCATCAGACTGGCAAAAATTTAAAAAGCTTATAGTAGGGAATTCTGGCAAATGTAAAGGGATATTGAGAGCTTCTGATAGTGAGAATGTAAACTGGTGTAGTCTTTTTTTTTTTTTTTAAGATTTTATTTATTTATTTGGCAGAGAGAGAGAGAGATCACAAGTAGGCAGAGAGGCAGGCAGAGAGAGAGGTAGCAGGCTCCCCGCTGAGCAAAGAGCCCGATGCAGGGCTTGATCCCAGGACCCTGAGATCATGACCTGAGCCGAAGGCAGAGGCTTTAACCCACTGAGCCACCCAGTCGCCCCTGGTGTGGTCTTTTTAAAAAGGAGAGTTTGACAGTATCTCTCACTACTTAAGGTATGCCTATCTATGGATACAACAATTGCAAGTCTGGGAACCTATGCTATTAAAGTATGTCTACCTGAGAGCAAGAATACGAGGCTATCAACTGTAACAATGTTTGAGACACTGAAAAAATACTATTAACATCTAACATTTATGAGGGCCAGCACTCTTCTAAGCACTTTGCAACAGATGATATAAGGAAACTGAGACAGCAGGATTTTAGCCCAGTTTGTCTTCAGGGTCTGCTCTTAACTACAATGCTAAGAGAGAGAAAATAAAAGTCTGGTACATCCATACCGGGAAATATAGTACAGCAGTTCAAAAAAATGAGGTCTACAGACTGGAGACCTCTCTAAGACATATTATTAAGGGAAAAAGTCAATTTGCGAAAGACTATAAGGTCAGGTGTGTGAGAAAAAGATACATTTGTGTGTATATACAAATACATATGTATGACAACAAGATAAAGGCTATGACTGGCAAGAGAACGCATGTGGTGTGTAGAGAGATTTGGGAGATTAATTTTTTGAGGCATGTTTTATATATCTCTCGTTTCTTTTAACTTTTGTGAGAATGTATTTGTGCATTACTTTGGTAAAAAAGAATTGTTCTGTAGAACAAAAAAATAAACAGTTTAACTCATATCAAGAGGATGAAGAGACAGAGAAAAGAAACACAGACAAAATTCAGATGAAATGGGCTGGAGCTCCTAAGTCTTACACATCTACCTTTTTATGGGACAATCTGTAGACAATAGTGCAGGTCTTGGTTAAAAATCCATGTAGACAATAGTGCAGGTCTTGGTTAAAAATCTTCTACAGTATGGCCTTTCCTAGCATATGCAGAAGGTGCCTATTATTTATATCTTGCTGATCACTACCTCTTCTTTTCAAATAAGGTGTTCATGTCCAGTATTTGGGACCATGGCTTCCCGTTAGCCCACCAAGCTCCATAAACATATATAGCCAGTTGTCGAAAAATTAATTTGGAACCTGAGAACCACATGGTGCTCCATTTGCTCTGCATATTTTATTGTCTTCAGAGGAAAGGATCCATAATCATGGATTATCTCTTATTTTGCTCCAGTGCAAAAAGCAGAAGTCTCCGGCTCACTTTGTTTTCCTGGTGTGATTGCAGAAGTGTGAATGAGTCACTCAACATACAGATTTAAAGGACTTACCTTTTGACCAGCAGTCAATGTTATTATCTGCGAGGAAAAGTCTGTTTTGGATCATTCAGGGCCTCTTCCTGCCTAAGTCCAAGGGTGGGTGGCTTTGACACCAAGCAAAAGATGCTGCTGCTGGAACATTTACTGATTAAGTTGCTACTTTTACAAGGTTACAGCTTTAGAACTCAGCTGCAGATCTCTGTGAGCTTATCTCTGACATTCCAGTGAGAAGGGTTAAGATTCTTATTACTTAATGGAGAGTAGATTATAGCTTTTTTGCAGTGGTCCAGCTAAGTAGTTCCTCAATTTTTGAAATTTTAATGCTCTCTTAAGCATCTTTACAGAAAAAAAATTCTCCTTCATTTAAAAACAACCGTTTTCTCTTGTTCTTCTCAGCTGCTCATTTTATATACTTTTAAGTAGTGTAGACAAACTATTTTGTATCTGTTGTTCATGGAACCCTATTTCCAATACATCTTTTCATGTACTTGCCAAAATTTCATGCATTTGACATAAATCCAACATACCTGCCAGGATTCTGTTAATGTGACCGCGTTTGCTTGGATTATTCCCCAACTGTTGGACAGCTGGGCCCTTTCCCAGGTTTTGGTCATTATGAACATTCTCAACAGCCCCGCTATAAACATCTTTAAGCAAGTTCTCCCCCCCCTTCCGCCTGGGATTATTTCCTTAGACATGGACTTCCTTAAATGGGTTTACTGGGTCAAAGGGGCTCAATGAACAGTTTTATAGCTCTTGGCACATATTTTTCAGATTGCGCCCTGAGTGGATTTGGCCAATGGCACGGGCTGCGAGAGGGCAGGAATGCGAGGAGCGGCCCCCTACAACCGCCCTTCTTCCGTCCCCCAAAAGGCAAGGACCTGGAGAAAGCCTGCGGATGGAAGCCTTTTCCTATCGCCCTCTTATCCTCTTCCCGATTAGTGTTTAAGCCCAGGCTGGGAGAAGACAGCTGGGGACCAGCACACAGGTTTTCGGCTCCCAGGACTTCTGCCCCGGGGGCCGAAGCAACTCTTCCAGGCCCTCCCTATACCGGGACCAGGAGCACAGTTTCCGACTCCCACCGCACACTCCCCCCGCCTTTCCACTAAAACCTTCCCGGCCCAGGCAGGCCCCTCGCCAGCGCAGAGCCCAGCAGGCGAGGGCAGCGACTGGCGGTCGCTATTATTTTGGCGCGGGTGATGCAAGGCCCGCATAGCTGCGCGCTGAGTCAGTGGGGGCGGGCCGACCCCCCCCCCCAACCTCCCGACCCCCTGGGCGCGGCGGCGGCGGGACGGGACGGTGGGGGTGGGGGTAGGAGGCCGGCCCCTGAAGCCGCGGGGTCGCCCTCCCGGGCAGGGTGAGGCGGGAGCCGGGCCGCGGAAAGACCCCAGCCCCGGGCGCGTTCTCCCCTCCCCTAGCTGGAGCTCCGCGGGTCAAGCGAGGCCGACGCC
>CM053610.1:110869477-110894446 GCA_028646535.1 Procyon lotor
GCGCCAGAGGGCGGGGCGGCCCGCCCCTGCGGTGGCCGCGCCGCTTCCCCGCTCCCGCCCTCGAAGTCCTGAGGGAGCTCGCGGCGGACGAGCGGACCGGGCGGCGCGAATCTGACTGAGGGGCGGGGACGCCGTCTGCTCTTCGCCGCTCCCGGCCGGGCCGGGCGGCCCCCCGGACGACCCCAGGCCCCGCACCGGCGCTGAGAGCCGAAGCCGGAGCTAGAGGCGGCGGTGGGCGGTGGCGGAGCCCCGCCCGGAGCCGGCGGTTCGGGGGCGGCGCTAGGCCCCGAGGCGCCCGGGCCGGAGCGCGGGGAGCGGGAGTGCGGGGCCGGGCGGCGGCGGCATGAGCCGGCCCCCGGCGACGGGGAAAATGCCCGGCGCCCCCGAGGCCGTGCCGGGGGACGGGGCGGGCGCGAGCCGCCAGAGGAAGCTGGAGGCGCTGATCCGAGACCCTCGCTCGCCCATCAACGTGGAGAGCTTGCTGGTAGGTGGCCGGGGCCCGGGCGCCCTCCCCGCTCTGGTAGCGCCTGCCTCCGATCCCCCTCTGTGCCCACCCATCCGTGGGAGGGAGGTCTCGCCCCACCCCGCCCCGCTTCCGGCAGCCGGGCCCGGGTGGGAGGCCAGGGACTTCTGCGACCAAGTTCCAGCAGGAGAGACCCGCGTTTGAGTCTTTCCCTTCTCCCTCTTGGAGCCGGTGTCATCCCCGGCTGCCTCTTTCTCGGAGCCCTGGGAAGTAACACCCCTCTTCTGCTTCCCGCCTCTCCTCTCGCTTTGGGGAGGTCGGGAGCAGGATTCGCTGTCTTAGATTCACTGGACTAGCCACTTTGAAAGAATGGCATTCTGCGTGGGGACGTGGGTTCAAGCAGGGAAACCTGATGCTCTCCCTGTTGGGAGTACCCACCTGGGGTAGATGACAAAAGCCAGAGCCCAAGAATCAGTCTGAATTGTCGAGTAGAATAAATCTCGTCTTTTCATTGTATCTCTTTCTTAAGGCAGTCTGTGAAATACAAACTAATAACTACGTAAAGGCAGCTAGCTGGCTCTTGCTTAAGAAAGGAGTATGTTTTACAGATTAAAAATGCACCACAGAATGCCTTATTTCTTATTTTTGTTAGGATAGACGATTGTATTTCGTAATGTATTTTGTTGGGATAGATCATTGTATTTTTGTTAGGATAGACGATTGTTTTTCGTTAGGATAGATCATTGTATTTTTTTTTTTAAGATTTTATTTATTTGACAGAGAGAAACACAGCGAGAGAGGGAACACAAGCAGAGGGAATAGTAGCGGGAGAAGCAGGCTTCCTGCCGAGCAGGGAGCCCGATGTGGGGCTCGATCCCAGGACCCTGGGATCATGACCTGAGCCGAAGGCAGACCCTTAACGACTGAGCCACCCAGGCGCTCCAGATCATTGTATTTTTGTTAGGATAGACGATTTGTATTTTAGATTTAGTTTATGTTAGATTTAGTTTAGATCTATGTTTAGATTAGTGTGCAGTAGAGATGCATTTATGGGGAAAAGGGGTGCGGATCTCCCCCCCCTCCCCCCCGGAGGGGGCTGGAGAGGAGAAGGAAGTGAAAAAGATGCTCTGGATATTAAATTAATTTGAGAGGACTAGAATTTGTGTGGGTGATCCTTGGACCCTTTAGATATTCTCTACCAGAACTGTTCAGTTCTTCTCCCTGCTGGGAGAAACCTAGTGACTGGATGCTGAGAAAAACTGTGTCTCCTCCCTTTCCAGTGATTAACTGACTTTTCTTCAGAAGTCGTTGGTTATCCTTTGAGGTTTCTGGAATCATTTGCAGAGTGACTCAGTGGTGTTTGGCCAAAGTGCAGGAACTGACTGAAGAGTGTGTCTTTCTGTTCAATGAGCAGAATGTAGTGATGTACTGTATTCTGTCAGATGTCTTTGACGTTGTCTTAGACTGATTTTCGCATTAGTGTGTTTGTGTGTTTTCATGGCATGGTGACACCCTGGTCCCTCTTTAGCAGTCTTCAGTTGAGTGTAGGACTGGTTGCATGAAGGGCATAACTTTTCCTAGGCCAAAGCAGAGACTCCGGGCTTCACTCCCAACATTTTCACTTTGGTATTTTGCTAGCAAAACTTTGACCCAAGGCCAGAAAGTTCAGTTAAAAATAGTACCACAAGAATTCATCAGGTTCAGATTTAATCCCAGATAGAATTTTTTTTGCTGCACTTTTTACTGCACTTCATCTCTTGGGTCTTTACTGATGTTAATTGCAATTATTCGGGTTATTCTGTGTAGGATATTGGAATATCCTAAGCTAATATACCTATAATATGTTCATTCTGTTTTGTTAAAGTATTTTCTAAATTATTAAAATGAAGGCTGATTTTAAAAGTGAAACATTACACATTTAGTAAAAATTTGGTCCATCCATTTATTGAGTGCTCAATACAGCCAAGAGAAATGTGTTAAGGTGATGTATTGTTGGTATGAGAATTGACATTAGATGTTGCCGACTGGACAAATTTTGCTATTGCTGTTTTTAGTTGATTCAATATTATGGTTCTGAGTTGAAGTAAATCTTACCAGGCCAAAAATTGTCTCTTACTCTTTTCTTTGGAGCAAGGTCGCAGTGCTTCTGTTTCAAACTGATGAGGTGAAAATTTTTTAAAAACTGTGTTATAGTTAGTTTTGAATTATGTGTATTGGACAAAACAATAGAACGAGCTTGGTTTTTTTTATGGTAACATTTATGTAAAATTTACCATTTTAACCATTTTTTAAGTGTACAATTCAGTGGCATTAATTACATTCACGTTGTGCAACCGTCACCACAATCCATTTCCAGAAATTTTTTCTTTCCAAACAGAAACTCCATGAATTAATCTTTATAAGAATGTTATAAAAACATATTTCCTGAAATACTAATGAAATAATGGCTGGGATCACTTTAAAGATTTGATATGATTTAGCCTGCATATCACAGTTGATTGTTGTTTTACTGTATATGGCATTTCTTCTGGTTTTATTATACAAAATAAGTATTTTTTATTAACAGAGAAAACTTAAGTAACATGGTCAAATAAAAACATAGCCATGAGTCTTAGTTACTTCATTTATGAGCTCAGAAAGTACCATTTAAAATTCTATACTAAGATGACCAAAGTATGAAGATGAAATATACCAGAAGTCATTGTATAATTATTCTTAGAAGGTAAAACTCTCTTTGTAGGAAAAAAATGTTAGGTGAAATTACATGCAAAATGCTTAGCTCAGTGCTTGGTACATAGTAGTCCTCATTTCGCTTAGCTCATTCCTGTGTGCAGTTAGCATAGTTAATTGCTCTAAGTTTCCTTTGAAAAGGAGAATGGTTTTATTGGCAACTATTTCTTGCTATATAATTTTGAATATGTAGCATTATAATTTGAATTTGTCATCAGAAATGCGCTAGCGATCATTAAACATAGGTAAAGCTGGATTCTAAGACTGTCAGCGTTAAAGCCCTTTATAAATTGTCTTTTTTTCTCTGCAGATGCTCCTTACTTTATATAGGTCCTTAAATTAATCTGAAGGGAGTATATTCCCTTTTGTGGTTACAGATTATGGGCTGCTTGGTATTATTTAAAAATAGAAGGTCTTTGTTTTGTTTTGTTTTTAAAGATTTATTTATTAGAGAGAGAGTGTGTATGGGCGGGACCGGGAGAGGGGCAGAGGGAGAGGAGAGAATCCCAGGCAGACTCCATGGAGCACAGCGTCTTACCTGGCTCGACCTCACAACCCTGAGCCAAAACCAAGACTGGTACGCTTAACTGACTCTGCCACCCATATTCCCCAAAAACAGAGTTTTGGGAGAGGTTTGTTTGTGTAATAATTTTTTCTGAGGGAAGGGACTTCAATGGTATGCTTTTGCAGTGTTCGAAACTTTTTGGTAAACACCCATGTTTTGTTCTCAAGACTCAGATTCTCATACTGCTTTCCCAAATAATATAGTAAAAAGAATTGTCCTTTAATATTATGCCAGAGAGATGTCTTTCTTTCTTTCTTTCTTTCTTTCTATCCTTTTTAAGATTTAATTTTTAAAGTAATCTCTACACCCAACATGGGGCTTGAACTTACAACCTCGAGATCAAGAGTTGCATGCTTTACTGACTGAATCAGCCAGGTCCGCCTGAAGATCTTTCTAAAGATCTGTGCTTTGGGGTTTTGATATGTTTTCCTGAAAGAGTAAATGGTTATAATAACCTGGGATTCAGGCTTGAGTAAACTGTTACTTAAGAATGGTGTTAATGCGGGAAGATGATTAAAATTTTATTTATGAATTTCAGTGACTTAGAATACAAAATACTTTATTTGATTGATTTCATTATGCCAGTAAAGTGTATGAAAATATTTCTTATCACAGTGCTTAGATTTTCAGCTTGGTACAGGTCATCTGCCTAATTAAAGTAAAATTTTATGTATATTTTTCCCCCACTGTTTAATAAGCATGAATATTATAAAGATAGAATAAAAATTGAAAAATTGTTTTATACATGTGTTTTCTTTTGTGAAAATCAGCGCATTTCTGATGACAAAGTTGGGCATTTATAGTATAAATGGGACTACCTTAATTTAAAACTTGTGTTTTGATGATCATTAAAGACAATGAATTAGCTAGAGAGGTTTAAAAAAGTAATGTATGGAATTTGCTATTTAGGTGAAATTGAACCTCTTTGAAAGTACAGGTACACAGTCCCTCACCCACAATTTTACTGTATAAAGAACTCTAAAAACCAAGTTTTTGGTAAAACTTACTTGATCGTAACATCTGACCTGATCTGATGTTAGAATATTTATAATCAATTTGTCCCTCTTGGTATAATTGGAATAGCATTCCTTGGAGAAATATTAATGTGTTTAATTTAGGGTGCTACAGTAGACTTACAGGAGGATTTTCAGTATATGTACTTTATTACCTTTCTAAAATCCAGAAAATTCTTTTTTTTTTTTTTAAAGATTTTATTTATTTATTAGAGAGAGAGAATGAGAAAGAGAGAGCATGAGAGGGGGAAGGTCAGAGGGAGAAGCAGACCACCTGCTGAGCCAGGGCGCCTGATGTGGGACTCCATCCTGGGACTTCAGGATCATGACCTGAACTGAAGGCAGGATCATGACCTGAACTGAAGGCAGTTGCTTAACCAACTGAGCCACCCAGGCGCCCTGTGCTTCTCCTTTAAACACTTCAGCATGCGTTTTGTTGAGTAGAGTTCAGTATTTGTTTAGGTTTTTTATTTTCTTTTATTTTTTTGTTCAGGCTTTTTAAAGATAAAATTTACGTAAAATGAAATGCACAAATCTTAGGTGTACTACTAATGAGTTTTGACAGATTACACACTCGTGTAATGCAAATCCTTATCAAGATACAGAACTTTATTACCAACCCAGAATTCTTCCTTATATGTCTTTTCAGCTAATTCCACACCCCATTCCCTTAGATTCTGTTACTCTTCTGATTTTTTTGTACTAAAGATTACTTTAGCCTTTTCTAGAATGTCATTAGTGGAATCCTATATAGTGTGTACTCTTTTGCATCTGGCTCACTTAGCATAGTTTTTTTTTTTTTTTTTTTTAGTATGTGTGCTGCTGAAGCGAGCACTTTAGCATAGTTTTTGAGATTCATCCATGTTTTTGTGTATATCAGCAGCTTGTTCCTTCCTTAGGACTGAGCAGTATTCTGATATATGTGGAACCATAGTCTGTTAGCCATCTCTTGTTAATGGATACCTGGGCTGTTTTGAGTTTTTAGTTATTATATATTACATACTTTGGCTTTTAATAAAGCTTGCTAAGAACAATCTTGTATTAAGACTTTGTGAGGACATGTTTTCATTTCTTGCTAGGTCGTAAGGTAGAAGTATGTTTAATTTTTAAGAAACTGCCAGATTGGTACACCTGGCTGGCTCAGTTGGTAGAGCATGTAACTCTTGATCTTGGGGTTGTGAGTTCAGGCCCCATGTTGGGTGTAAAGATTACTTAAAAATAAAATCTTGAGAGAGAGAGAGATAGAGAGGCTGCCAGATCTTTTTTCCAAAGTGGTCATATAATTTTACACTCCCACAGCAGTTGAATGAGAGTTACATTTCCTCCCCAACACTGAGTCTTTTAAATTTTAGCCACTCTGTGTGCTACCGCCCTTAGTGGTAGCTCATTTTGAATTTAATTTGCATTTCTTTGTTAAGTAATGATAATAACTTTTTCAGGCATTTACTGGCATTTGTGTATCTTCCTTTGTGAAACATTTGTTCACATTTTTGCCCATTTTAAAAAAAATTTGCGTCTTTTTTTTTTTTTTTTTTTTTAGTATTTTACTTATTTATTTGATAGAGAGCAGAGAGATCACAAGTAGGCAGAGAGGCAGGCAGAGAGAGAGGGGGAAGCAGGCTCCCTGCTGAGCAGAGAGCCCAATGTGGGGCTCGATCCCAGGACCCTGAGCTCATGACCTGAGCTGAAGGCAGAGGCTTTAACCCACTGAGCCACCCAGGTGTCCCCCCAAAATTTTTCCTTTATTTTTATTATTGACTTACACAAGTTCTTTATCCTATATACAATTTGTTGTCAAATATACGTTTTGCAAATGTTTTCTTCCAATCTGTGGCATGTTTTCTTTTTTTTAATCAAAAATTTTTTACGGTTGTTGCTTTTTCTGCCTAAGAGAGTTGCCTTTCCCCATGTTACAAAGATAGTCTCGTTTGCTTTCTTCTAGAAATTTTATAGTTTAACTTTTATGTTTAGGTCTAGGATAGATGGGAAGCCAGTTTTAGTGTGTGGTGTGAGTTAGGGGTCAAGTTTCATTCGCCCCCATATTTCCCGTATCCAGTTATCCAGACCATCCACCATTTTTTCCAGCTTTATGCATAACTAACACATAACATGTGAGTTTAAGGTGTACAGTTGATACATGTATATATTGCCAGTTGCTTATCACAGTAACCATTAGTTAACACATCCTTCATCTCACATAATTACCATGTGGTTTGTTGCTATTGTTTTTAGTGTGAGAATATTTAAGATTTACTCTTTTAGCAGCTTTCAAGTATACAATACGGTATTGTTAACTATAGTCACTAGCACCAATTTTTTAAAAACATTTTTCTCATTGGATTGCTTTGGTGCCTTTGTTAAAAATGAATTTTCTGATAGGTGGATATTTTATTTGTGTATCTACCACCTAATAACTACGTTTAATTGTTAGTTATGGTTCTGTTGTTTAACCAAATTCTATTTAAAATTTATTAATTTATTTCGTACTTTTATCTATTTACCTGAAGGAAATGGGCAGGCAACTGTGGTTGAAAAACCTAGATTTTGTTTTTTTGAAGGGAAGAAAGCTGTAAATTATTGTAATTATGAAAATAATATGTTCTTATTGTAGAAAACTTATGACATAAAGAAAGGTATTAATGCAAAGGACATATATAATTTCCCCATATAGAGTTAAATTAACATTTTGGTATAAATATCTGTCTGAAAAATTAAAATAGAAAAAAAGTAGAACTACATTGTATATGTGTTTTGCCATTTTACACTTTTATTGAAGTATAGAAGCTTTTGGACAGTCAAATTTATCAGCCTTCTCACTGTAGAGTAATTTCTGGCTTAGATGTCATGCTTAGGACATTCTCCATCACTAAAATTATATCATATGCCTGAATTTTCTTTTTTTTCTTTCTTTTTTTTAAAGATTTTATTTATTTATTTGACATAGAGGAGAGAGATCACAAGTAGGCAGAGAGGCAGGTGGGGGTGGGGGGAGAGCAGAGAGCTTCCCAGAGAGCCCGATGCAGGGCTCGATCCCAGGACCCTGAGATCATGACCTGAGCTGAAGGCAGAGACTTTAACCCACTGAGCCACCCAGGCGCCCCTGAATTTTCTTTTAGTACTCTAGTTATTTTATTTTTAATGTTATCTTTAATGTTACTTTTATTCCATTTGGAATTCTGATGGAAACTCTGAAGTAGGGGTATGAAGATTTTATCAGGAAGTTTGTCATAAATATTAGAGTAACCAAAATAATAATTGGAAGCCTTTGTTTATATCTCTGCATTCTTGTCTTACAACTTCCTATTTGGAGAATGGTACTTGTGGGAGGAAAGAGGGTAATGATTATAGATTTGGTCTTCATTTGGGAGTTTTGAGTTTTTTTATGGAAATACTATTCTACAACTATACAGTCCTTCTGAGGGGTCTTGGGTGGCTCAATCCAGTTAAGTGTCTGACTCTGGATCTCAGCTCAGGTCTTGATCTCAGGGTGGTGAGTTTGAGCCCTGAGGCTCCATGCTGGGTGTGTAGCCTACTTAAAAATAAAATTCTATTCTGTGCTAACATTCAAACTGTGTGTGTGTGTGTGTGTGTGTGTGTGTGTGCGCGCGCGCGCACATACGCGCACACATACACACGTATGTATAACTGTTAGTGATCAGGGTTACTGTGAAGAGAATGTTGGTGACTCAGGGCAACTTACGGCTTTTGGGGGGAAAAAAGCAGTAACATTTTCTATTGGCATGTTACTCTATTATATAGAGCTTAATATTTAAATTAATGTGAAATCACAGTGGTTGGGGTCTTTACTAAAACTGTCTCTTATCCTTGATTGTAGTTATTCTTTCCTCTCATCTGTATTTTTTTTCTGTAAAATATGATTGAATTATGGAGATATGTGTGTAAATTCTGCAAATGGCAGTCCCAGATGACCCTCACTCATCTTTTTGGAAAACATTTGGATCACAATAGTTAGCATTTCTTGTTAGCTCTTTTGCATGCTTACACCTTCTCTCATTTTTTCTTTCTCTCTCTCTCTCTCATTCTCTTTCTCTTCCTCCTTCCGTCCCTCCCCTCCCTTCTCTGTTTGTGTCTGTGTGTATGACAAAAAGGAAATTTTGAGATTCACTTTTGGTTCATCTTTGATAATACTTTGGGGGAAGGTTTCTATAACTCCAAAAATGATTTTATGGTTTGTTGCTTCATTTTGTTAAGGCGTGAATTGTTTGTTCAGATATCTAAAGTGCTTTATAAATTTTTTGGTTATAGTTAATTGATTACTCATTATTCAACATCTGATTTCCCTTATTCCCTAAGAGTTTAGACTTTTTAGTTATAAAGCAAAGGATAGAAATTTTCTTTTTTTTAATGGTTTATTTTTTTATTTGAGAGAGACGGAGATAGCATGTGGGGAAGGGTAGAGGGAGGGGGAGAGAAGCAGACTCTGCTAAGCCCGGAGCCCAACATGCTCATGACCCTTGGATGATGACCTGAGCTGAAATGAAGAGTCAACCAACGAAAACACCCAGGGGCCCCAAACTTTTCTTTATTTTCAAGAGGTTATGGACTTGGAACTAATTTCTAACACTTTGTTATTAGGGATTTATATGCCGTGGAAATGAATAGCAGAACCTCCTCCAGTAATACTTTTTAGATGGAAACAGAGCAGAACAGGGTTGGCATTATCTTAATTACCATTATGACTATGATGAGGAATGCTTAATACACTAAGTATTGTCTTCTTATGTACTTCTTGGTTTTTGAGTTTATTTAATGAACAGTCTTTAAACCCTTTTAGGACATATGTCTTTTTTGTTGTCTTTTCTTGTGTCTTGTAAATATTTGTTGAATGAACTAACAAATAATTCTTTTTTGAGTAACAGGAGTGAACCTGTAGAAATATATCCATGCTAAAAGAGGTATTAAAGTATTCCCCAAATAAACATTTTAACATATGTTCCTGTCACTTATTTCTTATCTTTTTATAGGAAGGAAGATAAGTAAACATCTGTATACGCAAAGAGGATAGGTTTGAGTGATAGAATTAACTGAAAGCCAAGTAGGAAAAGTGAATGATGACTTGGACATTTTTCTGGATTGTGGTGAAACAAATTTGTTTTGGAAAGGATTTAAGTTAATTTTATCCAGTGCTTTAGGTGAAGTAAAGACACTTTGTGTGGGCTGCACAGCCTTTATCATTTATTGTTTCATCTGTTCCCTTACCCCCTAACTTTTCTTCTGGCTGAATATATCCAGTTCCTTCTTATATACCTAGGTGATGCCTGTGTTGAAACAGTGCTTCATGAGTAAGGGCAGATGAAATTCTGGTGGGTTGTTCACAGGGTAAAGTTCTTTAAAATGGTGTACTGGCTATCATTAATAGTAAGGCAATTTGATAAAATTAGAAGAAAGGGCATGAGAAATTTTGATAAGGGGTCAACGTGTTATTAAAAGTCATTATGAATGATTTTTGAAAAATTTTCAGATATCAGGCATTCTGATTACTAGCATTTTCATTTAGCTTTAAAATGTTTGTTTATAATAATCTCTTCTTTCTCTAATAAACCCAAATACTTAATTTTTCTTGTTCCCTTTGCATTGTATTTAAAACAGCTATACAAAGAAGAGAATTCAGAGCATGGTTTTTCTTCTGTATGTAATGGTGGCTGTCATTTAGCAAAGGAGAGCAATACATAGTATCTTGCTTATAGCAAGTCCTTGACAATTGTTGATTGAGTGATAAATACGTGCTGTAGATGTAGTGCAGTTCAGAAGACAGTGTTGCAGTCTCTTATTTGCTCTTAGAATAAGCTCTGAAAAAGAAATTTGGCAGTTGAGAGTGGTCAGTAGGTGTTGAAAATAGGTATCATTGTTTACTAGATTTATTAGTTCTCTTTATTCCTTTTATTTTATTCTGTAATTTCCATACCATAGGATTCACCTTTTTGTATACAATGTACTGCTTTTCAGTAAATTTATAGAGTTGTACCACTAACATTATCACAATCCATTTTCATTAACCCCCATGCCCCCCAAATTTCCTCGAGCATGTTTGCCTTCAGTCCTTAGTTTCAGGGAAGCCAACCACTGATAGGTTTTCTGTGTGTTTTTCTTCTTTGGAAATTTCATATACATGGAATCATACAATATTCAGTCATTTGTTCTGCCTTCCTCCACTTACCATAACATTTTTGAGGTTCACCTGTGTTGAAGCATATGTAATTATTTTGTTCTTTTTTTATTGCTGACTAATACTCCATTGTATAGATATACCATATTTTGTTTGTGAATTCACTGTATGTACAGATATGCGTTTTTATTTCTCTTAGCTAGATTTTAAGGAGTTGGATTCCTGGGTCATATGGTATGCTTCTTTTTAGCTTTTTTCCCCCCCCTTACGCTTACTTCTAAGAAACTGATGGAGTGTTTCTCAAAATGTCTATCATTTTACATTCCCACCAGCAGTGTATGAGGGTTCCAGTTTTTCCACATGTTCAAAGAAATTTGACCCTGTTATCTTTGTTATGATAACCATGGTAGTACCTTTTACTCATGATAAATGATGCTGAGCACTGCTTCATGTGCTTATTAATTTTGTTTTTTAAATTTTTACTAAGGTACCATGAGTATAGTCTAATAAAAGGAGTTTCATTTTGTATACCACAAGCCAATTCCAATGTTTAAAAACAATACAGATACATATAGATGAGAACCCTTTATAGGTGAAATTATCTTACTGACTAGTGTCTCCACCTGAAAGGCCCAATTACTACTAAGCATTATTTTTTTTTAAAACCTCGTTGTGGTACCTTTTGCTTCCAAGTAATGAATGCACCTTGCTGAGGTGTGTAGGCCCTGATAATGGCAGTGAAGTCTGTTCTACATAAAAATTAAAAAGACATTCTTACTATTAATTTTGTAACGTGGTTCCTGTGAGTGGATAACTACTGGCGTTTTAAACAGTATGTTACACTTGGCTTTTGGCTTATACTTTGAGTACCCATCTGAATTTAACATACAGATACAGAAGTTACTACTTGTTCATAGGTGGCACGGATATTGATTTGTGAGATTAAATTATGAGCAGTTTTGAAACTTAACAAAGACCATGTTCTTTTCATGTGTAAAAGTAGCTGCATATTTGTCCATTCTGTGTCAGGATATTACCCTATTGTTTCTGTTTTTTTTTTTTTTTTTACCCTATTGTTTTACCTTGTGTTTCAGTATGATTCCTTTAAAAGTCATACTAAAAAGTATGCTTATTGAAACTGAAATTTTCTGTTTAGTTTTAGTTTATATTGTATTTTTTTGAGTTTTTATTAGATAACCACAAATGGGACTTTTTTGAGCAGAAAGGAAAATTTGAGGAAATAATTCTTTTAGTACTTAAGATGCTCTAAATTATTAAGGATGAATTTTTTAAATTTTGGTTGTAGTGATATTTATTCTTCTAAAAGGAGAGTACGCTGGGGGTGCCTGGGTGGCTCAGTTGGTTATACATCTGACTCTTGATTTTGGCTTAGGTCATGATCTCAGGGTTGTGAGATTGAGCTCTGTGTGGGGTTCCATGCTGCTTACTATTCTCTCTCTCCCTCTCTTTCTGCCCCTCCCCACTCCTCTTCTAAACAAAAAAATGGAAGTGTGTGTAATAGTCCAAATGCTATGAAGTTTGAGGCCTGCAAGATCTAATGAAATGTGTTTTTGTATATTGAAACCCTTGCAAAAATATTTCAGGTATTAAATGTGTGAACATCGGTATGATTTTGAAAAATGTTTCAACTTTTTGGGATAACTTACAGTTATCCCAAACTTACAGTTTAGAGTACTTGGGATTTTTATATAGTTGAATACATATGGCCATATTTTATTATATTACATAGTGAATAAAGTTCAATTTGAAGTTGAATGGTTAAAAATGATGTGTCCTGTTTGACCAGTGTGCCTGTGTTGAAAGAATCAAGATTAAACACGTTTTTCTGTATGAATCACTAGATTTCTCTAAGGGCTGTTAACAGGTCATACAAACAGCATCTTTTGGAATTAGTAAAGACCAGAGGAAAATATATCAAAATTAATATTTTCTTTCAGAGAAGTTAGATATTAAGTCAGAATTGGGGAAAGAGTTAATGCAAAATTTAAACCATATTATAAAATTTAACCATATTGTAGCTATTCGAAATTCAGCAAAACTTCTCTGGAATTAACAGAATATTTGGATTTGCTTTTAAATATCTAAAACATGAACTTTAAATTTTTGTATTGGCTTCTCAATGATTACATTTCTCAAAATGCCACTGAAATTAATGTGCAATGAAATAATGATGAACTTTTCTTTGAACTTTAAATGCATGGTATGATCTTAGTTGTATTTAAAATGAAAGTTTTTTTGTCTTATATTCTTTCAAAAAAGGCCATCTTGAGGAAGCTTTAATAAATGAATTGACAAAATTTTCCTACTGGATTAAAATAAAAAGGAAATGTATAAAGGTAGATATGGAAATTTAAAAACTTAATACCAATATAGTTTATGTCCTGGCCCTTACAGGTCATTTTATTTTACTATTTATTTATTTAAAAGACTGATTTATTTGAGAGAGACTGAGAGTGAGTCAGTGGGGGTGGAGCGGGCATTGGGGCAGAGGGAGAGAAACTCAGGTAGACTCTGCTGAGCAGGGATCCTGACTCAGGGCTTCAGCCCACCACTCTGAGATCATGACCTGAGCTGAAATCAAGATTTGTGATTTAACTGACTGAGCCACCCAGGATCCCCTTTTAGGTAATTTTAAGTTACAAATTTTCTAATCTGTATCTGTTAAATTCGATAACTAAGACAGTGGTTTAAAAATCTTATATATAGCACTCAACTAGAGATCTTTAGAAATATTGATGCCTGGCTTCCTACCCCTAGACATTCTAATGTAATGGGTATATGATGTGGCCTGGAGATCAGGAGTTTTAAAAGTTCCACAAGTGGGGCTCTCAAGTGCAGGAAAGTGTGGGAACTGCTGAGCTGAGAGGTGCAATATTGTAGTTTAAAGATTGGCAGAGAGGGCATTGGGTCAAAAATGTATCTGATGAAAGGAGAATATTTATTTATTTATTTATTTTTCTTTATTTTTTGTGGCTCACCAAGCTTGGATGAAGCCAGAAAGTTAGAATTATCTGTTGGAAGCCAGAATCACACCCAGAGTACTTGGTAGAAATTATATCAGGTCCTCTGATTTAGATGTCTATAGTGGGGATAGTAATATGCATTTGTTCAAGCATCTCGGGTGACTCCAATGCAGGTTAATCGGCAGATCCAAGTTTGAGAAATTTTAAGTGTTGCTTCTTGTACTGACTGATGGAACCAAAACCAAGTAGTCGAGATCTCCTTGGCACACAAAATTGTATATGTGGAAAAGGCTGGCGAATGGAGAAGCGCCAGATTTTCTGAAATACCAAGAGTCATCACATTTTCTGTCTTTTTTTAGAGCTCCATAGGAATTAGAACAAGGTTTTTTCTTTTTCTTATTTTAGAAGGAAATTTAATTTGCTTTGTTGAGCTTTCCGGAAGGAAGAATCAGACAGATTCAGAAGACTCAGAAGATAGTCCAAATAAAAGTGAAAAACAGTTTTTATTGTAATAAAATACACAGTTTAAAATTACGATATAGAGGGGCACCTGGGTGGCTCAGTAGGTTAAAGTCTCTGCCTTTGGCTCGGGTCATGATCTCAGGGTGCTGGGATTGGGCCCCAAGTCAGGCTCTCTGCTCGGCGGGGAGCAGGCCCGCCACCCCCTGCCTGCTTCTCTGCCTACTTGTGATCTCTCTGTCAAATAAATAAATAAAATCTTTAAGAATAAAAATAAAAAAAATAAAATTACAATATAGAAATGTCATTGCATCTTAACCCTTTCGTGAGAAATATCATCTACAGACACTTATTGACCCTGAAAATATATAATTTTGATATTTCACATTTAATAAATGGCGACAGGGAAATAGTGACAGCCTGTTTAATCACAGACAGTTGATTTAATTCAGAAAGAAAAATTTCACTAGAAATGTGTGGTCCTTCAGAACAGTTAAAGCAGCACAGAGTATGTATATCTATGAATGTGCCATGCTTAAAAAATAATAAAATCACACAAAAATTATTTTGTGGTCTCTTTAATTGCAAGCAAAAAATAAAATGTAAAATATTCAAAATATTTATATTAAACTATTTTGAAATTTCATTTTCAGAGCAGCCTTCAATTTATTGGTTATGTAACAGCCATCTTATTTATGTGTTACTGTTTAGATTTTTTTTCAAATGCATATTTTTGCAGTTATGTCTCATTCACATCACTGGAAATTAGAGAAAACCAGACAATCTATACATAGTAGATAAGTTGTCCCTATTTTTCATTTTTTCAAGTATTTGTATATTAGATTTCCTCTTGTGTGGCCATTTTAATTTTGGTGATTAAGGGGTATGTAGGTATTTTAGAAATCTGAAAACGTTTTTATTTGTTGATTCTTTTGATTATAATTACAGCTATTAGAGGAATAGCAGTTGTGAGTTTAAATTTATTTATTTATTTAGTATTTTAAATCTTTAGCAACTCACTTTTAGTTGATTTTATCTTGTGGTTAATAAAATTGGACACACTGTAGCTGAGGCAATATTAATATTTATGAAACTATAGAGTGACACAGAGTATCTTTAAAGCCCTAAAGATTGGTCACAGTTTATCACTTAAAATGTATCCATTCTTCCCAAGTTATTGCTGAATAGATAACTAAAATGCGAAACATCCAAAACTGAGTGGTCCTTCTTTCACTGACTAATATATTTCTGCAGTTATCTTTAGAAGGTTGTTACATCTGATTTATTAACATTTCACTGGAAATGTTAATAAATTGTGTTTTTTCAATTTAGAAACATTTTACAGTCTGGTCATTAGAAACTGTATTCCATAATACCTCAGCATTGCACAAGATGTTCCAGCGTTTCTAAATACTTAACAAAATGCAGTTTAACTTGAGACTTCATGATTTGTTATGTCACATCCATGCTAAAGCAGCTCTGAGGCATTATTTCTGACTATAGCTATGGATTGTATAATTCATGATTGCAGCATTTAAAATGAGAGTATGAAATGTTTTGTTTTGTTAATGTTGTTATGTTCTGGCTAAAGAAGAATTTAGTCCTAAAAGCAAGATGTTACAGTGTAAAAGGATGCAAAAACTCATCTAAAGGATTTTGCTGGTTGTTCTGAGAGACAATTTTCTTTAAAAAAAAATCTGTAAAACTATATATTTTTGTGAAAAGGGGGAAGTTATAAAATTAAAAATTTTGGAGGCATTACTGAAAACAGATTGTTTCCCATATTTAAGACATTCCCAGAACAGGAGACTAATGGATGATACAAATAAAACTAAATTTAGAACTAATAAAAGGAAACTCTAGTAAAAATTGGCTTATGCGGTTTACATCAGAGGGAAATCATAAACTAAAACACTGAATACAAGTTATTCAGTTTTGGGTGGAGAGCTGGTAAGATGGAATTTTTAAGTATGGAAGTTCATCTTTTAAGATAATATGGAGAATGTAAGTCTCTGGCATAATATTTTATTGTGCTACTTTTTATCCTCTTGTAAACAGAATTGTTCAGTTTGGTTCAAGTTACAACAAATCTGTGCAATGGAAGTGTAAGAATCTGGAAAATAGCATACTTATTTCAAATTGTTCTCTGTAAGTAAAATTCCATTAAAATAAGTTCATAAAGTGGATTCTGTTTAACCTTTATTAATATATGAACAAACAAGTGAATTTCCTTAAGAATTTTTTAGTTACACACACACACACACACACACACACACACACACACACACACACGACACACGTTGGGAGGAGAGGGAGAGGGGGAGGGAGAGAGAGATTCCCAAGTAGGCTCCTGACTGAGTGCAGAGCTGTACCATGGGGCTCAATCTGAGCTGGAGATCACCCTCATGACCTGGATGGAGATCAGACCTGAGCTGAAACCAAGAATTGCACGCTTAACCAACTGCGCCACCCAGGCACCCCGTGACTTGATAATTTTTAAGTGTATTTTTTTTTCAAGTGTATTTTTAAAAGAGAACAGGTATAATAGCAAGAACACTGGATTTGGTGTCAGAAGCGCTAAGACTGGTATTGATTAGTTAGATGTTTTGTTAATTATCTTCTTGACTGTGGTAATTTGTAAGACCTATATCTGTCTACCTCAAGGAGAAGTGAAGATTAAATTCAGTAGGAAACTAACCCTGTGTATTCATGTTCTGTAAACTGTTCAGAACTTAAACTTGTTTATGGAGAGTTGAAGAACTACCTTTGAAATAGCCTAAATTATATATAAGTGTCTTCAGAAGGGTTTGTGCATACAGAATCAGTCTCGTGGTGTTAGCCTGTGTTTCCCAAAAATGGTAGCACATTATTTGGCATATATTAGGTTCTCTAAAGTACTAAATCACTGAATAAAAAATTAGTTGGCATATTTATTTTTTTAAATTTATTGAGGATAGTTTCATTTGGTGAATATTTGTTTTTATTCATTTTTGGGCTTATATTCCAGGTATCAGTTTTCCCCAGCTAAGGTATATTCTTTTATTTTATTTAATTTTTTAAAGTAAATTCTTTTGGAGTTGGTATGATACTGAACTATGAAAACAGAGTCCGATGTTTTTATGTGTTGTTAAACTTCAGAGATCCTGATATATAAATATTAGGGAAAGTCATGACATAATTTTTAAGCCTTTGCATTATTCACTTGCAAAAATGTTAATCACGCTTTATGTAAAGCTTAAGGGAACATTTGGGTTTTACCACAGTTTTTATCAGTGGCTTAAATTTAGCAACTTTTGGCCCATTTTTAGTAACAAAAGTGAGCTGAGGCACAATTTCAAAGAATGGTTTAGAAGATAAACTGCAGGTATTATGCTGTATTACCTCTGATACAGATTCTGGCATACCAGGATAATTATAATTTAATCATGTAGAAAAAATTTTAAAAGTAGCATAATAGTATATGTTGTGATCATTCTGTATTGATGGCTACTGTGATCAGTATTTAATTTCGTATAATTTCCAATCCCGTTTTAGTGGTTTAGGATCTGGCTAACAGAATAGGCTAACTTAAGTCTATTGTCAGCTTTTTAACAAAACTGTTAAAAGTTTTAATAAAGCAAAGTAAAGTTTTACTAAAACTTTACTAAAGTTTTACATAGTTCAGTATCATACCAACGCAAAGTAAAGTTTTAGTAAAACTTTACTAAAACTGGAGTAAGTTTCCAGGCATAACTAAAATGAATATGGGGAGAAGTTTGTATGGGAATAGCCACTGTTAGAGTTGATACATTATATACTTTCCTTGTTGTGTCATTTATGAATTAGGAAATGAATTTTCCTAATTCCTAATTTCCTAATTCCTAAAATTAGGAATTTCCTAATTCCTAAAAAAATCTACATTTTTTTTTTTTTTAAATCTCAGTGGTTTTCTTAGAATAGACTTTAGCATAGACTGTTTTCTATCTTGTGGTTGGTCTCTTGTGCTCAGGTGCCTATCCCTCTCCTCCACTGGAAGTAAAGGAAAGGGGTTTTTGAAGGGCCCCATGATCAGGGGACAATAGCCAGGAAAAGTCTTCTTTTAAGTCATCTCTGCACCCAGCACGAGGCTCAGTCTCACAACCCTGAGATCAGGAGTCACGTGCTTCACTGATTGCGCCAACCAGGACCACTAGGAGGAAAAGGCTTGATGGGATATATGGCTCACAGACGATGGGCATTGGGGAAGTAGATTTATCTTCAGAGATGTGAAAAGGAAGAGAGTGAGCAGGACCAGGGATAGAGGCAATCGTCCTTTCACCAATAACTGAATAAATACACCATCTTCTTTTGTTTATACTCTGTCTCTGTCTTTAACAGGAATGCTCCCTCTTATTCTCTGCTTTGTCAACCTAAAAAACCAAACAAAACAAACTTCATTTTGAAAATTAATAAGTAGTACATACCTATTTAAATTAAAAATTACAGAAGTGAATATAAAATATAAGCTCTCTTAGCCCTTTCTCCTTGATCTCAGTCTTCTGAAACAGCCACTTTACAACACATCATTGTAGGCACCTGGGTGGCTCAGTCAGTTGGGCGTCTGCCTTCAGCTCAGGTCATGATCCCAGAGTCCTGGGATCAAACCCCACATCAGGCTCCCTGCTCAATGGGGAGCCAGCCTGCTTCTCAACCTCTCCCTGCTGCTCCCCCTGCTTGTACTTTTTCTCTTTGCCAAGTAAATAAATAAAATCTTTTACAATACGTCAGTATAACCCTTTCCTTGTATGCATTAACAGTGTATACATATAACAGTGGTGTATCATTTTCCTTTTCTCTTTGCATATAAAAAGTACAAATAACTTAACATTTTTTTAGTAACCAAAATGCATCTATATCATATCTGTTGTTTTGTATTTGCTCTTTTTATTTATTTGGAGTCCATCTAGCCAGAATTTATAACTCATCTAGTTCTTTTAGAGAGTATTCCATTATCTGGATTTGCCATAATTATTTTACTGTTTTAGTATTGATAGACATTTATGTTGTTTTCTTCTATTATAAACATCGCTGCAGTGACTATCACTAATTTTGTGCATATATGTGAATATTTCTGTAGATTTCTAGATATGGGATTGTTAAAGCATGTGCACATTTAAAATTCCAATACCAGTTGTGATAAGAATACATATATTCCCTTATCTTTTCTAGGTAAATATCATCAGCTTTTTACGTTAGTTGCCAATCTCATAGGTAAAAAAAAAAAGCCCGTATCTCCTTTTGTTTTTTATATGCATTTCAGTATTTGATTACTAATGAGATTGAGTACTTGTTGTTAGTCATAGTTTTCTTTTTAAAGATCCACATCAAATTTATTTTCTCTGTGAAGTCTACTATAGTTCCTGCTTATCCCTTTCCCTAACTCTAGGCAAGGACTCTTTGCTCTGCTCTGCTGTCATAGTACTCTCTCTTGTAAGGGATTAGAATCATTGTGTATTATGATTATTTACTTAAAATATACCAGATCAGGAGCTCCCGTACAGTTGTGACCATGTAGTAGTCATTATTTTTCTAACTTTTATATCACGGTTTATTGGAAATTTGGGAACCAAAACTGCGTTTTTAGGGTAACAGGGCAGAAATGCTTTATTTTTTAATTTTTTATTTTTTAAAGATTTTATTTATCCATCTGACAGAGAGACAGCGAGACACAGCGAGAGAGGGGATACAAGCAGGGGATGTGGGAGAGAAAGAAGCAGGCTTCCTGCCTAGCAGGGAGCCCGATGCCAATGCAGGGCTCAATCCCAGGACCTTGGGATGAAGGCAGACAGACACTTAACAACTGAGACACCCAGGCGCTCCAGGGCATAAATGCTTTAAAGATAATTTCTTTTTTTTTCTTTTAGTTTTATTGAGATATAATTGATGTACAGCACTATATAAGTTTAAGGTACACAACATAATGGTTAGACTTAAGTATATTGCAAAGTAATTACCACAGTAAGTTTAGTTAACATTCATCACTTCATATAGTTATGGAGTACTTATCTTTATGTCTCTGCCCAGTGACTAGCACAGAGCCTATAGCATTTAGTGTTTGTTTGTGAAGTTTTATCAAATGGTTAGTCTGATTCCAGCTGGGAGTCTATATGGAAATTTTGCTGCCTTCTTTTTTGGAGTAGGGGGAGAGTTTACTCTTAATGGTAATGGTTCTCATATACACCTTGATTTTACAAATGAAGAATTAAGTCTGAAGAACTAATGTCTTATGTGGTTAATGAGATATTTTTATTCCTTATCATACCCTGCTAGGTGTTGTGGAACAGTGCAGCGCCAAACAGGGTTATTTATGGTCAAGGATGAATATTGATTTCTACTATCTAAGATAGATGGTGAGCTTTCCTCAGTTCTTACAGACTAAGCCTAACCAATGGGGCTTTTGCCTAATAGTCTAAGCATGTAGCCTTAAGCCCGTATAAATTATCCAGACTTCATTTGACTCTTTCCAAAGAATTGTGACTCTTATGACACACTAGACATAGACTTTTCTAATTGCAGGCACTGGCTAACTCCTGAGAGACGTGGTGTCTTTTCTTTTAGAGAACTCTTGAAACCTGTCCTCTTAGCCATCTTTCCGTGAAGTGATCCCACCAAATCTAATCACATTATTATTGCCTTTTCCTGCACAAGATACAAGTCATTATACTCATCTCTTCTTACACTTGTTCCCACACCTGTTCTTCCCCTCTTTTTCAGACATTTCTTACCCTTATTCTAAGGTTAAACATAATCACTTGCACCTTCAGATTCTTTACTGAATGTTACTTTTATCTTCAAGTAACACCACCTATCTTCCTTCTTGGGAAAGCCCTCTCTAGTGGAACTTATACCTTTCTTTATTCTCTACAGACTCCAGTTGTAGGAAAATACAGGAGGTGGTTTCCTGCTTACTTTGCACTACAGTGCCTATAAAAACCTTCCTGTTAAAATTGCTGTTGCTGAGTGTTACATCTCTGCTTGCTCACTGAAGACATAGACTTCTGACTCACAGACTTCCTTTCCATGCAGGGTTGTGCCATCATTCTAGGTGAACTTGGTGTTTGTGTGATCAAAGTACCCGGAACCCTGGTTTCACAGTTTCCTCATCTCTGGTGTAGATTCACTTAACTCAATTACTTACTCCCAAGAAACTACTTTGGACCTTACCATTACCTGAAATCAGCTTTACCTTTGAGATCATTTATTCAGACATCTTGTTCCTGAACTCTTATCCTTTTATTAAACCTATTCATCAATGCTTTTGAGATCTGCAGTTCCTTGACACCTCTCTCCACCAAATGCTTCCTTTATAAGCTACAAGAATCCATTGTCCATCACTTCGACCTCTTGCCAGAATTCTCAATTTCCTTGCCCTGTCGAATTTCTATCCTATGCATTTGCACTTAGATTTTGGATCAGTTTGTCTGGCCTATACAAAAAGTGTACATTGAGCACTGATAGAGAAAAAAAATTACTACCCAGATTAGTGGTACTCTGAGTTCATGGTCTCTCTTTAAGAGCTTTCAGGGTGGCAGAGGAATTCTGTCATTCTCCATAGGGTCTGTTTTAAACATTCTTTTCTTTCTTCGAGCAAAGTATGCTCCACAGATGGTCTTCTCACTTCATGAGAAAATAAAAGCCATCAAAAGGAGATCCCTTAAATTTCCTGTTATTTGGCTCATCAGTTTATCTCTTCTGTACCATTTGTTCTTACTTTTCTTTCTGTTTCAATGGATGAGGTGTCCATCATTCTGTCTCAGGCTGATTCTCCAACTGTGCTTTGGATCTCATTCTCTCCTTCTGTTGATTAATTCTGTTTGTCTTTCATCTTTCTCTCTCTCTTTTTTTCATCTTTCTCTTAATTTGGATTCTTTTTCATTTGGCTAAACTTGTTCAAATGTCTCACCTAAAACAAATAACCAAATGACTCCTAGAAAGAAATCTCAATTCTTCCTACCTTTTGTCTCTCCCCTCACCAGCAAAACAAACTGCTGTCTCACTTTCTGTTCACTCCTTAGTACACTATAATCTCCCTCCCATCCTGTCCTATCACTAACACTGCTAACTTCATGATCATGCTGATTTCCTTTCTTCTAAATCTATCATTTTATTGAATGTTCAGAAATACTTGACACTTCTCAAATTGCTCTCTTGGCTTCTATGACAGTACTCAGAGCATCTCTAGCTGTTTCTCTCAGACTCCTTTGTTTTCTCTTCCTCTGCTAAATGGGGGATTCTTGCTTACTTACTATTTTTTTTATTCATTCCTTGCCTTCTTCTTAAGCTTGTGTCTATTTCTAGGGCTTTATCATCTGTATGTTGATGATTTTGGTTTTTCCACCTGAAAGCTTGCCTCTGAGCTTGAGGCTCATACATCAGCTAGCCACCTATGAGTCATCTTCATTCATATATACCACAGATACTTCAAGATCAGCATATTTACAGCAATATTATTTTTCCCCCTTTGCTTTCAGAGCTCCTTCATTTCCTATGATTAGTGATTCTGCTATCCATCTGGCTTGGATCGAACCAGAAATCTGGCTATTTGGTTATCTATCATCTTTGACTTCACATTCAGTATCACTAGATTCTCTCAGTGTTACCTCGAACATATGATTCATTTCTCTCCCATCTGACTGCTACTTTCCCACTTCAGATGACCATCACATTTTTCAGAGGTTGTTAGAGTATGCTCTTCCCCGTTCTTTCCTAGCCTCCTATCTGTTTTCTACTCTCAAACCAAACTACTTATAAGATGCAGATCTAATCCCATTATTCTCCAACTTAAAGTTCTTAAATGACTAATTTCCCATTTATTCAGGGAAAATTACAAAATACTAATAATTTCTTACAAGATTGTTAATGACCTGACTTCTGACTTTTCCAACCTTATCTCTTGTAACTTCTCTTCTTCCTCCCAGATTCTACCTGTTTTAAATAAATTCATTTGAAGCTGTTTTCTTCCCATTGCCAGGCTTTTTTTTTTTTTTTTTTTTTAACATGTAGGTTTCTCTGCCTGGAATGAAAATACCAACTCCCCAAATATTACTAATATGCAGTATATGGAAATACTTTTGCCTCGTACTTAATTTGATTTGAACTCAGACTTATGGGTTGAGAAGACAAATATATATTTACAGTGACATTTTTAAGAAACTGACCTGGTTATGTATTTAATTATGATGGACAGATGGTCTGTAGAACTCAAAAGAGGATTTCCTTAGAGGAGTGTTCCAAGGAGGGGTTGCCACTGTGAACTCATGCCTCCTGTGAGATTTCTATTGTGAGAAGTGTGTATGAAATATGGAAGTGGAAATGGTGACATAAATGCTACATATAAAACTTCCTTTAAACTGTAGAAGATATTTTAAATTCTTTTAAATTCTTAATGATAAGTACTTGAAGCTTACCATATTGAATAGTGTCTTTTTATGATTTATCATTAAAGTTATTGTCAGTAGCAATACTAGTAATATTGTTAGCAAGACATTGTTCTCGTGCTTGCTTCAGCAGCACATATACTAACATTGGAACAGTACAGAGATGATTTAGCATGGCCCCTGCTCAAGGATGACATGCAAATTCATGAAGCACTCCATATTTTTATCACTATATTGTACACCTGAAACTAATAGAACACCGTATGTTTACTGGAGTTAAAAAAAAAAAAGACGTGTAGTAGTTCTCACTGTGTGCCATGCAGTGTTCTGAAGTGCTTTATTAATTTGTTAGATTTCTGTTTAATTTTCTAGTCACATCAAAATCACATGTTCTTTAAAAATATTCTCTTTAGAAATACTTAGTTTCAAACATTTAAAAAATATTATGACCCCCTTCTAAGTAGAACAGAGTTAATTGTCCAGTTTTTGCAGACATGATGAAAAATGTGTTACCTGTGTTAAAATCATTGTAAAGTAAAAAAGTCTGAGTAGCCTGTATCTATTAGTATAATCTAACAAATTCTTTTGGTAAAGGTTTTATTTATTCTGTAGTGAAAAGATTTAGTATCAGCATTTTTCTGTGTTGTCTCATAAGATAGAACACCCAGCATGAAGCCCAACATGGGCTTGAACTCAAAACCTTGAAATCAAGACTTGAGCTGGATCAAAAGTCAGATGTTTGACAGATTGAGCTACCCAGATGCCACCTTTTCTCATTAATATGCTTATTTCCTAAAGCAAAAACTTGAAGCTCTGTATAAGAAATTGGTAACCATTATTTTTGGACAAGCTAAATGGATATTTTAGAAAAATAATTAATATAAAGTGTTCTAAACATCAAAAGGATTTCAGATTTTAGAATATCTTTTAAATCTGATTTTTCAACTTATTCTCCCCAAAGTATTCTTAGGTTCAGGTTGAGCTTCTCTAAAAGTGAGTTGTAGAGTTTTAATCTTTCTTAATTATTTTCTTGTCTCCAAGGGGAGAGAATAATTAACTATATGATCTACCCTTACTACAGTGTAATGGGCAATTCAAGAACAGTACATTATCTAATGATCACTTTTATTTTAATGATCTCTCATTTATCTAATGATCATTTTATTTCAAGGGCTTGTGTGGAACATTTGAATATGGATATGTGTGAAATTCTGCAGACTAATAAATCTTACA